>CANSZD010002618.1:0-208347 GCA_947648045.1 Beta corolliflora | reverse complement strand
ATCGAGGGACAATGTGTAGTTTAAGCAGGGGGAGGGTATTCTCATTCTCGTGTATCTATGTTGTATGTATTACTTTCAAAATGAAAAAAAATATATATAAAAAAAAAGTGATGAATGAAACCCACTGAGGTTGAAACCCGCAAGGGCGTGCCACTAGCGCAAAAATGGGGGCCCGATAGGTTGAAAACCCTAAATACATCCTATGCAAAAAAGTAGCTTATATTGGTAAATGTAAGATGGTGAGATGAAAAAACAAAATGTGAGAAGCTAGGGATGAAAACCCGAAAGGGGCTCCTAGGCAAAATGAGAGATTAAAGAGAGAATTATGTATTTTGGAAAACTCATTTGCCGAGTTGGTGTCATAAGGCGGAAGGCGGCTTTCTTGGTTATTTCATCCTCGATTTTGTAAAGATTTGATTTATACTTGGCTTTCGCATTCTTTGATGATTTTTTGTGAATTGGAGGTCATTGTTGAAGTTTAAGTCCTTAGCCTAAGGATTTAAACTCGCATTGGTTCGACCGATTGTTTTGGGGAGCAAGCATGGAATTTATCCCTTTTGTTATTGTTCCATGGCTTGCTTCATTAGGTTAGTGAAGTGTTTTAGATCATTTTTTGAGGCCTGGGTGAGCTTGAATCTAAGTGTGGGGGAGTCATTGTCCCTTACGTTTAGGTTTTCTAGCGGATTTTGTTAAGATGTGATGATGATGATGTAGTTGGTGGAGAGTGTAGGTTGGTGTCGATAATTTGGGTGAAGATTTATTTCGTGATCCGCATTTTGAGTTTACTAGAGGCCGAGTAAAGTTCATGTGGGGGGGTATTTGGATACGCCTGTTATACGATGTTTTTTTGTGATATTTTAGGTGCATTTAGCTAAAGGGATTTGTTCGTAATTGTTAACGTTTGCATATAAATCAACCTTAGCGGAAGTTCGGAGTTTTACGAGATAATTGAGTGTTAAGTGTCATGTGTTTCGAGCTTTATGGTAAAATGGGTTTGAGCGATATACTTGGAAGTGTTCGATAACATCGCACCATGCCACTCACCAACAACAACCAAGCTCCGCCCGCAATCCTAAGCCAAGCCCAGCGAGCCTTCGCAAGCCCAACAAAGACAAGTCAAGCTCTCGCGCACGCAAGAAGCGGCAATCAACGCAGGTCACACCTCGCGAGAAGTCTCGCATCTCGCGACCCTGCCTCGCACTCGCGAGCAGTGCCTTCGCGAGTCGCGACCTCCTTGCCGAGCCCAGCTACGCAACGTGTGTTGGAGTGCGGTAGCTCATCGCACGGTGCGACCAGCCAGCACCTCGCGACCGCAGGCCTGCAGTATTGTCTACTGATTTTTGGGCTTTAGTATAAATACCAAACTTTATTTTTGGGGAGAGGAGGCAACAGACACATGGAGAGAGTCTCCAAAACTCCACTCTTCTCTTATTATCTTCTTTTTTTAGTTTTCATTTTCTAGTTTAGTTTTTAGAGATTTCAATTATGGAATTGGCTTATGCTATGCCGATCGTAGCTTGAACCGTTCTTGAACAAGATTAACATGAAGCTTCAAGCATTATTGTGAGATCTTTCCTCTACATTTAGTTTCTTTGATTATGGTTTAATTTCTATGATTGTGTTCATGATTTTTGCATAATTATGCTAGAACGTTACTAGTTTGATTGTGTAATTAATCTAATGCTAGATTTAAGAATAGAACGGATTGTTTTATTCTTTTATCAATTTGTAGCAAACTAGGGAGTAACTTAGATGCGAGTCGCCTTGGTTATTTCTTGGGGAAATTGAATCAACCGTTGAATGTTTATCACGTGTATGACGTTAGCGGGTCTATCGATTCTCTCGTGTTTATTGCTGCTATTGGATTGAACTTAGACGCCGATCGGACTAGGTTATCCTTTAGCTAGGGTTTTATAGTCACGCTGATCGTGCTATTCAACTAAGAATAAGGAGAATACGAGATTAATTCTCGACATTAGATAATCATGGAAATAATTAGAGTCGAGGTTCAATGATCGATAATGAAATTGAAGTGGATGTTAATCCGGATTCAAGATCTTTCCATATTGATTTCTCATTTTATTTATTTGCTAGTTAATTTTAGTTTTGTTTATAATCTACTTGAAAACCCCCCGAATTGGTTACTTCGGTCCTTAGAGTCATCTAGGTATTGATTCCCGCTAAATACAAAACTCGTCCCACGTTCCCCGTGGATACGAACCTTACTTCCCTTCTACATTTAATTGTAAAAGAGAGTAGGAGAAATTTATCTTTGGTTAGGTGCACACGACAAAGCCGCACCTACCATGGAGGCTTAGGCCTAAGAAATTTAGAAATCCTAAATAAGGCTACTCTCTTCAAACAAGCATGGAGGATTCAAAGCAATCAATCCCTGCTTGTGAGTCAAGTTTTCCTCAGCTAAAATACTCTAGTAACCGGTTTGAAAAAAAAGTATGAGAGGCAAACTTCCTCCAAATTGTTCTTGGGGAGGAAGGAGCGTCATGAGAAGTGTTCGAGAGCTAGGCCCGTGTGTTGGGATAAGAATAGGAAATGGTAAATCTACTCCTATTTTGGGTATCCCATGGGTTTATGGGAAGAAAATTCATTTCAAACAAGGAGTTGTGCATCAAAGTCCCGCCTACCTTACATGGGTTGGGGAGCTAATTCGAGGATGGAAAATGGGATGAAGATAAATTGGATAATTAGTTTGGCGATACACAGTGAGAACCATCATTTCCATCCACATCCCCCGAACAAATAAGCAAAGATGAGTTCAATTGGGGAAGCAACTAAGCATGGTAACTCATGAGATCAAATCTAGGTACTTGGTTTCTTAAGAATCAAACCCAGATTACAAATACAAATTCTACTTCACGGAAAAAATTATGGAATCAAAAATTCTCGCCAAAATGGAAAATCTTCTATTGGAAGCTAGCTAATGGTGCTCTAGCCACCGGGAGTAAACTTTTAGGAAAAGGAAAATCCTAAGCGAGAGTCCTTGCCACTTTTGTGGGAATCAAGAGGAGTCGGATACTCACCTTTTCAAGAATTGTGAAATTTCGATGAGAATTTGGAAAAGTTCCAACCTTGGCATTATATCTGAAGACTACCCCAATCTCTCAGTAAAAGTATGGACAAGAAATTGGTTGTGGTACCTTATGCAAGTGGAAGATAGTGATTATAGAGTTGTGGAATTCATAGGCATCCTATGGAGTATTTGGATCCTAAGGAACAAAATTGTGTTTAACCCATCCGAGTCCCAAAACCGATCGAGGCATTTGCCATCCCGAACCCAATGGAAAACACGTTGGAGTAACTTACAAGGAAAAGTAAACTTTGAGAGGATCTCCAAAAGGGAAATGTCGAAAATCAATACTACAACAAAAAGGATTACCAATGGAGCCAAAATTGGCCGGAGAGGAACTTAAAGCAAATTAATCATCGATGGAGCTTGAAAAAGGAACAAGTCTCGCTCAAGGCGACCCTGGAAATGCAAAGATACTGGTGGATCCTCCTAGAAAATGGGCAAGTGAAATGAGCTCAAGAAGTAAAAATAGCAGCTAAGTCGGCTCTACAGGCGGAAGTCCATGCTCTACTTCATAGCCTCAAGACAATGTCTAGTCGAAGAATCCTCAATCTCGAAGTTTGGACAGATTCTGAGCAAGTGGTTAAGGGGTTTTAACATCAACAACAGAGGCTTGCACAAGAATGATTATGAGAGACATTTGCAACTACATCAACAACTTTAATTCGTTTCGTACACTCAAGTTAGTAGGAAAGAAGTGGGACAAGGCGCATCAACTAGCTACTCGTGAAAGGAAAAATTGTACTCTTCGAAGAAGTTTTTCTTTTATTTATATCCGTTGTCAAAAAAAAAAAAACTTAATAACAATGTTGAGTTTTAGAAGTACTAATTTTGTATGTGTGCATATACTAAATTTTGTAATGTACATAATATTTCTTCTTTTGCTAAACATACCACCAATATTTTTTTTCAACAAAAGTTGTTTAGAACGAGCCCGATTCAGGCATTTTTCCCATTAGGCTTTTTTTTTTCTTTGATAGATCTAGTAGGTTTTATATGTAGCAATAGAATTTTATGTCTCACATTTAACTAGTTAAAAAATTTAGTCATATACTATCTCGCCACCTCCGTCTCATATTAATTACAAATATTGACTTTTACTCAATTTATATGGGTCACTTTGACAAAAAATTTAACTAATATATAAAAACAAATTTTAGTGTATAGTTGTTCTAAGATTCATCTCAACATATATTCTTAACATTAGATATACTAATTCGGTAAGTTGTACATTGGCAAGTGTCTCGGTCAAAATGTTACAATAATATAGGATGAAGGAGTAGGGTATTTCTTATGTGTTTGTGCAATATAGTCCCTCCATCATTTATTAGTTTATGTATTCGCTTTTTCACAAAGTATCACGAACATACCTTTAATATCATGAAGTACATATCGAAGTTATTGTAGAAAAGTTGACGTCTTAAATCTAAGAATTAAATCGAATTAATAAACAAAAGTCCACATAGGACTCCCCCTCGTTTCTTTTAATTATTACACTTATTTTGGGGAGAACCGAAATAAATAAGAAAAACAAGGTGAAGTACAAAAAAAAAGAATGTTTGGTTTTGAAAAATGTAAAGAAGCAATATAATAATATAAGAGAGGAGAAAAGTTGTTGATTAATAAAGTGGGAGGTGGGGCATAGCCGCATAGGAGGTAGAATAATAGAAAAAGTTTGATGTTGATAGATCTATTCCCTCTTTTTTTTAATCTTTCTCACTTGGAATCTTATCACTATTCATACTTAAGAGATCTTCTTAATTTTTTCAATTTATAAGAAAAAATATAATCATGTAGTGCTTGTTTGATTCATCTCAATTAGTACATTATTAATATTCAATCGTTATAATTTTTACTAATATATAATTAAAGATATTAAAGTTCAAAGATGCATTGGGAGATGCGCACGGGAGAGTGAGAATGTATAAAAAAAAAAGCGAGTACCTTATAAGGAAAGAGGAGAAGTGTAACAATTAAAAAACGGCCTAAAGAGAAAAGTATAACAATTAAAAAAACGGAGAGAGTAATATTAAATCTTGTGCGTTAGTGAAAAACATGGTCAAAGTGAATGGATTTCGACCTTTTAAAAGCAAGGGTATAAACTAATAAAATATTGAGGGAGTAGATAAGCTTGGACGATAACAAATTTAAACTTTAGCATGTCTTAAAGAATAATATTTGGAAAACAATCATTTTAAAAAATTGAATAAATAATCTTTTTATGAAAAAGACAAAAAAGAATATGATAAAAAAATGTTAGAAAATAATAATTTGTATAAAAACTAAAAAGTACGGGTTTTTTCACCAAATGCCCCGAGCTTTCACGAAATTCACCGGCACCCTCGCACTTTTGAAAATACACCCTGTACCCCTCGCTATTGTGTATTAACATGAAATGCCCTTACACTTAACGGACGTTAGTGGTCCGATTCTGCTTATTTACAAGAATGCCATTAATTAGTGGCGCCATAATGATAACCCCCCGTCGACATCTTCAACCCAGCTTTGAAAAATTTGTCCCCTCAACTTCCTTCCTCTCGTTCCGGGGTCATCCATGGAACCCTAAAACTCGAGCCTTTGAAGGAAAATCTTGATTCATTTGGTGCGCTTTAGTGAGTTTTTTGGGTGCGATTGTTTTGGAGTGCAAAAATTTGAAGAATAGAGTGAAGAAAAAGCACGAATTCCTGGAATTGCGAAGAACTGAAAAAAAATTTAATCGACGGTTCAAAATCTTCATTAGGTAAAATTTTACTTCCTTTCTCCATTCTAAAGTGCTTTAAAACTTAGTAAACATGTGATTGTTGCATGTATAATGTTTTGTGTTGTTGTGGGATGTTAGGGTTAGATTGTTGTTGTAACTGTGTTTTTTTCAAAATTTCGTGCTTTTACCTAACTTTGTGTTTGATGTTGATGTAATATTGTTATTAGGATGGTCATTGTGTGTGGTTATTGGTACATTACAAGTACTCCATGATTTTGATGTTAGGGTGGAGGACACCGATTTGTGTCATTTAATGGGTTTATTTGAGGATGTTCTTGAGGAATCAAGTGAAGCAAAATGTGTATTTGCCTACGTACTAGGAACGGTTTGTTTTTTAGTAATACTTCTAGTTATATAAAAAAATCACCTGATAATTCTTTAAAAAATAAAGAAATAACATGATAATAACATTTTTCAAAAAAAAAATTGTATTGGTATTAGGAAGTATGTTGTTGGTATTAGAAATTGTTTAGTTATCATTAGAAATCGTCACATAATGTCTCTTATAATACTAAAAAGTGTTCCGATGATACCATTTCCTAAATACACTTTCATTTCCTTGTGGAAAGGCTTTCATTTTTCATAGAAACTAGTTTTTGTCCCGGGCCATATGCCCCGGATTATCTACCGACGTGCATTTGAAGTCTTCAAAAATAGAAATATTTGCCTTTAAATGATTTTTTCCCCCCATAAAGACCAACATGAGCATTGTAGTGTAGTTGGTTAGTGCATTATCATATCAAATGAAAAGGTCATGGGTTCGAGCTCTAAACATACATTTTTATTGTTTAATATTTCATTTAATTGTGTGGTAGAGAGGAGAGTACGTACAAGCGACTACATTTATTTGTCTTGGGTTTTAGATATATATATATAGATGTTCTTTTGACATCGCATAGATATGTTTATATATTGCCTCATGACTCATATACAAATACTTCATCATTTTTCAGATAGATTCCCTTCGCTAACTTTTACCTATTCACACATCTCTTGTTAACCATTTTTAAAAACTAATATATAATTATTACATAATGTTACTGGATTCGAATCCTATTCTCTCAACTCGGAGGTTGACATCCATACCACTGGAGTACTAGACTTAAAGGTCTTTGGTTCTATTTATTTCTCTTTATCTCTCCTACCATAATTCCTTTGGAGTAAAAAAATGGGTCAATAAAGAGTACGAGTTTTCTGTCATTAGAAGAATTTAAAAGAGCAATCATCCATTCACATTCCAAGTTCAGCGGCAAAAAGAGAGGTTATGGTCATTGACAACAAAGTAAAATGCCACATTTTCAAATGCCAAACAAATTATCCTCCGTAACATGCTATTTTTTATTGAACATCCAGAGAATCTACATTATTTTCCACATTATTTCACTAATATACTATAAATAGACATTTTCATTATACACTAAAAATAGCAATATCTACCTTAGATCCACCTCAACCCTCATGGTATAATCCTTATGGGATGAGGGTCAACAAGGAAACCTCAAAATCCCACCAACAAAGCATACCTTAGATCTGTTGCACCTCCCCTCAAGGCCTAGGAGGTCCTAGAATTATCTCATATTTTAGGGCCATGCACTTATATCTGAGGCTTTTGGCGACGGTGGAGGGGGCGGTGGCAGTCGAGCTTTGGGTGTTGTTAACAATGGTTGGTATTCTAGGGGTGGTGGCACCACCATGGAGCCAGAAGTTGGCACCTTTGTTAGGATACACGTTGGGGATATATCCTACTCCAAGAACCATGCATATTGATAAATCCAGGTTAAATAGTGCGTCAAAAAGAGTATTTCTTGATTGTTTTTGATGTAATTTTTTTTTATTCTGGATGATTAGTGCTTAGTACATAGAGGAATTTTGATTTTTAGTCTCTAAATATATGAGTTAGATACATATTTGATATTTGTACATGTGGAATGGACATCAATGGAGTCATTCTTTTAGTTTGTGTGTGTGTGTTTGTAAACGTGATCTTACCGGGAGATGTCCATTATCTAATTAATGTTTAAACATGATCTTACCTGGATGATCAGAACATAAGATTTGACCATTCATTATACTTTTTTCACATATACAAGTTACAACAGCAGTACCAGAATAGCTTTACAAGATTGTCACAAACAATATAGTGAAAACACATATAAGCTGAGTTCTGGCTTTTATCACAAAGCAATCACTCAAACACACATTTGTATTTAGTAAAACATAACAATAAACGGAATTGTCCCCCTAGCTATATGGAGTCCACATTTATATTCTAAACACATCAGTCTGAAATCGTTCATCATACAAATTCCAATGACCATACCTCTCGGTGTGATAGACCGATCTTGGTATATAGAAGTTCGGCTTCTTAACCATCTTCAAGTTCTTCAAATTTGAGGATGCATTGACAATATCACGACTAGTCAAATTTGCACATCCATACAGATCTAAATATTCCAGGTTTATGCATGCTTCAGAAACCAAAGCAAGGCCTTTACCTGACATCTTGGAAAACTTGAGCTCAAGATGCTCCACATTAGGCATAAACTTACCAATGGCAGCAGCTTCAGAATCACCGTCTTGAGGGGAAGCATCGAGGTATTCATTTGGTACAATATTCCTATGCTGAGAAGGGTCCAGCCAATTCATGAAGTTGCGTTTTAATACCTTCAGATCAGGACAGTTTCTTCCAATTGATGATATAGATTCATGAGATATCTCATGGCAGTAGCTAATATCAAGTTCTTTCAGCATAGGGCACCTCTTGGCCACCTCAATCAGAGCAGTATCAGAGACACTCTGACTGCTTTTGATTGAAAGAATCTCAAGCTTTGGGCATCTGAAGATAAGGTAAACAATTACTCTACATAATTCGCATCAAATGAATATAATAAATATATATACTATGTTCATTATGTATTGCAACTGTTAAATGGCGTGGAAGAAGATTCAGTTTGACTGAGATTTGAACCTATATAATATGCATCCCACAATACATCTAGCAATTTCTTATAGCAAAGGACAACCAAAGAGATCTGGCAATGACCTAGGACCTTCAGGCGGGCATGTTTTCCAGAATAAGTTGGTGGGGGATCGAAAATCAGGGATCAGGACTTGGGAGTTTAAAATCCCATGTTTGTTCGTAGGGAAAGGGAAAAAGGGGGTTAGGATTGGGAATAAAGAGGTCTATATCCCAGCATCCAACTCCCGAGTCCCGTATATAACCCTGTTAACTCTTTCCCATTCACCAAACATTTTGTCAGTAAAAAATCCCCGGACTCATTTTGTCAAGTTTAAAAGAGGATGATTTTCCATTCCCAAGCTAATCCCGTAATACTCTCATCTGAATTTCTTCGATTGTTTGGTAGCAGAGAACTCCACATAAATTTTGTTCTGCATAATTTCCTGAAGGACAAGCATTATACTTAAATCCCACACGCATCTAAAGGAAACAAGGTCCCTAAGTCACAAGCCTTTACCGTAAATGCATGAAAGCAAAGTAACCCCTGCATAAACTTAAAACTGTGATACTTGCAACAACCTCAAAAATTAGCGATTTCAAATCCTATTCAGACTATCTCAACCAAGAAGAAATGTGAAATTCAAGTGCAAACTCCTAAGCAGGCAAACCTAGTATCTTTGAGTAGTTGAGGTAACCATCCATTACTTCATCAAGATTCGTCCTGTAACAGCTCCTAAGAATAATTATTCTCATACCTTAGCTCCAAATCTCAGTCATGAGCTACACGTGCGTGCTTCAATATTGCTTCCTCAAGTATGTTGAACAAACTACTAATGAAATCCACTATATTTCCAAATATAGCTAGCTACCTAGCTCATTATCCAAATATTCAACCATAAGCTTAAAGCTGCATTGGTCATAGCCCACTAGTACAATTTACAAACTACAAGATATCTAGCTGCTTAACAAAGCATATCCCTCCATAATACTAGTCTACCACTACTATATTTGTTTCATAATACTTCTCATCTTAGTCTCAAAAGAATATGCTAGTAAGAAAAAAACAGGTATTACAGAAATGCTTTCCAATAGACATATTGCAACATTTACCTCGATTGTGATCCTTCATCCTATTCATTAACTAGTGGTCAGGAATCAAGATACTGGTACATCAAGCAAAGTGAGGTATATTATGAATACATGGAGCAACTTCATGTAATTCTTATTTCTGAATACATAGAGCAACTATATGTGATTCTTATTTCTGAAACATGGAGACTCAGCCAATGTGAGACTGGATTTTGTAATGTCACACAACAGTCACCAATGGCATCATGTACAGCATATCCGAAACCGATTACAGCCAACACCAAATAATCCAGCTGAATTTGTACCTAAATTCATAATCACAGCCAATTTTTCATATAATTCAATATATGATCTTTAATTCATCCAGAGATCATTCAAATCCCAGAGTAGGCTAACTTTTTGAAATCCTATTAAACAATATTACCACTAGCTCTTTTCCTACATATTTCCATCCTCCACTCCGTATACACAAAACCCAATTTTCAACATATACCCCATTGATAGCACCAGACACCAAGTGCAAAAATCAATCACAAATCAAAACCCAAGAACACCCACTTCCCTATTCCACTTCTACTACCCAAAAATCGAACCAAACCCACAAAAAAAACCATTAAATAACCATATACTTCCTCCCCCATTCCTAAATAAATGCAACGCATTGACTTTTGCACTATTCATATACATCTCAATAGATATTTTCATAATCATAAATTTTTTATATATCTTACTAATTGATATATAGATTTACTAAGGGTCGAAACTATGCATTGACAAGCATGAAAATCGAAGTAAATTATAAAGATACTAATGTACTACTATTATAGTATTACACATATATATTCGATCCAAAATACTAATAACATCAAACCTTTGAGCAGCAAGAATGAGAGAGTGATCAGAGCAATGTCGAACGCGGATCTGAGTCAACGTGCCACAACTCCAATAAATAACAGATACGAGAATCGCATCGATCTTCCTCTGAAACTCGGGAGACCACCACCGAGTCGACTCAGTGGACGAGTCGAAGTAAGGATCAAGATCGAGCGCGGTGTTGAGAGAAGGGTCTTTGCAAGCTTCCATCCATGGCTTGCAAACGAGCATGGGTCCTTTCCATCTGTCCTCTAATGGCAGACGTGATAGGATGTTGATTAAGCACTCGTGAGTTAACTCGGCCCAGTCCGAGTTTTGGGTTAACTCGGTTGAGTTATCTATCGAGTTCATTTTTTGGAGAAATGCTTTTAACCGTCTAAAATGAATAACTGCTTTTTATAAGTGGAAGGGTGCAGAATTGGGATTGAAGTTGTGTGGTTTTTCTACTTTCTATATTTATACTTTTCTATAGCTCCAAAATGAGCAAAATCAGCAATTAAAATAGGTGTGGAACTGTGGATCAGTGGATAAAAAAACCTATTAATTTTGATGAGCATGGTTTTGTTATGAAAAAGTTAATTTAAAAAGTGTTTTTAAGTTAGTAAATTGTCATGTGGAGTGAGTCATGTTCTTTTTTATAGTGAACTTGCAATCTCAAGTATGAAAAAAAAAACAATTTAGCCATCAATTTTATGTTATCTTACTATTTATCTAGTTATCTTACTATTTATCTAGTTATCTAGTAATGTCCTTATGTCCATGCAACATGTGATTGTATTAGATTCTTAACATGTACAATAATTTGTTTACATGTTTTTCTCGATACGTGGGATGGACATGGGTAGGGTTTGGGTCGGAATTGGCCAGACCGCCAGACTATTGACCCAGACTCTAATTTTTTTTTGTTGGATCCAGACTCGGGCCCTAAGGTCTAGGGTCTAGCCTATTTCCTTTAGTTTTACCAAAATTTTAATACCATTTATATTTGTTGATATTCGATAATGCCTATGATTTGTAGGGTCTAGGGGTCTGGGTCTAAGTTTTAAGGTCCATATGACAAAAATTGGAATATTAGGATAAATATGAAGATTCTTCTCTAAAACACAAAAGGCAAAAAGAATATTAAATAACTTTAGAGTACAAGTGTAGGGTCTGAGTAGGGTAATTTAGGTCTAGAATATTAAGACCCGGATCCTAAGAAGTTTACTTGGACCCGGACCCTTAGGGTCCAGATAAAGTTGGACCCAAACCCTAAAATTAGGGTCGGGTCCAATAGGGTCCGGTTAGGATCCTCCACCCATGCACATCCCTACACGTGAATACATGATTGTAACACTTGTCATTTCCTATTTTTAAAGGAGTGGAAAATAATTTTTTGGTAACATTTTTCATGTCAATTTGTTTGTTACTTAATCACTTCTTTAATCAATGATGAACTATCGTAATTACTTCCTCTTTCTCCCTCTTCTGCATCTCCTTCCCTTGAATCTAGTGTGCTCTCCCTTTCCATTCTCCAAAAAGAAATAGCTAACTTATCCTCATCTCCTCAACGACTCTTTTACTTCCTCCTCTAAACATCTACTCCTCGACAATCCCTTCCCCCACTCTTCCTTCCGATGCCCAATTTCTCCTTCTTCCCTTCCTACCCCATTTCCCTTCGATGATCTTTCATTCTCCTCCACTCCCTCCCAAACAGATTTCGGTGCTACTATAAATTTGCTATATTTAATCATGAGGATTGATCCTCAACAAACTCATCACCATCCTAAATAAACAAGCTATCTTTAAGCCTTTATTAGTAAGATTGACAAAGAGAGCTAACAATAGTCGAATCCAGCCACCATATGTGAGCTTTTTCTTTTGGAGGGTTTTGCTTACAATAGTCATTCTATACTTTTTGAGTAACCTAAAATTAAACAATTTTTACCCAATAACATTGAGTTTCATAGATAATGTCCAAAATGTTATTCTATGATGTCTCTCAGACGGCTAGTGATTGTTCGATGTAATACTAGGTGAGTAGTGGAAATTGGCAACAAATGCTACCTGGATGGTGACTCTTCGTTTCTTAAGCATATGAGGAACATATAAGTACTTTAGTAGACTTCTTTTAATGATGGTAAGAAAAAGTGTCTTGCTCGATAGAAACCTTTCACAAGTTAAGTTAGCCCAACTTAGCAAGCAAGACCCTTGAGCGTACGGGGGAAGAATAAGGGGAATCCTAAGCCCAAAATGGCCCTATGGGGATTGATACAATCTGCATTCTAAACCCTCATACATTATGCTAAAAATATTGAGAAGGTTTACTTGTGTTAACTGTTAAGGATGTAAGAGCATCACTAATAATGAACCCAAAAAAAAGGTTCATCATTCTCTCTCCTCATTTCTCTCTCCTCCACATCATTTTCACAAACCATTTCCAATTTCACTCTTAACCATGAACCCAAAAATAATGGTTCATCACTCTCTCTCATCCTTTTTTCCTACCCCACCACATTTTCTCTCTCTTCAAATAATTATCACAAGTTGTATTGATTTAATGTAAAACCAATTAACGCTAATTAATTGTAATTAACTCTTATAATTATTAATTCATAATTAGTTATTTTTATTATATATTAATTATCGATGACTAATTAATTATCGTAATCTAAGTAATTTTTTTTTTGAAATTAATTAATATTAGTTGACAAATAGTAAAAAAGATGCATCCATTCAAAACATATTACATATATCAAATGAAAACAAGACATGGAAAATTAAATGCAACGATAAAATAAAAAACTAAAATTGATAAAATTCCATTATTTTAGTTCCCATTGCTACCGTACTTTGCCCATATATGTTCGATCAAATCGTTTTTCAAAGATAAATGAGTTTGTTGATCTTCGATTTGTGCTTTGTCTTGTAAATATGTGTTGATGTCGACAATTCGGCTCGTTATGATATTCAAAGCGACCTTCTTGCTCTTCATTGTTTCTCTGAGCAGAACGACGTCGAGATCTCCCAACATCGAACTCTGATGGATCCATGTAATTTTGGTAGGTTTCTCGTTCATCTTCAACTATCATGTTGTGCATAATTATGCACGCCAACATAATCTTATGAAGTATTTCGACATCCCAAGCAAGGGATGGCATCCGAATAATAGCAAATCGAGCTTGTAGTACTCCAAATGCTCGTTCCACGTCTTTCCTTGCTGCTTCTTGATGTTTTGCAAAGAGTCTTGCTTTATGAGATTGTGGACTCGTTATGGACTTCACAAAAGTAGCCCATTTCGGATAGATACCATCGAAGGTAATATCCTTTGTTATATTGATTCCCATTTACAACGAAATTAACAAAATTGGAGCTCGACCTTCTAAAACATCTTCAAACACGGGAGATCTATGAAGCACGTTCGGATCGTTGCAACTTCCGGCATTCCGAAAAAGAATGCCAAATCCACAAGTCCCCATCGGCTACGGCTTCAAGCACAAGTGTAGCTACCCCGCCCTTCCTTCCTTGATATTGTCCTTTCCATGTTGTTGGACAATTTTTCCACTCCCAATGCATACAATCGATGCTACCAATCATGCCGGGAAATCCACGTTCTTCTCCAATTCGTAACACTGCTCGGATCGACTTCACTCGGTCGTCTTAAGTACACATTAAAGAATTGGTTGATGACACCGTCAACGAATCTCTGAAGCGCCAATCTTGCCGTACTTTCACTAATACGTATGTACTCATCGCAAGCGTCAGAAGCACACCCATAAGCTAATTGTCGTATTGCTGCAGTACACTTTTGCAGCGGCGACAAGCCAAAACGACCAGGTCGCAATCCCTCTTTTGTTCGAACCGAGTCATCATTCCTCACGACCGCATTCATGATACGCTCAAAAACATGTTTTTGCATACGAAATCTACATCGAAACATCCTATTTGAGTAAACTGGATTTTCTGCAAAATAGTCATTGTATAATCTTAAATGACCTTCTTCTCGACCCCTATCAGCCCGAGGTCCAGTACGCCCACCCGGTCTCATTCTAGGAGTGACCGCCGACACAAGGATAGGGAGGTAAGTATGAGTGACATTGTCGATCATGTCATCTACTTCTTGGTTCTCGATATCCTCTTCTAAATCATCGGAAGAAGAAGAAGAAGTTGAACTTATACTAAATTTGTAGGAATTCATTTTAGATTTAGAATAGGAGATTGTTGTAGAGAATTGTAGGATATCTGATTTTGGTAGAGGAGATTGTTGTAGAGAATTATAGGATATCTGATTTTGGTAGAGGAGATTGTTGTAGAGAATTGTGGAACTCTGAACCTGTTTATATAAAGTAATGGAGGAGCATAGAGATCCTTTTTAAAGTAGGAAGTGTATCATCACATGGGCTCTCTGAAAAGGAGTATATCATCACATGGGTTGTCTGAAAAAAGTTGTATGGGATCATTGTGATGTCTATTCAGAGACAGTAACACATGGGTTATCTGAAAAGTAGTATGTGATCATAGTGATGTCTCTTCAGAGACAGTATCACATGGGTCCTCTGAAAAGGAGTAGGTAGGGGATCATAGACATGTCTCTTCAGATATAGTATCATGCACATGGGTTCTTTGAAAAGTAGTATGATCATAGATAATGGATAAAATACTCAAACTTTTATAACATAAACTGGCATTACAACAAAAACTTAATGCATTACTACTGAAACACTCAACCTAAAACAAAATACATTAACACTCAAACATACAACTTAACATAATTAAAAACACTTACACCTAAAACATATTACTCCAAACGTGAATACTACACTCCTACAAAGTTCTGAAAATATATTTACAGATTGCTGATCATTTCATCTTCCCATGGTGTGCGATTTTCCTTAGATGTTAATGATTGGAGCATTTGGCAATTCATCTGATACTGTTGCATCTTTAAGTTTTTCTCTTCTAACTCCATCTGCCTCTGCCTGTTTATCTCTTCCAACCCCAATTGCCTTTGCTTCCTTGCTTCCTTTTGCTTAAGAAACTCTAGTTTTTCATGTTGAATATCCTGAGCTTTACCCTTTTGCTCACCATAGATTTGAAGTCTGTCACCAAATGATGAAAAAGCTTCAATAGCTTCAACGGTTTGGCTCTTACCCTTGAGTCTGGCCTTAGCTTTCTTGTTGCCTTCTGGACGAGGCAAGGAATCTCGAACATATCCGCTTGTGGGCGTGGTTGGTGTGGAGCCTCCATCTTCAGACCTTATTCTCTTCCCACGACTTCCAGAACCAACAGAATCAGACATTTGAGGCGTATTCGATGGCTGTCCACGTGTTATCTTGTAAACCGGGTTAGTCAAGATGGAACGATACTTATCAAACTTACTCATGTGGATCCATTCATCAAAGAAGTGAAATTTACCTCCCGTGCTTTCAAATATCTTATGAGCTTGGGAGATCACATCATCATCATTTTGGCCACTCCTCTTTCTTACCTCTGCCTTATCGTAGCATCCACACCACTTTTGCACCGCTTCAGACATTCTGAACCATTGGCCCTTCATACTGCCAATACTGCGGAACTGAATTTCATGAGGGTTGGCTTCTCTCGCTGCCTCATATTTTTCCATCACTCTCCCCCAAAACGCACCCTTTTTTTGTTGCGTTCCAACAATGCTGTCTATACTCGTATTCATGTATGATGAGACTAGTGCTTCTTTTTAAACCTTTCAACCAAATCTTTTCTCATTTACAATGGGTTCTTGAGTTGGTGGTGGAGTTGTTTGAGGAGTTGGTTGAAATTGTGTTGGTTCAGACAGAAGTTGAGTGAAAGTTTGTTGCGTGCATGGAACTTGAAATTCACCATCATCTTCATCTTCACTTTCACTATCATCATCGTAATCTTGAGTTTGTAGATAATTTTGTGGGTTATGGGAACTCTCAGGGGTGGAATTATATTGGTAATTCTTGTTGTTGTTAGCGATAATTTTGGGGGTAATTTTGAGGATAGTTTTGATTTGAATTTTGTGGATAATAAGAACAATTTTCTTTGATAATTATGCGGATTTTGTGGGTAATTTGGGGGGTTTTGGGGATAATTATTAAGATTTTGTTGGTAATTTATAGGGTTTTGGTTTGTATTTTGTTGTGGATTTATTGGACGATTTCTGCGTCTTCTACTAGGATTAGGATTAGGTACATAATTAGGATAATTAGAATCCATAATTATGAAGTTTTTTTTTTTGGGAAGATTGTAAGCGAAAGCAAAATTATGTGAAAAGAAATGATAATGGGAAGAGAAGAGAAAACTGAAATTGTGATAAAAGTATAGCAAAATTGGTATCTATTTATAGAGAATGAAAAAATATGAATTTTGGTATTTTTTTTTTTGAGTTGTATTTTTTGAAATATTAACGTTACAAAATTTGTAACGTTAATAATTAAAGGGCAAATAGAAACGCGACAAATGGCAGCGTCACAGTGGACCGCAGAAACGCGTCAGCGCTGAATAGAGCATTTGTCGTTTTCCGCGCTGCTCAACCACTCCCTGCGCGACACGTGGCGAGGCGTTTTTTTTCCCTGAATTCCTTCCCCTGCAGCTGCCAGCGTGGACAATTTTTTTGCAATGAACTTGGCTCAAGAACCATTCGGAATTCCGAATGGTTTTGCCTCGGTCCATGTGTCAACCATTATCCCATTCATCATTAAGACAAATATTAATGGTTCAAGCTCATGAACCATTATTTTGTTCATCATTAACAATGCTCTAAGAAGCAATTATTTCCACTATTTACTTTATATTCGGTATACAATATACATCTTGTGTTGCCCAAACTAGTGATGCAAAAATCACAATACTCTTCTCTCACGAACTTGAACCCCACACTTTTGTGAGATACAAGTACCCAAAAGCACAATTTCGATTCAAATTTTAAACTAAATCAAACATGTAGAAATAATAGCGACAATAACAAGCACCTAGATTAGCTTGTCCAAATTTGTCCAAGTACCCAAAATCACAATTGTAATTCAAATTTCAAACCAAATTTTACAAGTGATAACAAAAACAACAATATCAAGCACCTAGAAGCTAGGCATATTGCAAACTTCGAGGGATAATAGAACTCCTTTGCTTCACAAGGTGACAATATAGCACGTTTATTACATACGCCGGTGTAAAAATAAACAAATTATAGTCGTGTTAGTGAAGAGATGAATTAGTAACCACAAAGCAAACATCATCTGAAAAAACTGTCCAATTTCAATACATATACCATATTAATTTTCACAAATCAATCAACACTCAACAGTAAGGTCAATCAAAGCTCAGGATTTAAAAGAATGTAAATACAGTATTTCAACGATACAAAATCAGATCTAGAAGATCAGAGATAAGGAATTCACAAATCATAATTAATCTATGAAACGCGATAATAATATCCGTCATCTCTGTACCATCGATCACGATCAACAGCGACGATTACGTAAATAGCGTAGATCATTCCAGGTATGTACCCTAAGATTGTCAACACCAAGCATATGCAAAATTCAAGCTGCAAATTTTCAAAATCATCATCAAAAATTCATATTTAATCAATTTCACGAAATAGAATCTGAGTCTAAAATTCAGTTTGACTTTAATTAGTTGATGAATTTCGAGGAGTGAAAGAACTTACGCTGCAACAACCATGGCGGAAGAAGACGCCGAGAGGGGGGAGCAATAAAGCACATATGATTTCACAGAAGATTTCGCATCTTGACGCCATTGTTTTGTGCTCAAGATGGAGGAGAGAGAAAGAGTTGTGGAGGGGATGAGAGTTTCAATTGGATGAGTTGAGAACTGTAGAAAGTTTTTGTTCTTAATGACGAAGATACCGATTAGAGGATTGATTCGCGTGACTATGTGTGATTTATGACTGTGACAGCCTTTTTTTTTTTCATTTCGCAAAATCTTAGGAAAGACGATCTGATAGCCAATTAGTTAAGCAAAAAGTAATACTTCTCCCTTTTTTTTTTCGGAAAAATTGATAGGAACAGTCCCAACTATGGGCGTTCCGCCATTTTCGATCCAACTAAAGATTATTTAAATGGTCCCAACTATATATCATTTTCAGCAAATTGGTCCCAAAGAGGTTAATGGCCTGCTACTAGGAGTAAAACGCGTTTTTTTGTTTTTATTTTTTCGCCACAACCTTTTCTCTCTCCTTCCTCCTCTCCCACCCCCCTCCCCCTCCCAACCACCCCCTCCCCATCTCTCTATCCATAAAATTTTTAAAATTAGTAGGTAGTTACAAAAAAATGCTTGAAATTTAAGAAAAATAGTTAAAAGTTTAAGTGGTCTCGACCAAATAAGTTAGATCGTCTAACACAAAACTAGCTCATGTCGGTTTGTATTTCTTCTTAATCACATTGACAAATGACAATGTTGCATTTTAGGAAACGGAGGTATAAGTATCTTGAATACTCTTGTATGAAACCAAAAAAATTAGATAGCCCCTAGGCCCCTACAACAATCGGCTAGACACAAGTAAAATTAGAAGACAAGAAAAAATTTAGGAGTTTGGGGTTGACGATTTACTAACTTATCTAATACTATTACTTGTAATACCTACTCAATATAATATTAGTACTAATTAGTCAACAAGGTACCCAGAACAAAAACACCATTAGTAACATGGTTTAGCTTATGATATTTCAGAGAGATCATAATTTAACTTCTAATAACTCAGAGATACATCGTGGACTTTGAGTCTTCTTTTTTTAAGTACAACAATTACACCGTGTACTCCTTTTAGATTTGATTCTATAAATTGTCTTCTGTAAACTTATAACTCTTAACCATAAAAATAAAGAGCAAGATAAATCAAAGTCTGAGATATTGGAAGCATGGAAACTCCAAATCAGGCAGTAGAAATGGAGAAGGAACTCTATGCTGCCTCCATGAAAGGCAATGTAGAGATTCTTCAAGCTGAAGCTCAAAACGATGGATATTTACGTAAGAAAACCCATTGGAAAAACAATATCATTCACATAGTGACAGAATAGATTGAAGGGAAAAGGTTCCAATTATTATTAGCCCAAAGGCGATATTTATAGTACATCATATAAAACCTAACTTAAGTAGAACTAGGAAAACATATCCTAAACTAAATATAATACTAAGAAATATTATCTCTAAATAAACACTTCTAGATAGATATGTGTAGGTAAACACTTCTAGATAGATAGATTTAGGAAATACTCCTAAATCTATCCTAACACCCTCCCGCAATCGTAACAGCAGTAACACGAACGTTACGATTGGAGAAACAAAAAAAATCAAAACATATATATTGATGGGAACGCCATTCTTTTCGAACCCACAAATTTTCTTCTTCTTATCGATGAGAACGCCATTCTTTTCGAACTCACCAAATATTATAACACAACGGGAACGTTATTCTCGTCGAACCCGTAACAATTCTTGAGCAGATCACGCTCACAACAAATATTGACTTTTCTTGAGCAAAGTCAAGCTCTCTTCAAATACTGGTTTTTCTGAGCAAAACCGCGCTCACGACACATTAAACCCTGTCTCATGGCACAAGGATAACCAAAATACCTTGTCTCACGATACAAGGAGAACCAATAATCCCTGTCTCACGACACAGGGGAGTCGAAAAAAAAAATTACCAAATAGCCGAGGATATTGTTATTGCCAAACCTCGTACCAAATATTTTAGGTGATCTGACCAAATTACTTATTCGATCAAACAATGAGATTCTGTTAGAGAAAATATATAAAAATGAACAAGGGTCACAAGACAACAATCTTCTAGGCGTGGATCACTTTCCCAAAAGTAATATTCCGACCCTAATCGTAAAGCACGGGTTCACGGAATTCACCTTCGAGATACAAAGAAGAAACAATAGTGGTCACGCTTACTATGAACACTATTCAATGAAAATGAGTTTGTGAGATTTTGTAGAGATGAAGAATTTCTGATTTAGATCTTTGAGTGTTTGTATGCAAAAGAGAGAAGTTGTTTTCTCAACACCCTTCATCATATGAGAGACCTCATATATATAACAATGCTACAACGCTTCAGAAAATCTGAAACAATACAATGACAAACCGTCAAAACACGCGAATCAACACAAAGAGCAACAAAGTCAGAGACCCCGTCGCGAGTCGCGACGAGCATCGCGAGTCGCGAGCCGGGACGAACCCAAGCAGTCGCGAGGTGCGACACCAGGTCACGAGTCGCGACCGGTTCTCTGCCTTCCCACCAAACCCGGTTCTTCTGGCCGGTTGGCTACCACATTCGCGAGGTGTGCAGCGAGATGTGCTGCGATGTGTGCGAGCTATTTCTTGCATGATGAATCATAATACACGACTCACACATATAGCACATATAGCATGTTATTATATATGTTATTTAAGTTACGACACCATAACCAAGCAACTTAAACAACACATCATGAATTAAACTAACCATATACTCTAAATCTCCAACAATCCTCCCCCATTTAGAGTATACAAAATAGTTATTGCACAAAACATCATCATAACAAAACAATCTCATGCATAAATGAAAGTGTACAAAGACTTGAACTTCCACTTAGTATAATACACATTCTAAGCATTCGTATCCAAATGGTGTCGATAAACGATTGAACCATTAGCAACACATAATGAAAACTTGAAGATATTACACACACAAGATTAACTACTCATTTTCAATATATACTTGACACTAATTAGCCATGTGTCCATATCAATTCATAAGTGCATCAAAGCTATGCCTCACTAGCTCCTTGAAGCGGCCAAACTTCGCACTTACATAGGTAGATCTCTTAGAAAAGCATGCTCCCCGTGACAAAGCACAATGTCAAGAGATCTATTAAGATTAAACAACCTCTTATAACATCACGCATTTAAAGAACTTTACCTTGGATGATTATACAAGTTCTTTCAATCAACAAATAAGGAAATTAATCTTATTGAACTCAAGACCCAACGTCTTATTGGGCGTTAAGTTAAGATTCCCTTACTCGTGATTTCCAAAAGGCACCAATCCTAAACCGATTGCCATCCTCTTTACCGTATCTCTAGCTAGCGCCTTAGTGAAACAATCCGCTAGATTATACGTAGTTCTCACATAGTCAACAAGTGATAGCACTATCTTTGATAAGTCCTTGGACATAACTATGTCTCACACCAATGTGCCTTGACTTACCATTATACACTTGACTATAAGCTCTTGCCAATGCCGCATCACTATCACAATGTATAGCAATAGGTGATATTGGTTTTGGCTACAAAGGTATCTCAAACATGAGATTCCTTAACCACTCGGCTTCTTTGCTTGCCGATGACAGAGCTATAAACTCCGATGTCATTGAAGAATCCGCAATACAAGTTTGTTTCTTGGAAGCCCAAGATATTGCACCTCCCCCAAGGAGGAATGCCCATCCACTCGTGGAGGAATGATCTTCTCTATTAGAGATCCAACTTGCATCCGAATACCCTTCTAAAACCGAAGGATATCCACTATAGGACAAACTATAGTCCATGGTTTTCCTCAAGTACTTTAACACTCGACGAATAGCTTGCCAATGTTCCATACTAGGATTACTAGTATACCTACTTAACTTCCCTACCGCAAATGCGATATCCGGCCTAGTACTCGTCATAGCATACATCAAACAACCTATAACCCTCGCATACTCAAGTTGAGACACGGCATTGCCATCATTTGGCAATAATTTTTCACTTGGGTCCATAGGAGTTGAAACAAGAGAGCAATCACTAACATTAAACTTCTTGAGTACTTTCTCGATATAATGAGATTGGGACAAGATCAATTTTCCATTGTCTCTCTTAATTCTTATACCTAAGATGACATCCGCCTCTCCCAAATCTTTCATGGAGAATTGTGAAGATAGAAAAGATTTTGTCCACTCAACTTGTGACAAATCCGTTCCAAATATCAACATGTCATCTACATATAGACAAATCATGACACCATTACCGTTGTCATCAAATTTGCTATAAACACACTTGTCTGAATTATTCAATTTGAAACCATTAGACAACACAACCTCATCAAACTTTTGATGCCATTGCTTAGGTGCTTGTTTTAGCCCATACAAAGATCTAATCAACTTGCATACTTTATGCTCTTGACCTTTCACGACAAACCCTTCCTATTGTCGCATGTAAACCTCTTCCTCTAGTTCTCCATTCAAGAACGCCGTCTTGACATCCATTTGATGGATCACAAGCTTATGAATAGCCGCAAGAGCTATTAATAACCTTATAGTGGAGATTCTAGCAACGGGTGCATATGTATCGAAATAATCAATACCCTAGGTTTTTGTGAGAAACCTTGAGCCACCAAACGGGCTTTGAACTTATCAATAGTTCCATCTATTTTCATTTTCTTTTTGAAAATCCATTTACACCCTATTGGTTTACACTTAGGAGGTAAATCGCCTAAAACCCAAGTGTTATTTCCCATGATGGAATCCATCTCATCATCAATTGCCTCTTTCCAAAAGCGGCATCTTGAGACCTCATAGCCTCATTAAACGTTAAAGGATCCTCTTCCACATTAAATATATATGGAAACTTAGTCACTATGGAACTCCTTGATCCTTCAACCAAATATACATGAAAGTCCCAGCCGAAAGATTTCTCTTTTCTCGCCCTTTTACTTCTCCTAGGTTGTGATGATGTTGATGCAACATTCTCATCAAGAGTTTGTTCATCAACTTCTTGATCAATGTTAGTTTGATCAAGTCCAATTCCTTGATCAATGTTAATTTGATCAATTGCTTGAATATTGGTATTGGGAGTAATATCCTTTGGTCTAGGAATTGATGAATATCGATTTTCATCAAAAATTGCATCTCTTGACTCCACAATAGTGTGAATTGACCAAAAGTCATTTTGTTCTATAACATAGAACCTATAGGATTTGCTATGAAGGGCATACCCTATAAAGATGCACTCAACTCCCCTTTCACCCAACTTTTTACGTTTGGGTTCCGGCACTTTTACAATTGCACGACATCCCCAAACCTTGAGATAACTCAAGTTTGGTTTTCTTTTATACCAAAGTTCATATGGGGTAACCTCGTTCTTTTCATTGGAACTCGGTTTAAAATATGACAAGTCGTTAACATAGCTTCACCCCAAAAACCATCACTTAAACTCCGAATAGGATAACATAGAATTTACCATTTCTTGCAAAGTTCTATTCTTTCTTTCGGCTATACCATTTTGTTGTGGTGTATAAGCCGCCGTAGTTTCATGTATAATGCCTATAGATTGAAAATAACTCGGATCATAGAATTCACCACCCCTATCGGTTCTAAATCGTTTAACTTTGTCACTTAGTTGTAATTCAACTTCAGTTTTATAGATCTTAAACTTATCAAGGGCTTCATCCTTAGTAAATAACAAGTATACATAACAAAACCGAGAGTAATCATCAATAAAAGTTATCATGTATTTCTTGTTCCCCAAGGAAGGAGTGCTATGAAAATCACATAAATCACTATGCACCAAATCTAGCAATGAAGTATCTTTTTCCACATTGTTTGGAAAAGAATTTCTAGTTATCTTTGTTAACATGCATGTTCTACACTTCTCTATACTTGGATCAAAAGAGGGAATCAAATCATGCTTAGACATGGAATACAACTTTTTATAGTTAACATGACCAAGTCTATTATGCCATAGAGAAGAATTGTCATTGACAACAAACAAAGTATCTTTCAAAGCATTAGAAATACTAAGTTTAAACATGCTATTACAAAGATAACCAAGTCCTACAAATGTACCACCCTTAGACAATATAAATTTATCAGCTTCAAACACCATTTTAAAACCTAATCGATTCAAAGTAGCACCGGAGACTAAATTTCTCCTAAGTTCCGGAGCATACAATACATCTCTTAAAATAAGAGGCTTTCCGAACTAAACATTAATTCTACTTGTCCTACACCTAGAACTTTTGCCGTAGAATCATTTCCCATGTAAAGAACTTCTCCATTCTCAACCTCCTTGAAAGTCTTGAATAGAGACCGCTCCTTGCATACATGTCTTGATGCTCCCGAATCGATCCACCATGAACAATCATCCTGTACACAAAAGATTTAAATCATACACACAAAATTGATTTGAATTAAGTGAAACTTGTGTACACATACCTTGCTTGGTATGGGTTTGGCTAGACTCGCCATTCCCACCATTCTTTTTGTTCATCTTCTTCTTCCAAATGGTGCAATCCTTCTTAAAATGACCGGGCTTTCCACATTCCCAACAACCTCGTTGAAGCACCTCCACCAAACTTAGGCTTCTTGCCATAGTTGCCTTTGGTGAAATTGTTAGCCCTCTTCTTAGGATTAGAAGACTCCTTTGATTTACCATCCTCCACCATGTTAACGGTGGAAGAATTAGGATTGACATCCTTTTGTCCATCTTGGACCCGAATGCCCTCTTCAATCCGAAGATGAGCACCCAATTGTTCAACATTCATATCGTCTTTCTTATGCTTAAGGGAATTTCTAACATCCTTCCAACCGGGTGGTAATTTATCAATTATAGAGGAAACAACAAAGGTTTCATCCATCACAATGTTGTGTTGCTTAAAACTCCCTAAGATTCTTTGAATTTCATGGAATTGCTCCATTACCGACCTAGAGTCTACCATTTTAAAAGCATTGAAATTACTAACAAGAAATTTCTTACTAGAAGCATCTTCGGCCATGTATTTACTTTCTAGTTCTTCCCAAAGAATCTTAGCGGATTCAACAAATTGATAAATATCAAACAAAGCATCGGACATACCGTTAAGGATGTGGCCACGACATATATAGTCATCATTCTCCCATTTGCTCCTCCTCCGAATTTCTTCAACAGTTTCATTTTCCCCTTCCTCGGGTTTGGGAGTGCTCAAAACATACGCCACACTTAACGAAGTGAGAAGGAAATGCATCTTCTTCTGCCATCTTCTAAATCCAACACCTTCGAACTTGTCAAGTTTGTGAAAATTTGCAGACATTTCACGAATTGAAGTCATCTTGCTATTATATTACTTTTGGATTGTTAGAGAAAATATATAAAAATGAACAAGGGTCACAAGACAACAATCTTCTAGGCGTGGATCACTTTCCCAAAAGTAATATTCCGATCCTAATCGTAAAGCACGGGTTCACGGAATTCACCTTCGAGATACAAAGAAGAAACAATAGTGGTCACGCTTACTATGAACACTATTCAATGAAAATGAGTTTGTGAGATTTTGTAGAGATGAAGAATTTCTGATTTAGATCTTTGAGTGTTTGTATGCAAAAGAGAGAAGTTGTTTTCTCAACACCCTTCATCATATGAGAGACCTCATATATATAACAATGCTACAACGCTTCAGAAAATCTGAAACAATACAATGACAAACCGTCAAAACACGCGAATCAACACAAAGAGCAACAAAGTCAGAGACCCCGTCGCGAGTCGCGACGAGCATCGCGAGTCGCGAGCCGGACGAACCCAAAGAGGTCGCGAGGTGCGACACTGGTCGCGAGTCGCGACCAGGTTCTCGCCTTCCCACCAAACCAGCTTGTCTCGGTTGGCTACCACATTCGCGAGGTGTGCGGCGAGATGTCTTTGCGCGATGTGTGCGAGCTATTTCTTGCATGATGAATCATAATACACGACTCACACATATAGCACATATAGCATGTTATTATATATGTTATTTAAGTTACGACACCATAACCAAGCAACTTAAACAACACATCATGAATTAAACTAACCATATACTCTAAATCTCCAACAGATTCATGATCAACAATAGTAAAACACGTCCAGCACACCAAGACATGAAATACTCTAACACAAGGCAAGAAGCCACGTAGCAAGGTAGCCACCAAATATAGAACTAGGAAAACAAACTGCCATAGAATTGCAGCGGAAAGTGGAAACACAAATAATGAAGTTTCCGGAAGAAAAAAAAAATCTCTATTTTGAGGGGAATAATCTGGCCGGTGGGTTTAAGTTTTAAACCCACCGGCAAGAGAACGATATTTTTGAGTTTTTACCCAAGATCTTAACTTGCTCTTGATACCATGACAGAATAGATTGAAGGGAAAAGGTTCCAATTATTATTAGCCCAAAGGCGATATTTATAGTACATCATATAAAACCTAACTTAAGTAGAACTAGGAAAACATATCCTAAACTAAATATAATACTAAGAAATATTATCTCTAAATAAACACTTCTAGATAGATATGTGTAGGTAAACACTTCTAGATAGATAGATTTAGGAAATACTCCTAAATCTATCCTAACACATAGCAATTCGCCACGAGCAACATGATTTCATAGAAGCATCTCTAAGGAGATTTCCCGTTAATGATGAGCTATTTTGTGAAAGGAATTGCAAAGGAAACACCCCTCTTCATGTTGCTGCTGATGTCGGAAACTTAAGCATTAGGATTCCGGGGGTGGCTGGGAGGGGGTGGGGGTGGCAGGGGATGGGGATGGGGAGGGGTGGCAGGGGAAGGAATGAGATAGGAGAGAGAAAAAGAAGAAGGTAACTGATTTAAAAAAATTTTTTTAAAAAATGTAACCTGTTAAACAGGTAATAAGTCACCCGGGACCAATTTTGACAAAAATGATATATAGTTGGGACCACTCAAAAATAATCTTTAGTTGGGACTGAAAATGGCGGAACGCCCATAGTTGGGACTGTTCCTATCAATTTTTCCTAATTACTCGCAACACTTTTTTTTTTATAAACTCCAATGTAATTTTTGGGTATGAGAGAGGTAGAGAGGACAACAAGAGAGGGGTCATGTAATTGGAGAGAGATATAGAGAAAAGAAAGGCAAAAATAGAAAGTGTTGCAAGTAATATATTATTTCCCTTTTAGGAAAGTGTTGCGGGTAAAAAAACGGAGGAAGGGCCTGTTCTCTTCGGCATAAAACAACTGAACTGAACTGAATTGAACTGACCTGAACTGAACTGAATTAAATTATAACTAATTAATAGTAATGATTATCATTTAGGAACTGAATTGAATTGAAATGAACTGAACTGAACTGAAAATAAGTTGGGGATAACAGGCCCGAAGTACTACAAATTATAAAAGACGAGTAATAAATTAAAGGAAAATTTGCTAAAAAAAACCTTTTAAAAGTTTAATTTTAGGAAAAAAAAACCTTTTAAAGCATTCTTTGCAAAAAAACAAACCACAAACTTACTTTTCTTTACAAAATGAAACTTATTCCCATTTTCCGGTGTGATTTTTGAGATGCATAAGGGTGGCCCTTCTATCTTCCTTTAACCCCCTGTTTCCAATAACTGCAGCACCACCCCTATGCATCTCAAAAACCACACCGGAAAATGGGAATAGGTTTCATCTTGCAAAAAAAATTAAGTTTGTGGTTTGTTTTTGCAAAGAATATTTTAAAAGGTTTTTTTCGCAAAATTGAACTTTTAAAAGGTTTTTTTGACAAATTTTCCTAAATAAAATATGGAGTAGTTAAATGTCTATGCAAAAATCTTACATGTCAAATAGTTAAAATAATGCTCATAAATTAAGGAAAGTAAATTAATGAAAATTAAGTGGTCAGATTGCCGATACAAGACTTGCTCTTTTTGTTTTTTTATTCAACTCATAAGTTTTGGGAAATTTTGATGATAGAACAAACTTGCAACTACCACGAAACTTCAAAATGACACGTACTTATGAAAAAATTAAATGTCATTATTTGCACCTAACATGATTACATGAAATTGTAAGTACTTCCACCGTTTTTTTTTATAGAAGCTACATTTCCCTTAATGGAAATGTCATAATAGATGATACATACCATAAATGGATCCATTTTCACCATAAAGAAAGTTGGTGGTCCTCCACTTTCTCCTTTAAAATACTCATAATTTTTCCTTAACAAATGTTTTTTTATTCAAAAAGTGGTGGTCCCCCACTTTTTCTCTCTACCTTTCTTAAAAACTCTCCACTTTTTCTATGTAGCATCTATAAAAAAACGGAGGAAATATAAGAGTCAAAAGTTATAGGACATCTATAAAAGAAAATTTGAATCTAACAAGTACACATGTTGAAGGAAGAAAACGTAATTGAAGGCTTAACTTTTTGTCTTTGCCCTTTTCTCATTCATCCTCAGTAACATAAATACAAGAGTTTCCCTTTGGAAACCAAACTCAATCTTTAGGAAATAATCTAATCAAATCACAAACTATCCTAAAGATAATATTACTTAGCTAAAATATGAAATACATATCGTAACACCCCCCCTCAAGGTGGAGCATGGGGATCAAGAATGCCCAGCTTGCTAAGTAAAAGGTCAAATTGCGTTTTCCCAAGAGCCTTGGTAAAAATGTCTGCTAACTGAGCATGAGTTGGAACATAAGAGGGTGAAATAAGACCATCGGTAATAGCATCACGAACAAAATGACAATCAACCTCGATATGTTT
This sequence comes from Beta corolliflora, assembly GCA_947648045.1. NCBI lineage: Eukaryota > Viridiplantae > Streptophyta > Magnoliopsida > Caryophyllales > Amaranthaceae > Beta > Beta corolliflora. The sequence continues at coordinate 179,114 of CANSZD010002618.1, read as the reverse complement.
CGTGCGTTCGTGAAAAACAGGATTATTAGCAATGTGCATAGCAGACTGACTATCACAAAAGAGAGGGATAGCTTTGGGATGATGAACACCCAAACTTAAAAGAAGACCTTTCAACCATTTTAATTCACATGTGATCGCGGCCATAGAGCGGTACTCGACTTCCGCAGAGGAGCGGGAAACAGTTGGCTGTTTTTTCGTTTTCCAAGAAATGGGAGAATGACCAAGAAAAACAAGCCAACCAGTAAGGGAACGACGCGTAACCGGACAAGCTGCCCAATCAGAATCACACCATCCCTGTAAAGTGAGATCACTGTCAGCACGAAGAAGAACACCCTGACCCGGAGTGCCCTTGAGATAGCGAACAACACGCAAGGCGGCTTCCATGTGTTCCTGACGAGGAGTTTGCATAAACTGTGAAAGAATGTGCACATAATATGCTAAGTCTGGACGAGTGACTGCAAGATAGATGAGACGACCAACAAGGCGTCTATAAGCTTCGGGATCATTAAGTAAGGCACCACTAGCAAGAGCAAGTTTATGATTGGGCTCAATAGGAGAACCAGAAGGCTTGGCACCCAGTAAACCAGCCTCAGCAACAATGTCCAGAGTATATTTTCGCTGGCATAAAAACAAGCCAGTCGAACTACGGGCAACTTCGATGCCAAGAAAGTAACGTAAAGGACCTAGATCCTTCATTTTGAAACAATCACTCAAATAAGCTTTGAAAGCCTGTAAAGCAACGAAATCATTTCCAGCAACAATAAGATCATCGACATACACCAGTACGTTAATCTGAACAACACCCTTAGTGAAGGTGAAAAGAGAGTAGTCATAATAAGACTGTAGAAACCCATATGTTTTCAATGCAGCTACTAGTTTAGCAAACCAGCAGCGGGGAGCTTGCTTTAGGCCGTATAAAGACTTACGCAGACGACAAACAAGATTGGGATCAGAAGCCCCAAAACCAGGAGGAAGTTTCATGTATACTTCCTCGACAAGGTCACCATGTAAGAAGGCATTCTGAACATCCATTTGATGAAGTTCCCAATGTTTAGAAGCAGCTATAGCATGAAAGGCGCGAACAATAACCATTTTAGCCACAGGAGCAAAGGTTTCTGTATAATCAATACCTTCGCGCTGATGATTACCAAGAACCACCAAACGAGATTTTCGCCTATCAAGAAGACCATTAGAATTGTATTTGTTGCGATAAATCCATTGACTACCCAAAGCTCTTTTACCAGTTTTCTACTCATTTCTACTAGATCATTCTCAATACACATTATCTAGATTTTTCTAGATTAATAATTTTACAGTAACTGAAACAAGTTTATCTTCCTGCTTCGTCTTTTTGTTGATTGCAATTCTCTAATGTGAATGTTGTGTCAGGTTCTTGGATAGACTTCCTAATTAGCTTTGAGCTCTTTCCTACTACGTCATCCCCCTTCGAAAGAAACAGCTGGCTCTACAGATGTTATGATGCTCCCTCTTTTGGTTCCAGTGTTAAGCATGAATATGATGGGAAATGGAATGAGACGACTACTTTAACAACTTGCAAAATTCATATAGAGGAGACATATTTTTCATCCGGTCCTCAAATAGTTCAATATATAGAAGAAATTGTGTTCACTGGAATGATATGATTCTCACAAGAGTAAGTAATAATTTTCTAAAATGAGGTGAAGAGAACATAGCCTAGCTTTAAATGAGGCACATATTTGCATTTATAGGTTTAACTTTGAGGAGGTTATGGGGATTCAAATTTTCTTGTAACAAGTGTTAGTTACAACTTACAGGTGCATGCTGTGTTTCTTTGCTACATATTTCCACCTTTTCAGGAAAGGTTTGTTATCTACAACAAGTTGATCTCTTGCAATGACAAGTAAGAATGTCTTTGTCCTCACTCTGCTAGTATATCAAAATATCCTAATTTTCTTTGTTACTCCTCTCTATCTTCAGCTTTGTTAACAGATAATCTTGATCATGGTACTTATATAATCATTAATCAACGTTCTATCTAGTTTTCTTGTATTGGTCTAACCTTAGACTTATTCGTCCAGGTGAAACGCAGACCAGAATTTCTGACATCAATCAGACTAGACTCAGAAATGCAAGAGTTAAAAGCCAAACATCTATTAATTTTAACAGGATTCCCTCCTAGTTTTTCAGTTTGATTACGGACTTCATTAAAATCCCCCATCACTAGCCAGGGGAGGTTAATGCTATGGGACATATCTTTTGACTCAGTCCAAGTGATTTTCCTACGTTTATACTTTGTACTAGCGGTTCAACCTTACTTACAAGATTGTCGTCGCTTAATTGAATTTGTGCTATTGACGGCCTTGTATTGTTTGAAGGAAATATAGTATTACAATTATTTTTGGATTTTTTTAATGGGGTACTCCTGTATTTTTAAGGAAAATTTATCACAATAAACTTTTTATATGTACTTTTTGCGGGAAACAACCTTTCCAACTTTTTCTGACAGCTTAAGACCTTATAAAGGAAATTACTAGCGAGAAACAACCTTAGATCACTTTGAAACATTAACCAAGACTTTTTAAGACAAAGGACGCACAAAGGAGGAAAGCTTCACTGCATAAATTAGAGAAGAATCATGAATGCTTACTATTTAAGGTGTTTATTTTACTTTGATCATTACTATTTAAGGTGGTTCTTCATTGAATTCATTCACTTCAATGATGCCTAAAACTGGCCTAAGGTTATTTTTCACAAACAAATTTTTATGTAAAGTCTTAAGTTGCCAAAAAAATTTAAAAGGTTGTTTCTCGCAAAAAGTTACACATAAAAGGTTTGATATGAAAAAATTTCCTTTTTAAAATTCTATGTTGTACCCCTGATGTTTTTTTGTTCTATATAGTACCCTTCACAAGCAACAGGGGGATGCATGGGTTTTTTCTAAAGTAGATAGAATGCTGGCTAATCTAGAATGGCAAGAGATCGATGTTCCCATCTGCTGAAGCCACTTTTCACTGTGAGGGTGAATTTGACCATTCACCAGTTGTCTTAACAGTGTATCCTGATATCAGGGATGGCAAAATACCTTTCAAGTATTTCACAATGTGGAAGCAATCTCCACAATTTGAAGGTAGAGTCAGGGAGGCATGGAATGTAGAAGTCCATGGCACTAAAATGTTCAAAGTAGTGAAGAAATTGAAAGCTGTTAAACAAGCTCTGAAAGATTTGAATAGAGAGGGCTTTAATGATATTCAAGCTGGAGATATGAAAGCTAGACATGAGATGATGGATGCACAAAAATTGATGCATGACAATCCTGGAGATAACAGATTGCACAAGCTGAACTTACTGCGGTGAGAGAGTATCAAGCCAAGCATTAAGCATATATTGCTTTCTTATCTCAGAAAGCAAAGAATGCATGGATAAAGGAAGGTGATGAGAATACTTCATTGTTTCATCAAAGCATCAAAGAAAGAAAGCTGAGGAATCAGGTATATAGTATATTTGATGATGTAGGTAATTGGCAGAATACACCTGAGGGTGTAACTCAGGCATTTCTTACTTACTATGAGAAACTCTTGAGTAAAGACCATAGTAGCAGGACTCCTGTCAATATATATAGCTTGTTCAGGAGGGAACTCTGATTACACAAGAACACATGGACATTTTAAATGCTCCCTATACTGTGGATGAAGTCAAGAAAGCAATTATGTCTATTCCAGAGTGCAAGGTGTTGTAGTCTAACATCTACGACTCTTTTTGAGACACTTGGGCTTATCAGAGCTGTACACGTGTCACCTTAGTTAAAGAGAAGAAATGCCTTGCATCTTTGGGCTACCCTCAGCAGAGTTAAAAGGTCTAAATTCTGGCCCAGCGGTCGAGCCCAAAGAATGTAAGGTGGTCAAGGAGATTGGTTAATAGATATCCACTAGTCATGATCCGCCACGTGTCATGATTTGATTTCTCACCCAATCAGAAGCCACTATTCTAGGGCAGTTTTAAGGATAGCTGTCAACTTGCTATCACTATAAATACCCCTGAAATCAGGAGAAACATTCATTCAATGCAAACAGTGGTAAAGTTACTCGTAAAACTACTCTCTCACTTTCTCTCTCTATCTCTACTTTCTCTTACAACTCCTGATATCTGACTTAAGCATCGGAGGGGGAACCACCACCCAAACCTCCAGGGTGGGTCCCTTTTTGCAGGTTCGGGAACGAAGCTCAGGCTTGGACTTGGTTGATTCAGACATTGTTGCACAAGTCTCCAAAGAAGAACATCTAAGGGATACTAGTTTACTTGCTCGACAAGAAAGCACCATCTACAGCTTACTTGTAGGACAAGGAGACGAAACATTTGGCACCGTCTGTGGGGGAGACGCAACGATGACTCGATTGTCAATCGTCCAACCTTGCCGAAAACCGAAGTCTTCGGGTTAATGTCGAAGACACAAGAGAACACGAGAGACCACCTCGAGGAAGGGATAGACCCCTCGTCCATCGTCCGTGTTATCGGACCAAGCCAAGAACCTGTCATTCAAGAGAATATTGAACGTCCGTGCTTCTGCCCATCTAGAGAACGCCTTGAATGATTTCCGTGCAAAGATGGCTGCGGTCGTCCAGAAGCAGTCAAGAGCAATATGTTGTTTTTCCGCTTAACCCCGATCCAACTGCTAACAATCCACCTCCCCCTAGGGGACGTTCCCAAGATGATCGTCCATGTCCAAGTCGACTGTTCGTCAGGAACCCTCTAGGAGAACGGCAAGAGGAAAGCAACCCGAGGATAATGAACGGCGAAGGAAGATGGACGGAACCCGGTGGTAAGGACCCGGGACCATGTTCGTCCAAGCGGGCACCGAATGGAAACAGATGCCGAGAATATCTAGAAGCAAAGAGAGCAAGAAAGAATACAACGATCGCCGACGGGTTCTACATCATACCCGAGAGACCCTCCTTTGAGGTTGTCGTCCCGAGGGGAGGGACGAAGTTTAAGTCACTTTCTTGTTCATCCACGACAGAGAAGACAAGGTGGCTCGGCCCATGGTCTATAGGCGTCCATTGCCCGCAAACACGTCGTCGTGATCCGGTGTTAAAGGAATATCGTAAGGAGTACATACCCATTGAGGGACAGATGGGAGCCCTCCAGACATCGGCCCACTCCATTCTCGGCCAGGATAATGGAGGCGCCCCCTTCCCAAAGGTTAAACTCCCTACTATAGAACCTTTTGATGGAACAACAGATCCCGATGATCACTTATCTCGCTTACAAACATCGATGTACGTCCAAGGAGTAGATGATGCTACCCGGTGTAAGAACTTCCCAAAGAACTCGAAGGGAGTAGCTCGAAGTGGTTTAACAATCTTCCACCCAATTCGATCAATAATTTCACGGAACTCGCTTCTTATTCACTAGTCACTTTGTTGCCAACAAGCAAGAACAAAAAACAAGCATGCACCTAGGCAAGGTCGTCCGAGGGACCTAAGGAGGCTCTTAGAAGTTTCGTTAAGAGATTCAACTCAAGCCCTTCGAATCCAAGATCTTAATCTTTGGAGTAGCCTTTGACGCCTTCATTAGGGGTCTAAGGCCGGGAAGCTTTAAGTTTGATCTTGTTAAAAAGAAAATATCCACTCTTGCCGAAGTCTTAAGGGAAGCCGAAGCGTTTATTCACGCTACCGAAGTGTGTGCCGAGGCAAAGCATCCCGAGTCTAAGAAGCCCAAGAGGTTGCTCGGCCCAAAGAAGAGCAACCCCAAGAAGGCCGAGACTTGGGCTATAACCTCCACCACCACTTCATCCCGAAGGAGCAAGAGAAAAGAGGCTAAGCCATCCTCATCCAATCCTATTGAATTTAACAAGGACCAATACTCCATTCTCATGGAGATTAAGGATCAATATGAGTTGAAGGCCCCAAGTGAGATGAAAACCCCTTATAGAAATAGAGATAAGAGCAAGTATTGCCACTTCCACAAGGATTGCGGTCACGAAACTAATGAATGTAAGCACCTCAAGAAGGCTTTGGAGGAGCTAGCTCGAAAGGGAAAGATGAACCCCTATATGCCTCAAGGGGAAGGAAGTTTCAAAGAAAAGACAATTGCGGACTAAGAAGAAGGAAAGTGAGAGCACGACGAGGATGTTGTTCTCGTAATTTCGGAGGGTTTCTTCTTGGAGGACCAACCAATGGAGGACACAAAAACTACCTTAGGGAGCTTGGCCAAGTTTTGTTAGCCGATCGACAAAGGCCGAGCCCTTCCCAAGGGTGGTAGTTAGTGAGCAAGATCGGGCGGAGTTGAGGACTCCCCATGATGATCCTTTGGTTGTAGAAATGAAAATAGCAAACTTGAGAGTAAGAAGAATTCGATCGACACCTGGAAGCTTCGACCGGACATCATCGCGTCGATCGCTTGTCCGCATTAAAATTTGATGAGAAGAACTTGGTTCCCGTTCACCATCCCATCATAGGGTTTGGGGGAGGAGTCATCCACCCAATGGGAACCGTTATTTTGCCCGCTCGAGTGGGAGAAAAGGATGCCGCTAGAACTTTGTTTATCAAGTTCTTGGTAGTCCGAGATTTGACCGACCTCTACAATGTAATTCTTGGGCGACCAACTCGAATCACGTCAAAGCCGTAATAGTTACTCACCCGATGTTGATGAAGTATGAGTGTGATGATGGCAAGATTGGCTCATTATATGGGGACCAACAGGTGGCTAGGGAGTGTTATCCGACTACCCTCAAGCCGTCATCATGGAAGATATGCAATGAAGATCGACGCAAGTTCTTGGTGAAAAGGAAAACGTCCGAAATAGAGAAGGATAAGACGAAGGTGGTTAGTGAGAGGAAAACGTCCGGGATAGTCAAGGACCACTTGGCCTCATTGAAGACGGCCATTGATAGCCCTCAGACGCCTCTCGCTCCCTCAAGGAGGCGTCCGAGCATCTTCCCAAAGAAAAAGAGAAAATATGAAATCATCAAGGAAGAGCCTCCCTTACCCGAAGAAGTGATGGCCATCATGGGACTAGCAATAGAGCGTCCGAACCGGTCGAGGCCCCGTAAGACGCCTGTCCGGATGAGGCTCGCCCGTAACGAACCTTGAAAATTGGTTCTTCACTCTCTTTGGGCTTAAGAAGCCTCTTAATCGACTTGAAAGAATTTCAAGACGTGTTTGCCTATTGTGTTGAAGAAATGCCCGGAATTGATCCAGTAGCCGTCCATCGGCTAAATGTTGATCCAAAATTAAAGCCATCCGTCGAAGAAAAGGCATTTGGGGGCTTGGCTAGGAATCAAGCGGTCGACCAGGAAGTTCGAAGTTGTTGGAGTCAAAATTCATCAAAGCAACTTATTATCCGTAATGGATAGCAAATGTGGTCATGGTGCCCAAGCCCAATGGCACTCGGAGGATGTGTGTAGACTATACCGATCTCAACAAGGCTTGTCCCAAGGACGCCTTCCCGCCGCCGAAGTTGGATCGTCGGTGGACTCCCACACGGCCACGCTTTACTAAGCTTCATGGACGCCTATTCGGGTTTCCATCAAATTCCCATGTGGCCGAGGATCGGACAAAACGTCCTTCATTACCGAAAAGGACTATATGATCGGTTGAGAATGCCATTTGGTCCGCGCAATGCTCCGCCACATTCCAAAGATTGATCAATGCTGTTTTTCGGCCACAATTGGGAAGGAACATGGAAGCGTATATTGATGATATGATAGTCAAGAGCCGTCAAGAAGAAAGTCATGTGGGTGATTTGAGAGAAACCTTTGAGACTCTCAGAAATACAAGTTAAAAGCCGAATCCCAAAGAAATGTGTTTTTGAGGTTTTGTCGTGGAAGTTCCTAGACTTCTTGGTAGACCGAGGGGAATTAAAGCAAATCCCGAAAAGATACAAGCTATTTTAGACATGAAGTGTCCGTCAAAGGTAAAGGAAGTTCGTAGACCGACGGGTTGCTTGGGCGCCCTTGGACGTTTCTTGCCTAAGTCGGCGACAAGTGCCATCACTTCTTCGCCACCATTAAGAAAAAAGCTAAGTTTGAGTGGACAAATGAGGCGGAGCAAGCACTACAAAGAGTCAAGGGACCACCTTCTGGCAGCCTAGGTTGGTCGCCCTACCGAGGGGGGAGAAGTCAGTTTGTACATTTGGCCGTGTCCGCTCAAGCCGTGAGTGCCGTTCGCCGGGCCGAAAAAGAATCCGTCCAAGTCCCAATATACTTCGTGAGTCACGTACTCAAAGACGCGGAAATTAGGTACACTCCCGTTGAGAAGTTTGGATTGGCCCTCGTCATGGCCAGCGAAAGTTAAGGCCCTATTTCTTGGCGCGCACGTATAATCGTCTACACCGATCGGCCTTTGAAGCAAGTTCTACCGAAGATGGAAGTCTGCCGGGACGAATGCTAAAATGGGCGGTGGAGCTTAACATGTTTGATATATCCTTTGAACCAAGGAAAGCCATTAAAGGGCAAGCCTTGCGTACTTTATAGTCGAGCTTACTCGGCCGATCATAGAGCCGATATCCGATCCAAAGAAGAGGAAGAAGGCATTGGACGCTCATGGTTGATGGCTCGTCCACAGCCAATGGATGTGGAGCAGAATCATTTGCCAATCTCCCGAAGGGGACAAGTTTGAATATGCATTAAGATTCCGGTCGGAGCGTCCAATAACGAAGCCGAATATGAGGCACTCCTAGCGGGAATCAAAATGTGCAAGGCGGCTCGGAGCCGTTGAGATCGAGGCTAAATCGGACTCCCTCTTAGTGGTCGACCGAGTTAATGGAGATTTTGAATGCAAAGAAGCATCAATGAGCAAATACATGCGACTCATCAAAGATGAGATAGAGCCATTAAAACGATTTGTCCTCGACCAAGTACCAAGGTCGAAAAATCATCGGCGTATGCTCTCTCGAAGTTGGCGCCTACTGGCGAAGGTGATGTGCCAAGAACAAAGATTTTGGGAAGTCAAACCCAAAAAGAGCATCGATCAAGAGCAGATTATGTTTCTCACCCGTGGGGACGTCCTGGATGGAGCCGATCATAGAATACAAGAAGACGGGACGATTGCCTTCGCATCCCGTAGAGGCTAAGTATGTGAAGGCTAGGGACAAGTGGTTTGAGCTATGGGACGAGACACTTTACAAGAAATCATTCAACCGGCCTCGCTCAAGTGCGTCACCAGAGAAGATGGTCCTGGAGGTCCCGAAAGAACTCCATGAAGGAGCTTGTGCTTCTCACATTGGGGGAAGAGCTTTTAGGGGAGAAGGCTTTAAGGACGGGGTACTACTGGCAAACCTTAAAGGAAGACGCTCTAGTCTATGCAAAGAAGTGTGACAAGCTTGTCGAAGCATGGAAATGTGCATCGAAGCCGTCCAACTACTTAACCCCCATCTTGTTCCCTTTACCCTTTGCCAAATGGGGCATGGATATCCTAGGACCTTTCCCGGGGCCGCCGGACAAAAGAAGTTTGTGATAGTGGCCGTTGATTACTTCACTAAATGGATAGAGGCGAGAGGCCATGCGAGGAATAACAACAAACGACGTCAAGGGCTTCATCTCGGAAAAGCATTATAACCCGTTTTGGCATACCACACTCCATCGTCTTTGATAATGGCCCCCAATTTGAAACACCTAAACCGAAGGAGTGGTTGGCAGAAAGAGAAATAAAAGCACACTTTGCTGCCGTTGCCCACCCACAAGCAAATGGGCAAGTAGAGTCCTTCAACAAGATTCTATCAACTGGAATCAAAAAGAAGCTAGAAAACGCCAAGGGGCAATGGGTTGAAGAGTCCGAGTTGGTGTTATGGTCCATCGAACAACCGCCAAGAACTCTACCGGGGAGACGCCCTTCATGTTAGTCCATGGCACGTAAGCTGTCTTGCCCATTGAGATTGAGGAACCCACCCCGCGAGTTATGCCGTACTCGAAGATGCCAATTGGGCTGCATTACGCACGGCTTTGGACCAAGTGCCGAAGTCGGGGCAATGCCTTGCTAAGAATGCACTTGTACAAACCGCGTATGGCTCGGGAGTTTAACAAAAGAGTTGTTAGACGACCACTCAAAGTAGGGGATCTTGTCCTTAGAAAGATGGAAGCGGTTGGACGAGCAAAAGAGTTAGGGGAAGCTAACACCTAATTGGGAAGGACCTTACATGATTATCCAAGAGCCGCGCAAAGGGTACTTTTCGTCTTCAGGATCCTGGATGGACGACCAATACAGCGTACTTGGAATTCTGATAATTTGAAAAAGTATCACGTCTAATTCAATTCACCGTCGAATGTCTATGAGGTAGTTTGTAGTTAATCCAAAGTGCCGCGGCACATGTTAGAAAAAAGAATTGTATACATGCATCTTGGCATTCCGTCAAGCAAAATCCATATAATACAATTCCTACTTTCTTATTTCCTTGTTTATTTTCACCAAGTTAACTCACTTTCGGGCATTAAATCGCTTACTCGTCTAAAAGTGACAAGAACTTGGATAAAAAAGAAAAAGCGTCACAATTACTCATTTTTATGCCGAACATCACTCCATCGAAGAGACCGGCCAAAGTATAGCACATACAAGGCCGTCAAACCGACAAAACCTCTAGTAAGAGTAACGTCAAAGTCTCGAGAGAAAGCCGGCTCGAAATAAGTCCTTAGTAAAGGATACTTATCTTCACAAGCACGGCCGCCTAAGTAGCCTAGACCCTAGTAAGGGATCGCTACTTAATGACGAGTGTTGCTCTCTCAAGGAAGCCGGCTAAAACATGCGTTCAGCATATATAACAAGCTCGTCCGATAATTTCAGCAGGCTCGGTCAAAGATGGCCGCTTTCCTTCTTGGCCTTTGGCTCGCTCACCATGTACGGTTGAACTAAGCCCAAGAAGGGGGGGAATGATAGAAGCCTAAAGAACGAGCTCAAGAGAACAAGGTCGTCCAAAACCAAGAGGACCTAGGCAATCAAGAGAACAAGGTCGTCCAAAACAAGTGTTTCAATCATATTATGCAGATCGTCTACGATGTTCAAGACGAGTCAACTTTTGTACTTAGAAACAATTATCAAAGTTAATGTGATAGTCAAATGGGAATTGATGAAAATAAGAGGCAAGCAAGTGGCAAAAGTCTTTCATATATATCATGAGTAAAATTTACAAAATAAGATTACTGAAGGACTAAGGCTACAACGGCAGATAACCAAAGAAACTAGAAAAATAAACCTAAAACAAGGCTTCGTCTTCAACATGAGTTTCTTGGTTGTCCTCGGGCTCCTCATCTTCGGCTGAAGCCTCGTCGCCTGACTCTATAAACTCCGGAGGATCCTCAGCACAGACCATGGCCCTATGGGCACTCGTTGGTATTCCGGCGACGACAAAAGCTCGGGACCTCCTCGGCTTCAGCCAAGATTTCGAAGGCCTTGACGGCCCAACCCTTGGACGTTTCTACAACATGTTCAAGGCCCTTTTTGGCATCGTCAAAGGTTTGGGAAACCGTCTTTTCCAGACGAGCGTTTCTCGCCCTTAGCAGAATATTCTCCCTTCTCAGCTGAGCAACGACAAGAAGGGCGGCGTCTCTCTCACCCTTAAGATCAGTAGAGAGAGTGTTGATGATCATCTTCGATGGTCTCTCTCCTTGTATCGATCATTGATGGTAACAAGATATTTCTTGTTCTTGGATTCAAGTTCTGCCGACCTTTTCTCCAATGCATCGAGTGACTGACGATGGAGAGTATTCGCCATCTCAATGTCATGAATGGCCTTGTCGCCGGCCGTTGTAGCAAGATGGACGAGTTTCTTGTTCTCTTTTCTGAGCTCCCTCGCCCATTCTTCAGTTAGCATGCTGCGAGCCAGAAGCTGGAACAATGAAAACAAACCAAGTTATTAGACGAGTGAAAGAACCAAAATTTGTATCAAGTATAAAATAAAGCAAAGGCTAAAAGCAATACCTAAGCTGAAGTCGAGACATGTAGCCCACATGCCCGAGCAGACGCCCCCTTAATCCCTTAATGTAGGATTCGGGGTAGCACTTGAAGAGCTCCCGCTAAGTCGCTCCTTCTCCGCCTTCGACATTTTGGCGAAAGCGAGAGAAGACTCCTCGTCCGAATCAGCGAGGGGAGGAGTTGGGGGAATAGCAGGGCCTTTGCCCTTATCTGAAAGAGGGGGAGAGTCAGTTATCTTGATAGGAATGACGATGGATTGTCTATCGGACGGACTCATGGACCGTCCACCGACCCGCACCGTCCTAACTATATTGGGGTAATACGACTCACCGGACGAAATAGATGCCGTCCTAACCTTAAGGGCATCCGTGGCACCGGCTTAGCCACCGAGCCGCCGAACCCCTGGATAGTTCTCGGCCGCAGCTCCGGATTCCCGGTGCAACTAGAGCCAAAGGCGACTCCGGTTTGACCTCGGTAGAGTCGGCCGGGCAACACGCCGAGCGTAACAACCGCATGAGCACCCTCTCCCTCCTCGGCCGGGCAATGTAGAAGGCTCCTTTTAGGAACCTTGGGCGGTGGGGGGGAGGCATACTTCTCTCCCCAACCTCGTCGGTTGGAGTCGTCTTATCTGCGCTTCTTCCTTGTGAAGCCCTTAGGCTTCTTCGGCGAAAGGCCGGTCGGGGCCGTAGTTGGCCTCTTTTTGGACGAGGACGATTTCCCAGGTGGAAGTTTGTTGGTAGGAGCATTTTTCTGAAAAAAGTAAACAAGTCATCAAATTGGTCGTCCTAGGAACAAAAGTTATAACTGCTATTACAAAGACTTCGTCGGAAAGAAGAAATGAAAGATGATTTGCAAATATAGACGTTCTATGGAAGACTCTCGTCCAAAAAATTGTGCAACTCCGCACGACGAAGGGCGCGCAAGAAGGTGCCCGTCCAAGTCCGGACGTTCGCATACTTTTGGTGGCCCTCGTCCAAAAATTTGATGCCAATTTCGGACGAGTATGGCGCCAAGAAGGTGACCGTCTTAGTCTGGACGATCTCCTTCTTTGGGTGACCCTTGTCCGAAAATTGGATGCCAATTTCGGACGAGTATGGCGCCAAGAAGGTAACCGTCCAAGTCTGGACGATCTGCTTCTTTGGGAGACCCTCGTCCGAAAATTGGATGCCAATTTCGGACGAGTATGGCGCCAAGAAGGTGACCGTCCAAGTCTGGACGATCTCCTTCTTTGGGTGACCCTCGTCCGAAAATTGGATGCCAATTTCGGACGAGTTTGGCGCCAAGAAGGTGACCGTCCAAGTCTGGACGCTCTCTTTCCTTGTGCGACCCTCGTCCGAAAATTGTATGCCAACTTCGGACGAGTTTGGCACCAAGAAGGTGACCGTCCAAGTCTGGACGTTCTCCTTCTTTGGGTGACCCTCGTCCAAAAATTGGATGCCAATTTCGGACGAGCTCATATGATCCTCGAAAAAAAAAAGATTATTATTACCAATGTTTTTGCCCTCTTCTCGGCACTGCTCTTTGCATACTCCTTCCAACGGTTGGCGGTAAATTGGGACATGCTGATCTCCCCCGTCCAAGATGCTTCGAGGCGTTGTCCGCCGAGTCCGCAAAGAACAAAAATGTGTTCGTCAAATGGACTATAGACGAAGAGTTTTACTTGGATGATTTTAAATATATACCTTTATCATCGGCCAACCGCAAGCCGGCGGCAACCAAGAAGTCGTCTTGGTAAAACATTTCCTTAAAAGGTATCCAGTTGGATGGCCCTTTAAAAGAACGTTGGCCGGGCCTGGAATACTCTTTTGTTCTGAAGTACTCCACAACTTCTTCATCGAAATTGTCCTCCAATTCCGGCCAGATCGCTTCCGTCCCGTATTCGTGACGGGACTCAAGTTATAGAATCTATAGCTCTCGTAGCCGAATCATTGGCCGCCTTTAAAAAGATGAAGTCGGCTTTCCATTCATGCATTTTCGAAGGCTTCCCCCAAGTCGTCAGGAAGCCAGGACGGTTCCAGATACTGAGCCATGTCCCGTCCACGGCCCCGGTACCTTGGCCGCATAGTGGATGTGGGTAAAGGCCCGAAGAGAAAGGGGCTAGGCCGCGCGGCCTCGCAGACGGCGATAAACGTCGGGGACGTTGTGCCAAGCGTTCGGAGCCACTGATTATGGCCGATGTGGTAATCTTTGTAGCACTTGTTCTATGAAGTCATGGAGGGGAAACCTCAATCCAACGTCTAAGGCTAGTTTATAGACAATGAAATGGTTCCTAGGAGCGCTCAGGATCGTCGTGTCTTTGTTAGGAATGACAAAGGAAAAGCCCTAGCATGGGCATGAAAGACGATAAGTAATTAGGGTCTGGTCCTAGTTTCTCTAACCACTTACGGTTGACCAAAATGAAACCTGGATCAGAAAGGGGACCTAAACGTCTTCTAATCTCAGACGAGGTAGTAGAGGCCTCGTCTGATTCTTCGGCAGTTTAAGAGTTGCTACCGTTATTGCCTTCGCCGATCTCCACCATCTCGGCGTCCCTACCAGAAGTACTGGTTTCAGGGTTCATTTCGGAGTCTTCCGCCTCATGGTCAAAGGAGGCCCGTCCAAAGACTGAGCACTTTGGACCTCTCCGGCCTCATCGGGCACCCGTCCAGTGGATTCCTCCATGTCCGAGCTATTTGACGGGATTATTGCTTTTCGTCTTAGACGGGCCGTTTGCTTAACACGCGCCAGATTACCCTGCACAGGTAAAGACTGGGTCGTCTGACTTTCTCGGCCAAAACTGTGAAAATATATATACTCGGCCGTAAGAGGCCCAACTCTAGAATGTGCCGAAGAAGAAGTATCGGTTCTAGGGTCAAGACAAGCTCTTGGTCGGCTAAGATTATTTGACGAAGATGATTCCATTTTATTGATTTTTTAAGAAAAAATAAAGAATAAAGAATGAAGAGTTCAAAAAAAAAAAAAAAAAAAACGATACCTGCTAAGAACGTCTGGGCGATTCGGTGAAGAATGCTGAAGCTGGACGATCTATCTCTCTCACTCTCTAGAAAATTCTCAGAGTCTCTCTCTCTAGACAAATTTGTTCGAAATGCTAAATGATTCAATGTCTTCGCTTCAAGGTTATTCATAGAGGAATAAGAAACCTGTGGAACCGGTCAAGAATGACCGAAAAAATAATACAACGGTCGAATATGACCGGTAGAACCCAGAAGAAGGCGCACCACTTTACCTGGATTTAAACTACCTTGAGGGTAAAAGGGCCTTAACCGTCAGATGGGCCAACAGTAAAAGCCCTTTTAGGGGCAAATGTTGTAGTCTAACATCTACGGCTCTTTTTGAGACACTTGGGCTTATCAGAGCCGTACACGTGTCACCTTAGTTAAAGAGAAGAAATGCCTTGCATCTTTGGGCTACCCTCAGCAGAGTTAAAAGGTCTAAATTCGCCCAAAGGTGAGCCCAAAGAATGTAAGGTGGTCAAGGAGATTGGTTAATAGATATCCACTAGTCATGATCTGCCACGTGTCATGATTTGATTTCTCACCCAATCAGAAGCCACTATTCTAGGGCAGGTTTTAAGGATAGCTGTCAACTTTCTATCACTATAAATACCCCTGAAATCAGGAGAAACATTCATTCAATGCAAACAGTGTAAAGTTACTCTGTAAAACTACTCTCTCACTTTCTCTCTCTATCTCTACTTTCTCTTACAACTCCTGATATCTGACTTAAGCATCGGGGGGGGAACCACCACCCAAACCTCCAGGGTGGGTCCCTTTTTGCAGGTTCGGGAACGAAGCTCAGGCTTGGACTTGGTTGATTCAGACATTGTTGCACAAGTCTCCAAAGAAGAACATCTAAGGGATACTAGTTTACTTGCTCGACAAGAAAGCACCATCTACAGCTTACTTGTAGGACAAGGAGACGAAACACAAGGCTCCAGGGTGCATATAAGAGCCAAAACTGCTAAGGGCATTCCATCGGGCGCCTTTCGAGGGCTCCCGAACTTGTTGGAAAGCAAGGAAATTAAATGATGGCGTTCCTATTAATCGGCGAAAGGCTCCAGGAGCAGATGGATTTGGAGCATTTTTCTACATTGATGCTTGGTTAGTTGTGGGTGAAGAGGTGATAAATGAAGTGATTGATACTCTACAAGGAGGTAGAATACTAAAAGAGCTAAACCATACCATACTCACTTTAGTTCCTAAGACTAAATGCCCTCATAATGTTACTGAATTCAGGCCTATAGCCTGTTGTAATACAATTTACAAATGTATTACAAAGGTTATATGTGGGGGATTGAGAAAAGTACTTCCTGATTTGATTATGGAGAATCAAAGTGGATTTGTATTTGGGAGATGCATAGTTCATAATATAATGGTTTTGCAAGATTTGGTCAAGCATTATGGGAGGAAGCAAGCAAAGCCAAGCTGTATTTTGAAGATAGATCTACAAAAAGCCTATGATACAGTTAGTTGGGATTTCTTGAAGGAAATACTAACTGCTTTAGGCTTTCCTGAAGCATTCAGAGAGTTGGTAATGTGTTGTGTGACAGCTCCAGATTTTTCAATCATGTTAAATGGCACCATGAGGGGTTTATTTTATGTCCTCAAGGGGTTTGAGGCAAGGTGACCCAATGTCACCCCAACTCTTTGTATTATGCATGGAGTATTTGTCAAGAATCTTGACAAAAATAAGTGAATTGCAGCAATTTAAGTATCACCCTAGATGTCAGGAGATGATATTAACACACCTTTGCTTTGCAGATGATCTAATATTGTGTTGTAAAGGGGAATTTGTCTCCATTTACTTGTTGCTTAGAGCATTCAAAATGTTTTCAGAGACCTCAGGTCTAAAGGCTAATGTAAATAAATTTGTTATGTACACTTGTGGCATGGATCCTACAGAGAAGCAAAGTGCAACAGATGTTTCAGGATTCACACAAGAGAAGCTCCCATTCAAGTATTTGGGGGTGCCTATTTGTGCAAGGAAAATATCTGTAGCACAATGTGAGGTTCTCGTAGAAAAGATGACAAGGAGGATCAGAGTATGGAGTTCAAGAAACCTCTCATACACAGCTAGGGTTCAGCTCATCAACTCAGTGTTACTCAGTTTGCACATGTATTGGACCCTAGTCTTCATATTGCCAAAGAAAGTTTTGCAAGACATATGTAAAATTTACAGATGCTTTTTGTGGAGCGGACAGTATTATTGTCAAAACCTAGGTGCAATTGCTTGCGATTCATTGTGTAAGCCAAAATCAGCAGGTGGTTTAGGCTTTAGGAATGTGATGCTATGGAATATTGCATTCATTGGCAAGTATGTATGGGTTGTCTCAAAAAAATAAGATAGTGTTTGGCTCAAGTGGATACATTCAGTATATTTGAAGGAAGCAAATTGGTGGGACTATGTACCTAATACAGGTGCTAGTTGGTATTGGAAGAAGGTGTGTAGTGTCAATGAGCAGATGAAATTGATTTACACACAAAATGAACTCAGGCAAATGCAACCATATTCTGTCCAGACATTAATTATATGAGAAATTATGTGGACAATTTACTGGAGTCACATGGGATGGGGTAATTTGGAATAGACTTGGTGTGCCTAAACATCGTTTTATAGCATGGTTGGCAGTACAAGAGAGATTACAGACAACAACAAGATTAGCTACTTATGGGTTCAGTGCAACTGATCAGTACCTGATATGTGCTAGTGCAGCTGAGCATCATCAGCACTTGTTTTTTGGATGTACTTATAGTGCAAATTGTCTAAGACTGATCAAGAGCTGGCTGGGTATTCATAGTAATTCAGAGGAATTGCATCACCTGATTAGAAGAATTCAACAGAGTAGAAGATCTAAATTTCAGAGGAATGTGTTACTAGCTAGTCTAAATGCATTGATTTATGCAATTTGGAGTAGTAGAAATTCAGCTTATTGGAATCAATGCATACCTAATGTAAAAGTAAGTATTAAGCAAGTTAAGAATCTCGTTAGAGCATGTGTATTAGCTGTAATGCCTAAGAAAGTCTCTAGGAAAGACTATATCTGGTTTGTGAATCTGTAATCAGATTGCTCTAGTGACCTTATTGGTCTGGTCAACCTCCTATTAGTTAAGGGAGTCCAACCTAGTTGGTTTGCCTTCCTTTAGGTTGGTTTTAGGTTGTAAACTTATTGCTTCATTAATCTACTTACTTAATTAGCAAAAAAAAAAAAAACTTTTTAAGTTTTCTCTATGGTACCCCTCTTATTTCTTATTCATTATGGACATTAACGTGAAGATGTTATGGCCCACCAACTCCATCATTATTTGAAACCCGATGAAGTACTTTTCTCCTCTAACAACTTAAACTTCTACTTCCTGATCCTTTCATCTTCTAACAAAATTTTGAAGATTTCAGATCTAAAGAAGCAGCAATTAATCCTACAGGTTGAATTCGAATGGGACATTTTTCCTCCAAATGTAGGGAAATAAAGAAATTGGGGCCTTTTTACATAGTGCCCTCGAGTTTTACGAAATTCTACGTTGTACCTGGCCTTTTTGAACTTTCACATTGTACTCCTAAATTTTCTAAACATCACACAAAATACCCTTGCTAATAGAAAATCCTACCCCTAACCCCACTCAGCCTTCAATTTCTCAGGATCATACCCCAAACCTCAGTCAACCAACATGGCTAAAAAATCTCACCATATACCCACATGGTAAGAACGTCACTAAATATACTGCTTGGTATTTTGTATAAGGATATTTTATGTAACGTTTAGAAAGTTTAGGAGTATAATGTGGAAAGTTTAGAAAGGTTGGGTAAAATGTAGAATTTTTAAAAAACAAGGGGATTACATAGAAAAATCCAAGAAAATAACAGTCAACTTAATAACGTTGACTTAACATACAAAAAACTTAAAAAGATAAAGGGTACCATGTAGAAAAAAAATATACGAGGTACAATATAAAACTTCAAAAAACACAAATGTACCATATAGAAAAGCCCATTATTTTTTTTGAACGGTTTTTTCACCAAGTACTCCCGAGTTTTCATAAAATTCACCAGGTACCCTCGCACTTCTCAAAATTCACTAGGTACCCCCGAGTTTCATGGTAATACATCAAAATGCCCTTAATGACTAACGGTGGTTAACTCCGTTAGTCATTAATCCTAATTAAACCCCTAATTCACCTACCCCTAACCCTAACCCTAATCCCTAACCCCTAACCCTAACCCCTAATCCCTAACCCTAACCCTAACCTTAACCCTAATCCTAACCCACCACCAACCAATTCCCACCCCATCCCCGTAGCTAGCCCCCCACCCCTCCCCAACCCCCCGCCGATTTCCGCAGTCCCCCACCCCCGCCGATTTCCACAGCCCCCCTACGCCTCCCCCACCCCCGCCGATTTCCGCATCCCCCCACCCCTCTCCTTGCGCATATTTTTTCTGGTGAGATTGCACTTCGAAAATATTTGTATTTCCCACGAGTTTTGCGATCGCGGCTTGGTTGCACTTTGCGGCTTAGTTCGAACTCCGGAGGCGTATTTTTCGTTTTTGTTTAAAGTTGTCGGCGGTGCTTGGACCGCATTTTTTGTAGACATTGTCCGGATCTAGGGGTGGGGGGACTGCGACAATTGAAGGAGCATCGGGGGCTATGGAAATCGGCGGGCCGGAGGGGTGGAGGGGTGGGGGGTCGCAGGGATGTGGTGGGGGTTGGGTGGTGGTGGGGTTAGGGTTAGAAGTTAATGGTTAGGGTTTAGTTAGATTAATTAGGATTTAATTAGGGTTAATGACTAACAGAGTTAACCACTGTTAGTCATTAAGGGCATTTAGATGTATTACCATGAAACTTGGGGGTACCCGGTGAATTTTGAAAAGTGCGAGGATACCTAGTGAATTTTATGAAAACTCAGAGGTACTTAGTGAAAAAACCGTTTTTAAATCAATCTTGGGTTGTAACATGGGCTAGTGTAGAGGAAGTGAATAACTCTACGGATGGACATATAATTTATTTTCGAGTTCATTTATGTGTCGACCAAGTATATAAAGGCTTGCGCTTTTACTTCATTAATTTATCAATCAACTAGCATAATCATCCACATTTTATCCATTCATTTGATAAGCTTCATTGTACTTCGTCCTTCTCATCGCTCTATTTCTAACTATGACATGCGTGTGATTTTGGGAACAAAGAATCATGATAAGATGACAATGGAGGAATGCCAAGCAGCGGACTGGGCAGACATGACGTATCTGAGGAAAATATTGTACAAAAATGGAACAGATTTTGTACTCACACGAGATTCTACCGGAAGGAATATCCTTCATCGATTATTTCATATAAAGGATGGAAGTTATATAAATGGTCAAACAAGCTCTAGAAAGCTATCCTACACTTGTTTGTCAAACAGACCTTAACAGGGACAACCCCCTTCATATTCTTTCGCGAAATCATCTGGATGAATCGTCGTCATTGGAGATTTCAACTTTGTTGTTAGATTTAGTAGAGTTATGCAAGGAGTATTTTGAAAAGACTCAAACAAAGGCTAGCATCAACGGGATTCATTATGATGCACCATGGTTAGTACAAAATGTTCAAGGCAACACACCTCTTCATGAAGCACTAATAGCAAATAGCTTTGGTTTAGATCTTGTGAGATATTTGTTTAAACTCGATATTCAAAAGACGGCAAGATTAATCAACATATATAAGGAAACACCACTTCATTTGATCTCCGGTCGCCCCACAAGTAAGTCATTCACGTACCCTTAACCCACTTTTGCTTCTATTTTGCTCCGTTTTCATCTGTTTTCTTAAAATCTACATTGTCATTAGCTCACCTTGCGTGTGATGCATCAAACACTCAAATGATGGTACAACATTTTTTTTGTGATGTATAATTAACTCATTCTTTAAAAGGCATACGAGATCTACAAAATAATTCAAAGAAAATATATAAATATCAAATTTGAGCAAACAATATTCTATTATGCCAAAATCACGATCATTGATACGATCTAACAATTCTGCAAACCTTATTTCACATTGCTGTTTGATACAACATTCTACGAGGGGGTGTATTAATCTACTGTAAATTTGACGTAGATCATAATTTGATTCAATTCATTGTAGATGAAGAATTGACATTTTCGGTGAAGCCGCACAATTTCGCATCAAGAAATCAATCTCTAAAAGAAAACAAAACACCAAAAGTAAAGTCCCCAAACTCTCACAAGGAGAGATATAAAACCCAACGTATGGTCGGGAAGACTAAAGGTTTATTATAAACAAAAACATAAAAACAAACAATAAAGAGAATAAACGGGGCTTACTACCGTCCAAGAGGGTCGTGGTAGCCCCTAAATAAAAAAAATGAAAACTAAGGTTTTTAGAGACAAAAGAGAGAGAAGATAGAGAACGAGTAGGGTTTTAAACTATGTATATTGGTACGACATTAATTATGAGTAACTCTAAATTAGCATTATGAGTAACCTTCATTGTACTCGTCAGTAATCTCATAAATGTATTAACATTAACCACTTATATATATATATATATATATATATATATATATATATATATGAGAACGAGAACCAATTTCGACCCTTAAAAGTAAAGCAAAAAGACATCAAAGTAAATCATATTGACTGAAAGGTAAATTACCAAATACGCAACTTATTATATTTGCAATTTTAACTTTTTATGGAAAAAAACACATTAATGACCATATAATATCATCATGGACAACTAACACTCCAATCTCTTCTGTAAAAATATCGTTTTGGATAAGTTTAAGTTAATTTAATATTAAAAGTATTGGAAAAAAATAGTAAAAGTAAATAAAATTGGTCCAAAAGTAAATGAAAGTTCTGTAAAAGTAAAGAAATTGGTAACCAATTTGAAAAGTTGCATATTTAGGAAAATACCATTAATGACACGGGAATGATGTAGACTATCCAATTTTGATGATCTAAGGGCTCATATTGGTTCTTAGTTTCTCATTTTAAAGTGTGATTCATATATATATATATATATATATAGGGGCAAGATCACATGAGAATGCTCCTTACATGAGAAATGAGAATGAATTTCAACCACACAATTGGATTAGAGTTACAACACTTTGTTCATTAGAGTTATACCCCGAAAAACTTTGAGCCCAAAAAAAAAAAAAATTTTTTTTTGAATTTTTTTTTCTAATATTCTTGTTTTGGAGTTACATCACTTTTTCATTAGAGTTACATCACTTGTTCATTAGAGTTATAGTGTGTAAAATTCATTTTCATTTCTCATGTAAGTATGCATTCTCATATGAACTCACTTCTATATATATATATATATATATATGGATTATCGATAATACTTATTTCACCATTAGCTAATGGTATGCGCAGCGCATATAAAAATCTACTCTTGTTATTTTATATCATATATTTATCATAATTTATCAAGTACACATATATTATGGTCATACGATGCAATACACTTATATTTGCTTTGGTCTAGACACGGAACTTGTAGACAAGGAAGACATCAAGTTAGTGTACGAGGCAAATGATGAAGCGGCCTTAGACCTTGACAAAGATTGTCGTACCCCTTTTTTGAGGGCGATTCATCTAGGTGACTTTTCTTCAGCTAAAGATTTGTATGAATTATCTCCGGAAAGTGCATCATTTGGTAACAATAAAGACCAGACATTTTGGCACCTGCTTGTAGATCATCCATCAACATACTTTGTCTATAAGTTTATTAAAAAAGAAACATTGAGAAATCTTTTGAAAAAACGGGATGAGGACGGAAACACACCATTGCATCTAGCCGTTGAACGTAAAGAAGAGCCATCAGACGAGAGAGACAAACGTCTTAAGGAACTTCTAATAAAGCTTAAAAACAAAGTTGGTAACTGCCGCCGCCGATTTAGTTGGTTCTTTACCAGATCTTCCACATGATGTAAGTTCATCATTTACTCCGTAATTAATTAATATTTCTTCTGTTTCATCAAACTTTTCATATATCCCTGTCCTGGATAATATTTTTTTTCACCCTTTTTTGTGTTAAAATAAATCTTCTCAATCTATCATCAATTGACTTGTTTTCTCTCTTCACCCTCTATTTAGTGAACTACACTTTTTTGGGTGATTTAAGACTCCCTTTGTTTTGGAGGAAAACGTTTCCAGATAAAAGATTTTTCTCATTTTCTGTTTTTTCGTTGGATAAGGAATATAAAAAGGAAAAGTATAGTGGAAAAGAGTTTTTCATCCCTTTGTAAACATTTTCCTCCAAAATTTGAAGAAAAACCATTTTCCTTCACTTTCTCATTCCCAACATCTCCATTTTCCTCTTCTTAGCTCAATAGTTTTCCATCAAACCAAACAAAGGAAAACTAATAATCATTTGCATTTTCCATGGAAAAACTATTTTCCGTGGAAAATATTTTCCATCAAACCAAATAGACTCTAAAATCAATATTTAACCCCTCTGCCTCATATTGGTTTACATATTTTGAATTTATATTATCAAATTTCACAAACTGTTAATATGGATCGGATTTTCATCCATTTATGGAAAAGACCATAGTCAAGGGTGATATTGTTAGATTTTTTTAGCATTTATCTTCACAATATGAACTTTTATAATATACTTCCCCTGTTTATTTCAAAATACATGACACACTTCTCTCGACACGCTTGCTAATGCATATTTTTAACCATTAATAACTCTAATTCTCTATAAGTAAATATTATAAAAAGTTGATGTTATGAAGTATATGTCGAGACGAGTATTACAAGATCCCACATGACTATATGTTGCCTTACATAGAATTCATAAAACACAGTCAAAGGAGAGAGTGTGTGAATAGTGGAAAAGTCAAATTGTGTCAAGTATCTTGAAACGGAGGAAGTATTACATAAATAATTAAAGATGTGTTTTAGTAAAACTGTATAAAGTAATCCAGGGAAACATGAAGTACTAATGGCATCTGATTTGATCTCTTGTTGAAAGCATTTGTGTCGATCAAAATTGATGTTTTCGCAATTCTAATCCATTCGATAATGGCAAGATTAATTCAGGTTCCTTTCGATACAGTTGGAAGAATTCTTTTGGAATGAACCTGCAACCATAGGTGTAAGAAGTGTATGGGGAATTACTCTAACCGATATGCAAAATTATGTGGACACAATGGGTGTAATAGCAGCTCTTTTGACCACAATAACATTCACAGCAGCATTTGCAGTTCCTGGTGGAATAGTCTCAGATACAGGCACATCACTTCTAATAAAAAAACCAGCGTTTCAGGTGTTTATGCTTTTTGATGTAGTTTCGATGTGCTTATCGACGAGGGTCTTATTTTGCTTGCTTTGGATCTTGGCTACCGGCGAAAAAAGTAAATCAGTGGTGTTGATGGATTTCAGCATGTTATTGCTCCTTATATCAATCTACACAACTTTCTTGACTTTCATGGCAGGTCTCTATGCTACAACCTTCTCCACTGAACCTTGGATTGTAGTCGTCGCTTTGGTTTTGTGCTCTTTGTTCATACTGCTCATGCATAAACAACATGTTATGAAGTTGGTCATTCCTCTTGGAAAAGTTGTACTCATAATTGATCAGATGGTTTTTCGCTCTGCTATTAAATCATTAAAAAAATTGCAACTGTTCTTTCAGCAATTGAGGGAAGGGAGCCCGGCCTAGCCAATGCAAGTTTATATATTATTACGTAAACCTTGAAAGGTGAAATTAAAGTTAAGTGCATCTTGAGTGTAACATCTCTCGTGTTATTATTGGTGTCTTTCATATCAATTTTGGAGTTGTTTCATGTCAATTTAAGTTTGTTTCATGTCATTTATAAAACTTTTCCATGTCATAAGTGGTATGTTTCATATATTATTACTGACTTCTATATCATTTTCCACCAAACTTGTATCATTTTCCCCTATTTCATTATTATTTCAACTCTTTACATACCTTATCAATGCACAAACTGATATCATTATTGGTAAGAGAAATATATCATTATTACTCACTTTTATTTCATTTTTCAGCAAACTTGTATCACTTTCCCCTATTTCATTATCATTTGTCAACTCTTTATATAACTTATCATTATTACGCAAACTGATATCATTTATATATAAGAGAAATGCATGTATCGTAATTACTCAATTTTATGTCATTTTTTTAAGCAAATTTGTATCATATTTTTCCCATTTTAATAATTATTTTTCAACTCTTTATATACCTTATCATTCTTACACAAACTGATATCATTTATCAGAGAAATGATATCATTATTACTCACTTTTATGTCATTTTTCAGCAAACTTGTATTATGTTCCCTTATTTCGTTATCAATTTTTCAACACTTTATATATCTTATCATTAATACACATAACTGATATATAATCTATATGAGAAATGATACCATTATTACTCAAACTTATGTCTAACGTGTATCATTAATCATTATTATCTATTTCTCTCTCCAATATATTTCCCCAGCCACCCTTATCTCTATCTTCTCTCTCTCAATATATTCCACTAAACCACTAATCCCATCCACCGCCTTCAACCACCGCATCCATGCTCTTCCGTTAATCAATTAAGTATGAGATTTTTTAGAAGAAAAAAATAAAATTAATCTGCGAGTGCAGAGGATTTTTCGATTGAATTGCAAAATTGAAGGAGAAATCAGCAAAACAAAGATGTTGGAGAATTGAGATTGCAGAGGAAAAAGAGGAGAAGAAGAAGTGTGAGGTTGAAGGTGAAATTGCGAAGAGCAATCTTCAATCACGAAGACCAGTAAATTGCGATGAACATATCCAACAATTGACCTAATGCTTCTTCTCGACGAACTCGAACCTCCACCTCCACTGTTGCTTTTGTCGCTGTATTGCATCATCCCCACTAAGGCTCCGTTTGGTTGGGTGTAAAATATTTTCAGTGTAAAATGATTTACATGAAAAACAATTTACAATGGAAAACACAATTCCAAAATTAGTTTTCCGTTATTTGGTTACATGTAAGAAAAATGATGAAACGAAAGGAAAATGAAAGGGAAAGTAAGGAGGTAGTGAGAGGAGTGTACAAGTAAGATAAGGAAAAGGAAGGAAAACCATTTTCCCTTCATTTGAAGGGAAAATGGTTTTCCATCATTAGGAGAGCAATTTTACTCTTAAGGAAAATGGTTTTACACTCCTTTGCAAACCAAACAATGTAAAATTAAAAATAGAGGAAAACAGTTTTCCATGAAAATATTTTACGTCCTACCAAACGGAGCCTAAATGATATAACTTGCATTCTTTTTCGCAAAACACAATTAACAACAAGATAATGATAATAATCTTCCTCAAAAGAAGAAATCTCCAATTTTCTCAACTTAAAACTAATAGAGAATAACAAAGTAACCTCATTCTACTTCGCAAAATGATACAAACTTGCTTCGGCGTCCCCACCATCATTGTGGACGTCTTTGGTGCTGTCGACATCGAAGGATGGTGGAATCGAAAGAGACGACGTCGTAGTGATTCTTGAGGATTTTCTGAGAATTCGATCTGCATGTGAGAGAGAGCTTTTGGTCCTCTGATCCTCGATGATGTTGCAATCATGGTGGAATCAAAGTAGACGATGGAGAAGGAGATGTCGCAGTCGAAGTCGATCGGATTAATCGTCCTTTGTTCCTCGATTTGATCTGAAATTGGTTTGGAGTTTTTTGGTGTTTGTGGGAGTGTGAGGAGGATATGCTTCATGGTGGAAATTGAATTGGGGGTAAAAATGGAAGTTTAATGATGGAGAAACGAGAGGAATGAAGAGAGAGAAAAAGGGCTATGAGTTGAGAGATGACGGTGGGGGAGAAGATTTCGCACGTATAGGTAATTGCGCTTGTTACACCATAAGTTATGGTGTCAAAGTTACACACCAAAGACTTTGTGATTAAAGTTACTCAAACATTCCACAAAATCAAAATTGAATAAGTATTCTAATTGAATTTTTTTTCTAGATTTGATTGGACTTATATATACGTTCTTTAAATATCGGATTTTTGGATTAGATTGGATTGGATTGGATTGGGTGTGTTCTAAACCAAAAAAAAAATCGAACAATAAAGTTATATGGATATTTAATCCTCTTTTAATCGGAGTTATAAAATGATGATGTTACAAACATTTTAAGACTCATAATATGATTATATTTATTTAGACTTTTTTATGTCCTATTTAGACTTATTTTAAGGCTTATAGACAATGTATGGGTTAGCAAATACTTCCTCCGTTCCGAATTAAATGCAACAGTTTCCTTAAACGACAATTTCAAATTAAATGCAACAAATTCTTTCTTTCCATTTTTGGTAAGATTTTAATGGTTGGGTTACTAAATTACCCTCAACTTAATGAACTAAATATGATTAGCATGTTAACTTAAACTAATGAAATTACATAAACTACATAATTAAGCCCTTCATTATCTCTTTCCTCTTTACCCACAGCCACCAAACTACCACCATCAAAGTTTATTACCCGCAACCACCACCACCTTCTCCACCCTCATCAATGCTACCATCTCCAACATCGACCAACCAACAGCCACTGCACAACCAGTACCCACCACCCAACCAACAACCACCATTACTACAAAAACACCTAACACAACATGCCTATTGCATCGCCTCTATAAAATGTATGACGCATAAAGCTAACATGTCGCATTTATGTATAAAGTTGGATGCGATAGGTTCGGGAAAATTCTGAAATGGCCAATCGCCTCCCCCCTAACATAATAGGTGACGCGTAAAGTTTTCGTGTCAGGTTATATTATATGTTTGACGCGGTAGGGCTGTGGCTATCTAAATTAAATTCTCGCGTTGAAATATGATTTTGCTGAGGAATTGGATTTTATAATGTTAATTTCTCGCGTTGAGGTATTTGTTTTATATATGTGTTGTTATGTCTTGGTTGCCTTGAAATTTCATCTCTTTACTTAATACCATTTTAGGTGGATTTTGTTGTGAACTGTGATTTGTGATCAATATGTTGGAGCTTACTGCTGCACGGCCTTCGCAACCTTGCCGCCACCTCTCAGTCCGGCAACCTCCCTGCTCTTGGTATTTCTGCTCTTTCTCTCTCCTAAATAGTTCTCATTGCATTGCTACCCTCGTTTTTTTATAAAGAAAGATTAATTGAGTTTTGGTTAAAAAGAAAAACAGAGAGAACTGAGGAAAGCCTGTGAAGCAATCAAGCCCTAACTGGTGTTGAATGTGTTTGACAACTTGGTTATAATTGTAAGTTGACCATAACAACATGGAGCTTGAACTAATTTATTTGACTAAAGGGATTTACATGATATGGACTGATCATATGCAACTTCATGTGTAATGAATGAAGGTAGGCAAAAATGTCTGATATTTGAGTCTCACTATAGAATCATGTGTAAAATGCATATTTTCTAGCCTTCTTGGACATCAGCGACTGTATCATTTGTGCTGAAATGTGGCTTGCGAGTCTGAAAGATTGGCTGAGACTAAATTTGATGTTTCTCTTTGTTGTATATTGTGCAGTTTGGCTGTATATCTTCCAGATACTTTTACCAATGTATTCAGGAAAGTTATAAGAATGTCAAGCATCATACATCCCCTCCTGTTTCTCTTCTGGGACAGGTCAGCTCCAGAGTTTGTGACTAAATTTGCTTTCAATTATATAACTTGTCTGAAATGTAGTTTATAATCACTTGAAGATAAGGTATGATGCATTGATGCTACCATTTGAAGAGATGTCTAGACTATTTGTAAGATGTTAAAATTGTTGTATATAAATGTGTGACTTACTTGGGTGCATCATTCCTGATTCATCCTTCTTTCTGCATTGGTGGAGTCTCAGTCAACTAATGTCTATGGTTTTGCTCAGTATTTCAAATGAATCTTTCTTCTTGTTTCCTTTCTTTTTTCTTGTTGTTTGAGGATGAAATAAATATAGCATAAATGTCGACTTTGCAAAGATATGGTAAGGAAGTATCTGGCTTCTAGGTTGTAATTAGGGTTAACAAATTGAAATTATTTCACTGTGGGGGCTAAGGTTCTAGGTATATGCTATTATAAACAGAGAGGTGGTCTACAAGATGAAGCTGAATGAAAAATTCAATTTTGGTGGGCATAGTATGGAATGGATGGCCGTGTTTTCATCTGTTCCATCGAAGTGATAAAGCAAGAAGAAGTAGGAAAGCAAGGAAAACAGCAAGGAATTGATGGAATTGAAGCTGAATGAACATCTCAATAACAGAAACCTTGTTTTCCTACCTCTTCCTTTATCACTTCTATTAACTTTCTGTTATTTGATGGTTCTTCATCTGTCACCACTCCTACTCCTTGCAGTTTTAAATTAACTACCATCATCACACCTATAGACCTACACTTTCAACACTGCTCTCTGATTCCTCCTCAATTATCTCCTTGTGCTGCCACCATTATCATTGGTCTCAATGTATACTATCTTGATACCTCCACCTTTCTCTTCCTGCTCTATCCTCCTCTGTCTAGCCTACAAGACAGCCATTTCTGGTGATGTCAAAATCAACTCTAATTTTCAGTTTTGACTAGCTTGACTAGAGCGAGCTGACAGATGTTTTAGTGTTTCTTAGATTTGTGTATTTTCTTGTACTTATGTTTTTATGTTGGTATGTTCTCATAGTTTTTAATGGTCACTTTCCCAGTTGTCGTGAATAGTTACTTGGCTTAACTAACGATCATTATGAGAAAAATTATGTGAATGAACATGTTCAATGTTGAAGTGTCACATTTACTTTCCATGGCTACAGGAATAGGTGGCAAAGTTTGAGAAGCCCAAAGGAGACCCCTCTTCCTTTCTAAAGCCTGCAACTACTGTCCTATCACCATATTTGAAAGTAAGTACCGAGCTAAGAGTTGCATCACTGATTGTATCATTTATGCTGAAATGTGGCGTGCGAGTTTGAATGATTGGCTGATTCTGAATTTTATGCTTCTCTGTGTTATATATTGTGCAGTTTGGTTGTATATCTTCCAGATACTTTTACCAATGTATTCAGGAAAGTTATAAGAATGTCAAGCATCATACATCCCCTCCTGTTTCTCTTCTAGGACAGGTCATTTCAATTATATAACTTGTCTGAAAGCATAGGTTCAATGTCTTCACATTCTGACAAATTATGGATCAGGTTTGTTTTCAACTTCTAGTCACAAGTTCTTCATATTTAGGCAAATTCATGAAATGTTCAAGTTCTGGACACTTAGCTTGTTGTTTCTGTTTCTGTGTATGTTTTAAGCTTTAGTATAACAGTAGTTCTTAGTTGCACAAATAAGGTTCTGGTGGTGAGATGAATTGGGAGTTCTAGTTTTCTTCTAGCTTGAATTGGTAGTTCTTAGTTGCACAAATGTTCAAGGAGTTGAGGGTATCTGATGAGGAACACAGGGAGCTTCTATCAAGTGTCAACTGTGATGATATGATTTAGAGAAATCAATAATGTTGAGCAATACTTTAATGTTGTGGCAGCCTTTCAATAATGTTGAGCAAATTGTTACGAAATTTATTTGATGAGGGTATCTAATGAGAAACACAGGGAGCTTCTATCAAGGGTCAACTGTGATGATATGATTCAGACCATAAGGTTTTAACATATTTCATATTTATTTATTTTTGCAAAATGTGTATCAAATATAAGGTGATTGATGATGAGTGATGATTCTGTCTTCTGACGAGAACCATGTTGAATAACTTTGGCAGGGACTGGAGAAAGGCATATGGGCAGCCCGTTCATGAATCTTTACCCAGTCCAACTGTCTCAGCATCATGTAAGAAACAAAAGAGGGCAGTCAGTGTCGGCATTATCTGTCGAGATCCCCCTTTTATGCGTCTAGTCTTCCCTGGTTTAGCCTACATGAGTTGGGATTCCAGATCGTTTCTTGGAAAATACTTGAGGCATTACCGTGCATCATCTTCTGCCAGTTCTCATGGAGCTGTTGCTGATGTTCCATTGGACATTGCTCCTAGGGATGTGCTGCCTGAAAATCCTGCAGATACATTTGCCTGGTATGCCCTCCTCTTCACCAAATATTTTCTTTTCGAAATGGGTTCGAGTATACTTGCTTTGGTTGGTAAATTTGAAAGATATGCAATGAACCAATTTCAGCTATTTAGTTGGGTGAATTGCCAAAGAGTTTCGACACAATGTACCAATAATATCTTTGTAAATATTTGGTGGAGCTTCTGTCTTAATAAAATGCTCTACTTTATGCTCTGTCTATTCATATAATTTTTAAGGGTAACAACTATTTACACTACATATGTAAATAGTAACAGGTAAATTGAGAGTAGAGGAAATATTTCACCATTCTCTCTTACTTTTAGATGGAAACTTATATATTTTAGTGCATGGGTGCTTAGTAGAAGGTAGCCGTATTATTGCATTTTAACTACTTTATAAATCCGAGAAAATCTATAAATATGTTATTTAATTAGACACATACAACACTGCTAAGAGAAATCTTGATGTTTGAAACTTCTGATTTAGGAAGGTGACAGGCTGACAAGTTCTATATAGTTATCAACTTTGCTTTTATTCACTGCAGTAAACAAGTAGTTCAAAGAACCTTAAAGCTTCATTCAGGATCATGTTACCTGCCACATCCTAACAAGGTAGAAACTGGAGGAGAAGATGCTCACTTCATATGTATATAAAAACAACTGATTGGTGTTGTAGATGGTGTTGGTGGTTGGGCAGATGTTGGTGTTGATGCTGGAGTTTATGCTCGACTACTACATTTTAATTTGTTACTATTTTCTTTATATTCATAAGTTGCAATGAAAAGTGATACTTATATATATATGTAACTATTATTGGATCATTTAGGAAAAAAAATGAAAAAAAAAATTTATTTTTTATTTTTTTGGGGCCATAAGGGCTGCGGTTTTTGAAAAAACCGCAGCCCTTCCTAAATGCCAATGGCTGCTAGTCTAATGGCTGCGGTCAAAAAACGCAGCCCTTGGGCCACTTTAGACCGCATCCCTTGGGTTTTTTTCCTCTAGTGTTATAACATACATCCTGACTTCCCCAGACTACTTAATGACTGATTCAATCATGCAGTCGTCATATTCTGTGTAAGGCTAGCTATTATGTTATGGCTTCTTATGATAAGTGAATTGTAACTTGCATCTGAACAGGACTTCCTCCAACGAGAAATATATGGATGTGATTCAATCCTATAGGAAGCTTTTCGCTTGGTTGAAGATATCCGTGGTTTGATGTGTATGGTTAAGAAGACTCCCAAGCCTTCCTTGACGGTCGTTTACTATGTCAAACTCACTGAAATATTTTGGATCTCTGGAAGCCATTTGTATCATGGATATGCTTGGCTCAAGCTTATTTTGGATCCTGTTATTGTAGTAGAATATCTATACCATGTTTTAGTTTGATGTTTAATATTAGAATTGGTAACAATATTTATGTATATGTAATTATTTATGCCTCAATATTATGAGATTTTTGCCTCAATAAAATGTGTAGTGATACTTTTTTCCCACCACAATTGTTTTTGTATCAATTAAGAACAAAAAAATCCAAAAAAAAGATTTTTTTTGGGTGCTTAACTGTTTCGGTTTTGCAAGAAAACCGGCTCAGTTTATCAAGTTAACTGATTCGGTTTTCTTGCAAAATCGGAGCAGTTAGTGATTATCTGATCCGGTTTTGGACCCGGTCAGTTGATCACTCCTAGCTGCTCAGGGCCCACCCGATCCGGAGCAAGACCGGATCTGTAATCCCGTTTTGACCGGACCCGATGGGCTTTTTTCCACTAGTGATTAAAGGCCGGGGGACGGATATCAACCTTGTGGTTGCCTCCAAAGTCCTTCATTCTTTGAACAAAAATAAAGGTAAATGGGGGTGGTTTGCGCTAACAATTGACCTAGAGAAAACATATGATAGGATAGAGTGGAGTTTTGTTAGGAAGTGTCTTTTCATGTGTAACCTTTGCACCCAGTCAGTTAATTTTATCATGAACTATGTACCACGACCTCCTCCACTATCTTGGTTAATGGTAGGAAAATAAACTCCTTTTCTCATTCCAAATGTTTGAGCCAGGGTGATCCTATGTCCCCTTATCTTTTTAATATATCTTTAGAAGCCCTTTCTAGGTCTATTCAATCCATATGCGAGAAAAAGGAGTGAACTCCATTTTAGGTTGGAAAAAAGAAAGTCCATATTTTTCATCTTCTCTTTGTTGATGACCTCATGCTATTTTGTAGGGTGGATGAAAATATAGCTAGCGTATGCAGTTCGTAATACTCTTGAAACATTATGTAACAATTCGGGTCAAAAGATAAATGAGATCATGAAGAGCAAGCTTCTCTTATCTCCTAACACCCCCAGGAGCATAAACAGTTATTCAAGGACACTATTAATGTTACGAAAAATGATAATTTGGGTACCTATCTTGGGCTCCTTATGTCACATAAAAGACCCAACCATGCTCAGGTCCAATTTGTGGTGGATAAGGTTGGGGCTAAGCTGGCCATGTGGAGAACCCATTTCCTTTCCAAAGTCGGGCTCCTCTGTCTTATTAAATCTACTCCCTCTAGTATCCCTGCTAATTACTACATGCAAGCTACTTTTTTCCCTGCTGCCACCCATAAAGATCTAGACACAATTAGAAATGATTTTCTATGGGGGGATCGGACAAGAAAGAAAGTAAGAAAATTCATTTAGTAGGGAAGGACAAAACTTTCACCCCAATTAGCTGCGGGGGATTGGAAATGAGAGCCCAAGGCATCATGAATAAGGCATATATGGTGAAACTTCGTTGGAAATTATCCCAAGCCGCTCCCAACCTAGCCCGGCCAGGAGTTCATTAGATCCAAGTATGTTTATGAAACTCACGTTACCAAGTTTTAAAATGGTTTAAATTTATGGAAAAATGTAGGTCGAGGGTGGGATATCCTTAGGGAAAATAGCTCTTGAAGTCTTGGGAACGGTAGAAGTGTTAACCTTTAGGAGGAAGATTGGTTAGGTTGTCATCCCCTGCGCACTAAGGTATATGGCTCGCTCGTTGAGGAAGAGGCGAACATGAAAATTTGTGATCTTATCAACGGTGACCGGTGGGAGTTTAGTAAAACATCTGTTGATCTCCCGACAAGCAGTAAGGATCGTATCCTTAGTCTCCCTCTCCCCCTTCACGAGTCTCTTGAAGACATGCTCATTCCCCACTGCGTTAACTTGCAAGAGTTCTCGCTTTCCAAGGCCTATGAGTCCTTTATAGATGTGCCAAAGATTAATTTGGACTGGTTATGGAAAAGTACAATGGAGCCTAAAATAAAGTTTTTCTTTTGGCTTCTCTGGCTAGATCATATCTCGCATAAAGCCCTAAGATACATCACCCCCGACTCAACTTGTCCTAGATGCTTCGCTAATGTTAAAAACTCGTCTCATGTCATTCGTGATTGCCCTCAACCGGTCTCTATGTGGGAGTCTTCAACCCCTATCCCTCCTCCCAATTTATCTTTTTCGGATTGGCTCAAGTTTAATATGGACGTTGATTTTGAGTTTAAGAATTTGAATTGCCATGTTATTTCTCCAAACCTGTGCCACGAAATATGGAAATATAGGAATGAGTGTAGCTTCAGAGGCACCACGCCTTCCCAGACTAACCTTTTGATTCATAAGGCCTATATCCTAGCTCGTAATCGGGTTCTCGCGTACAAGTCCTCCGCTAAAAACAGTTTGACCCCCCCGCCCCTCCTACTTTCCCAATCCACGAACCTCAGTCCCACATTATTCATGTGGATGCTTCTTTCTCTCAAGTGTCGGAACCAATATGGGTACGGGAGGAGTTGTTAGAGACCATGTAGGATCTTGGGTTATGCTTTGGACTCCCTCATGTCTGAATTTACTGCACTGTATGAGGGACTAATTATTGCCAATATCCATGGGTTCACGCCAGCTACTATTTACTCTAATAGTCAGTTAGGTGTCCATCTCATTTGTGACCTGAATGATTATTCTAACAAGTATGCGAGTATTATGTCCTACTGTAGAAAGTTGTGGAAGAAGATGCCGTAAGTGAAGATTGAACATTGTAACAGGATCTATAACAAAAGCACAGATGCTATAGCTAATTGCAGTGCCGCATGTAGAGATGGCAATGGGTCCTGGACCCTAATCAGACCCGCCCAGCCCTACCCTAATTGAAGGGTATTAATTTTTTGGACCCTGTGGGTAAGGGTAAGATATGAGTCTTGATACTATCAGGTAAGGGTAAGGTAAGGGTCCACTTCTCAAATACCCAGACCCTACCCAAACCCTACCCATAGACCCTCCCAAAATAAAATATATACTTTTTATATTTTTTAATTTAAAATCATATTATATATATTCAATATATAACAAATATAAGAAACTTTCTAGTCAAAATAAAAACCCCTCTCGCTCTCAACTATTTTATTTATTCATATTTGGATGTATGAGACTTTTGGGATGTGGAAAAACTATGTATTGCTATGTAATATAATATTTTGTGTGCTAATTGACAGATTTATATGTTGAATTGTGCTTAACAATTTTATATATACGTGAAAATATGAGCGGATTTTTTTTAATTTGTATTGGACTCATTATGGACCCTAGACCCTACCCATATCCTATCGGACCCAACGGGTACGAGTAAGGGTCCTAAATTTTTTTACCCTATTGGTATGGGTAGGGTATGAGTATACATCCAAAAATTAGGGTATGTGTAAGGGTCTAGCCTTACCCTATCCAGACCCTACCCATTGCCATCCCTAGCCACATGACGAATTGTAGTAGTAATGTAACTAGACGGTTTCCCCTCCCTTCTACTTATTGTATGGATACTTATCTAAAAGATTGTATGGACATGCTTAAGTTTTATTAATTGAAGGTTGCTATTTTCACAAAAAAAAAAGAGATATAAATGATGAGAAATATTGTGGAGCCGCTCAATAACTGCCATTGCGGCAACGAATATTAAAAGGATGGGAAAATCGACCAAGCATGTGCGACTTTAAAAAAAGAACCTTTAATAACATACGGTTCTACATATTTTTCACATTTTTAGGTTTGGCATCGACGATTAGTAAACAGAAATTTCCCCAGCAAGACTATCATATTAGACATTTAGCATTTAAGTTACAAAACCATTCATCCAGTATGTCGTAAAGGATGGAAAAGATTGTTTCTACAACTTTAATGATTGAATCCAAATTGCTTTAGTAAAAGAAGATAAAACTTAGCCACTACTCAAAAAAAAAGAGAAAAAAAAAGAAGCTTAGTCATTCAAAAAGAAAGATTACCGGGAAAAGTAGCTAACAATTAAAAATAGTATGAATTATAAGATGCAGAAGTGAAACCATTTTTTTATACTATGTCTAATAAAGAACTCAAGAAAAAAGAGGGCAAAATTAGTAAGAATTATATTGGTGAATATGGAAAGGGAGCTTTATAATAGTGCAGTAAAAGGTGACGTAAACTTCCTTAAGGAAGCACGAAACAAAGAAATAGAAAGTGGAAGTGACGAGTATTTTTTGAATCAAACCTCCTCAAGAAATAATAATATCCTTCATTTAGCAATCCAACATGAGCAAATTAAGCTCATAGAAGCAGCTCTAAAAGGTTTGTTGCCTAGAGCAGTAATCAGTAAGCTGGTAAGTCAGGCCAACTGCGACGGAAACACCCCGCTCCATGTTGTCGCCGAGGTCGGAAACACCAGCATTTTGAAGCTGCTACTCCATGAATATGAATTTGGGCATGTGGCCGACAAGGCGGAGTCGTGGAGGGCGCAGAATATGGCGGGTAACACGCCATTACATGCTGCGCTTATTCATGGCAATGTTGAGGTTGCCTCATTGTTGGTGGAGCAGCATCCTTGTCTGGCTCTTGTAACCAATAAATCGGGGGAGACGCCTCTTCATCTTGCAATCAAACTCCAAGATAATGCTGGTAAGTCTTCTCTTATTTTGACATATTTTAGAAAATTTTAGTAAATAAATAGACTCAAATAATTATTAGGTTATCATGCCAACTTAGACTTGTGTAGTATAAAAAATAGAGTGGGATCGTAGTTAAATTAATGTAATATCAACATTTTATAATTTTTATTTATACATAACTAAAGATATTAATGATTAAAATTGTGCACTGTCAAACGTGCAAAGTACAAACATGTGGTATTTTGCAAATAAATTACATAGTATAGTTTCCGTATGTTATAGAAGCTTGTAATACCAAGTTAAACTTGGCCTAGTGGAAGAAAAAAAAACCTTCCAACCTCAAGGTTAGGCCTTTTCAATCCTTACTAGGGGCACTTTAGGAGAAGGGATCCCTTTACCTTTCCCCATACCCCACTCCCAAAGTGTCTAGCTCGCTCACCCTGGTTGGGTTAACCTAGGGGTGCTTATCGGTCGAGCTGAGCCCGAACTCTTGTTAGCTTGGCTCGTGTTCATTTAAGTTTATTCGAACTCGAGTCGAACTCGAAACTTGACGAATCGAGCGGTGACCGAGCCGAGCTTTGACTAAACGTTGACCGAGCCGTAATCGAACTGTTCACGAACAAACTTGGCCTATTATTATCTTTAGTTTACTCGTCTTTTTTATATTTCTTTTTTGAATATTTTTTTGTTTTTTGAGTTTAATTTTTTTTTGACAATAAAACTATTAACTTATTATTGTGTAATATCTAAAATAAATATACGTATGTATACATATATAATACATTATTTTCAAATATAAAAAGTCATCCAGCCTGATCACGAGCTTTTCGAGCAGAGCCGAGCTTTGACCGAACTTTGACTGAGTCGAGCTCGAAGTGTTCATGAATAGGTCAGGCTCATTATTACACCTAGGTTATCCTATGAAAGGTTCCGGCCCAGTAGGGCCCTTCATCCTACCCACCTTAAAAAAAGAAGAAGCTTGTGATTCCTTAAGGTTCAAAACAACGTACTAGATATTGATGGAGCAGTATTATTAACTTTTACTCATATGTTGTATTTATAAAATTAAATCTACTCATCACAAATCTATAGATACAATAACTAAGGAAGGAGAAGCCACTTCTGCGTATATTGGCTTGATAAAATTACTGGTAGAGAAAGAGAGCTGTGTCGCATGTTGGCGCGATGATAAAGGTTCAACTCCACTCCATGCAGCAGCATCAATCACCTCAGCCTACAATCTACCGATCATTAGAATCATACTTGAGCATTGCCCAAATTCTGCGGAGGTGCTTGATAGTTCTGGCATGACTATCTTACACCTTTTGAAACGGATACCAAACTATAGAGATGGTAAAGACTTGCTCCAAATTCCAGAGATATATGAGCTGAGAAATTATCAGGATCGACAAGGAAATACGCCATTACATATGGCTGTAAAGAATAAGAACCTTAATATGGTGCGGATTCTACTAGATTCTTCG
The DNA here is from genome assembly GCA_947648045.1 of Beta corolliflora. NCBI lineage: Eukaryota > Viridiplantae > Streptophyta > Magnoliopsida > Caryophyllales > Amaranthaceae > Beta > Beta corolliflora. The sequence continues at coordinate 140,800 of CANSZD010002618.1, read as the reverse complement.
GCGAAACAAAGCATCAGAAACAACGATGGCGTCTCTGCAGCATCTTTGATTCAAGAACCATTTGAGGTACGAACATGCATCATCATTGCAATTTTGAGTCTCTTTTATCATAATACATGCATTGGTTTGTTAATCATGTCATGGGAATCATCTTCTTATTCAAAACATGATATGTTTGATAATTAAAAGGAAAAATTCACATCAATAATCCCAACTATGGACACTCTTCCAATATTAATCCCAACTAAGAATTATTCTAATATAATCCAAACTATGAGATGCAGCTTCCCAAAACGATCCCAACTGACCGGTGACTTACTAAACAGGTGAATTTTGGAATTTTTTATTAATTTATTTAATTTAAGTTAATAAATAATAATCCATCACCCACCACCTAACCACCATTAACCACTACCACACACCACCGTACCCACCATCGCCAATATCACACCCACCGTTAACCACCATCCCACGACCACAACCACCACCACTTACACAACTAACACAAAGAACCCACCCCCAACGGAACCACCACACACACACAATCACACCCCCACCGAACCACCATACACAACTTCACCCACAATCACAACCACAATTACCCAAATCCACTAGAAAAACCCACTACAATTACCGCCCATAACTACAGCCACAACCCAGTTGAAACACCATGCCCAAAATCGCTCCCCTAAAAATGCCCAAAATAAACAAAAATAGTGGGAGGGGAATACGCGAGAGTATCAGACCCTCCAGAGTCGAAATATGCGAGAGTTGGGGAGGAGGAGGAGGAAGAGGAAAAGATGAGGTTGGGGACTAAAGGATGGTTTGAGGGGTGGACGAAGGGAATAGGGTGAGGTGTTGGGGACGTGCGCCGCAGGAAGGTTTTGGGGACGGCGACTCAATGTGGATAGTGAGGGAGGTGCGGTAGTTGATATCTAGGTGGTGAGGAGGGTGGTGAAGTCACAGAGATATAGGTTGGTGAAGTCAGATGGAGGTAGCGGATGACGTCTGGTTGGTGATTTTGGCGGAGGGGTGGTGGCTGGTGGGTGGGTGAGTAGGTGGGAGGGTGGTAGGTGTGAAGGGAAAGAGAGAGAAATGGTGGCTGGAAGGCGTGAAGGGAAAGAGAGAGAATGAGATGTGAAGAAATTAGAAGAAACCATAAAAATAAAAATCTGTGAATTAGATTGCGCCACATAAGCGAGTTAACCTGCTAAACAGGTTGTAACAGGTAATGGATCAATTTGAGAAGACAACTGATATAGTTAGGATTATACTGGAATAATCCTTAGTTGGGAATAATATTAGAAGAGTACCCATAGGTGGGATTATTGATGTGAATTTTTCCTAATTAAAATTAGCTTTGAGTCGAATCTCCATTTTAAAGCAACTATTAGAAATAAGTCGGAAAATTTCCCATAGAACCATTAGTCCATCATGGAAATACAACTTAATTCCTTATAACCCTGTTGGGAATTCAAGTAGGGATGACAATGGGTAGCGTGTGGGTTGGGTAAGGCTAGATCCTTACCCATACCCTAAATTTTGGATGTAAACCCATACTCTACTCATACCCATAGGGTAAAAATTTTTAGGACCCTTACCCGTACCCGTAGGGTCCGATTGGGTATGGGTAGGGTCTAGGGTCCAGAATGGGTGCAACACAAAAATAAAATTCCGCTCATATTTTCATGTGTATATATAATTGTTAAGCACAATTCAACATATAAAGCTGTCAATTAGCACACAAAATATTATATTACATAGGAATACATAGTTTTTCCACATCCAAATATGAATAAAGAAAATAGTTTAGAGCGAGAGAGTGAGATGCTGGTATGATGAGACTGTGAGAGTGCGGCTAGGGTAAGGGATTGAGGGTTTTATTTTGACTGGAAGAGTTTTTTATATCTGTTATATAGTAAATATATATAATTATTTTAAATTAAAAAATATATATTTTAGTTTGGGAGGGTCTATGGGTAGGGTATGGGTAGGGTCTGGGTATTTGAGAAGTGGACCCTTACCCTACCCTTACCCGATAATATCAAGACCATACCCTACCCTTACCCATAGGTGATAATAGAGATCTTGGTCGTTGGACAAAACCCCTAAATCAAACTACCTAACTAACCACTAACCTAAGTATAATGGCAAGCAAGAGTCATTCTTCCACAAGGACTAAGGGTAATCACCGAAAATATTGATTGTAATAAGCTAGGCTAAGATATAGTTAAGAGATTTGTCAATTATCAACTAAAAACTATTAAACAAAAGGAACTAGGGTAGGGGACTTCACCAATTATTTCAATCATGAAAACAATTAGGCAAATAAGGGAATAATATAAAGAGATTGAATCAAAGGGATCATCTAACAAATCCCTAATTACTCTTTCAAGCTAAAGAGGGTTACTCAAATTGAAGATTATGTCCTATTTTCATGCAACAAACCCCCAACTCAAGAGCATGAATAACAAGATGACTAAATATATCCCTTAACTAAAACCCCTATTTTCATGCAAGTTTAGTTAAGTGAACAAATAGGGAGTCAACTCTTCAATTTCATCTTTCAATCCTTCATTGAAGTGACTAATAATTAAGTTTCCATGGAGGCCAATCACAAAAACCAACAATAAAACCCCTATTGCTCATTTGATTTCATTTTCCAAAATAACCCCAAATATGACCCAAATGCTCATGATATCATTAATGGCTTCATCCCCTCCCAAGCAAAATAACTACTCACAAATCATAATAAATTATTAAATGAAATAAATAACAAACTAAAAACATGAAATCAAACACTAATCTAGGATGAACAAGTAAATAGAGTGAAAATGACATGAAAATAAGTAGATAAAGCAACAAAACATGAGAGAGAGTAAGAAATTCTCATTAAAGTTGCAAGGAGTCTCCAAATCTTCAAGTTTCCTTCTTAGATTCTTCAAAATCCAAGCTTTCAACAAGTTTCTCTCACTTCTCTCTCTAGAATATGAGAGTTTCTCTCTCTAAAAACCCTAACTAAAACCTCTAACTAAGCTTGTGGAGGCTAGCTCTCCTCTCTCCCTTTCAAAAGTTAGGGATCCGTCCCTTTTAAAAGATTTAAACATTACATCATTAAACGGGTCGAAAAACAGAGATTTTCGCACAGATCAAGTGGCGCGGGCGCTCCATATAGTTTGGAGCGGGCTCTCCATACAATTTCACGCAGGCAGAAGGTTTCTGGGCCTCCAGCGCGGGCGCGCTAGATAATACGGAGCGGGCGCGCAGTTCTGGCAGACGCACCCGACTTCAAACAGCCATATCTCTTTCATTTTTCATCGAAATTGGGCTTGTGACCACTCGTTGGAAAGCTATCGAGCCAAAATTTCATCTACAACTTGAATCACTGAAAAATATTTTTTGTGATGAAAGTTATGGCCGTTTGAATACGACCCTTATGCACAAATCCTTCCAAAAGCTCTTATTTTGGTAAAATTGCTCCACTCTATGCTTGGTGTGTGGTATGGAGTGGATCCTTCAACATCAAACACAAATAAGCATTACCAAACCATATATAAATAGCCAAAATAACTAATATTCACAAATAAGCTGCAAATAACTCAATTACTCTAAATTAAGCAAAATAAGCTAGAAAGTGATAAATGAAGAGGAAAAATGACTCTAAACATGAGGAAAATAAGGTATTTGAGTGATATAAATATCACTCATCAATAGGGTCCAAAAAATTAAGACCCATACCCTTCAATTAGGGTAGCTAGGGTCTGGGCGGGTCCGGCTAGGGTCTCGGACCCATTGCCATCTCTAGATTCAAGAAAAACAATTTGACAAACATTTTGGTTGGTTGAAATGAATTGAGTTGTAGCACATAATATTTAAAACAGCTATATAGGATACTCCCTTTGTAATTTTCTTATGTATTCCATTTTGACTTCTTAGTTCTTACATTTGCCTATGTACAACTTTAACCTTAATTAGTATCTTTAATTCTCTATTATTAGTTAAAATTATAAAGTGTAAAATTTAAAAAAATGGATTAACACACATCCTGTATATTTTACATAGTCCTATCATTTGTTATTATATATTGATAAAAGTAATAGTCAAATTGGAATATGTGATCAGTGCAAAAGTCAAAATGAACAAGTAATAAACAGATGGAATATTGTATGAGAAAAAGATAGTCATTCACATGATAAGAACGTTAAAGTCACTGGCCATTTCTCAAGCAAAACTTGTCCATATCCCTTAATACTAGCTATATGCCAACAAGATGTAGTACTTAGTACTTAGTAGGGCTGAGCAAATCTATCAGAATAAATAAAAAACAATTCGACATGGATATTGGTTCGGGTACCCAAACTTATGGATTGGCTCATGGATATTGAAATTAATATCATTATCTAGTTATTGAATATCCGATTCGATGTTGATAATATTGATTTTGGTATCTGGCCCATGTTCAGTGGTCCAGCCTTTTTTTTAGTTAAATGGATGCATTAGATAAAGTGCAATAGAAGTTTTACAAACTAAGTAGTATCATAGTTTAAAGGCCTCTGGGACCGAATGGTACAAATTAGTGATAATTGTTCAAAAGAGATGTCTATATTCTACAGTTTTAGTTCCTTCCATGGAGATTTGGAAAATTGGAAAAACTCATTCTGCTGTAAGGCTCCCTTCCTAGCTGCCCTAGCAAGTGCATATGCCTCGCTAACTTATGCCCTCTCCACTTTTTGAACTAGCTTCACCCATCCCTCCTGCATACACTCCCTGCACATTCTTGTAACATTAGTATATCTATCACGTATTCTAGCAGCCCCCATAATATTATCCACAACAATAACTGAGTCAGATAAGATGATACAGTCTTGCCATGCACGCTTTTTAGCTCACTCCATGGCTTCTTTAATGGCAATCAGTTCCGCAAAGTTGGGATCATTACTTGTCTTTAAAGGCCTGATCTGGTTCTGCAAATTGCTCCCATACCTGTTGTGAGGGAAGAGGGACAAAAGGAAGCATCTACAAGTATAGTAAAGTAGTGGTTTTGGGAGGGTTCAAAAGGTATAGCTGGGGGATTTAGTGATCTTCCAGGTCTTGAGCAAGAGAATTCTACCGCAAGAAAATTAGTTGGTTTCAAAAAGTGTTCCAGTTTCAGATCCTTACAATTAAAAAGCCCATTGGTTTCTTCGAATCCAGAGTCTCCAACACACAAAGGAGAATCCAGTAGCCCAAGGGATATTGTGATAATTAGGCATATGAGTCAGAGAGGAGATGTTTCATAGGAGCCACTCATTAAAGGGCATGCTGAAGAAAATAGGTGCGTGGGGGGAGATATTTGTTCCAGACCTCAACTGCTCTGGGGCAGTCTCTCATGATATGTTCTCTAGTCTTTTCAATTGTTTAGCAGAAAGGGCGGTTTGGGTTATTTATAACTCTTCTCTTGTAGAGGGAAGCTTTGGTTGGGAGGCTATCCAAAAGACAAACCCATAAGAAAATATGAATCTTAAGGTGGCAGGGTGTAGTCCAGACTTTTCCCCAGTCCAGAGTTAGCAGATCAGCCACGTTCTCATCCGTATGAACTTTGCAGATTTTGACATCCTTCCTATCAACTATCTCTCGAATGAGGTAAAATTTCCTCATCACATGTTTGGACTTGTTATGTGACCTTGGTTCTTTTGCTTGCGCAATAGCACCATTGTTGTCACAGAACAACTCAATTCCTTCCAGAGCACTAGGTACGATGTCCAGCCCTATCAAGAACTTCTTTATCCAAACCGCTTCCTTAGCCGCTTCAACTGCCGCTAAATATTCTCGATTCTCGTCGTAGAGTCTCTATGTGCTTTGCTTTGAGCTCTTCCAGCTCACTGCTCCTCCATTTAGACGAAAGACATACCCTGACTGAGAGCGGTAATCATCTCTGTCGGTTTGGAAGCTTGCATCCGTGTAACCTTCAACAACCAACTCACTTTGTCCCCCATATACTAAGAACATGCCTTTAGTCCTCCTCAAGTACTTAAGGATGATCTTAGCTGCAGTCCAGTGTGCTTCTCCTGGATTTGCTTGGAACCTGCTACACATGCTCAAGGCATATGCAACATCAGGTCGAGTACTTATCATGGCATACATGATAGATCCTATAGCCGAAGCATAAGGAATGCTAGCTACTCATTTGCTTTAACTCATTAGGCTCAGTCGGGCACTGACTCTTGCTAAGCGATATGCCATGTGACATGGGAACGAAACCTCTCTTCGAGTTTTCCATGTTGAACCTTGTAAGAACTTTATCAATATAAGTTTCTTGAGTTAGCCCAATCATCCTTCGAGACCTATCTCTATGGATTTTGATTCCCAGTATGTACTCAGCTTCTCCAAGGTCCTTCATAGAGAAATAACTTTTTAACCATTCCTTGACTGACTCAAGCATTGGTATGTCATTTCCCATGAGTAGTATGTCATCTACATACAATACAAAGAAGACTAAGCTGCTCCCACTAAACTTCTTGTAGACACAAGATTCTTCTTCGCTTTTGATGAAACCAAATTTCTTGATTGCCTCATCAAATCGAAGATTCCAGCTCCGAGATGCCTGCTTCAAACCATAAATGGATCTCTGAAGCTTGCAAACCATTTTAGGATTTTCTGGATCCTCAAAACCCTCAGGTTGTGTCATGTACACATCCTCATTCAAGAACCCATTCAAGAATGCTGTTTTGACATCCATCTGCCAAATTTCATAATCATAAAATACGGCAATCGCTAAAAGTATCCGAATTGACTTAAGCATTGCTACTGGATAAAAGGTCTCATCATAGTCTATACCATGAATTTGTCTTAATCCTTTTGCAACCAGTCTTGCTTTATAGACATAGACATTCCCATCTTTGTCTGTTTTCAATTTGAACACCCACTTGCATCCAATAGGGTTAACCCCATCAGGCAAGTCAACCATGGTCCAAACTTTATTCTCAGACATGGAGTCTAACTCGGATTTCATGGCCTCAAGCCATTTCTCAGAGTCTGGGCTCGTCAAAGCTTGTTTGTAGGTAGTAGGCTCTGAATTCTCCAAAATCATAATTTCAGAGTTTTCAGTTAACAGGAAATCAACCAACCTCTTGTTTGGAATCCTTTCTCTACTAGACCTACGCGGGGCCTGAGCATCAAGAGAAATGTTCTCTTCAACTTCTTGAAGATCTTCACTTGAATTAGATTCAAGTGGGACGGTAGGAGGTTCACGCGTTGAATACGTCATCTCCTGAACTAGACTTTCGTCTTGTCGGGCCGTCTCTGACATGGTGTGAACCACGTCCAAATGTTGCTCATCCCGAATTTCTTCGAGAATTATTTTACTCCCACTTGTCTTTCTAGAAACAAATTCCTTTTCAAGAAAGACACCATCACGGGCAACAAACACTTTGTTCTCTTGACGGTTATAGAAGTAATAACCCCTTGTCTCTTTTGGGTATCCCACAAAGAGACATTTATCTGACTTGGGTGCAAGCTTGTCTGATAGTAAATGTTTTACATAGACCTCACATCCCCAGATTTTAAGAAAAGACAAGTTTGGAGTTTTTCCATTCCATAACTCATATGGAGTCTTTTCTACAGCCTTTGACGAGCTTCTATTTAGTGTGTGTGCAGCAGTTTCGAGAGCATATCCCTAAAAAGAAATCGGAAGATCAGCAAGACTCATCATTGATCGAACTTAGCAAGGTTCGATTCCTCCTTTCAGATACACCATTCAACTGTGGTGTTCCTGGTGGAGTTAATTTTGAAAGAATTCCACAACCCTTTAGATGATCATCAAATTCTTGGCTCAAATACTCACCACCACGATCGGATCGTAGTGCTTTTATTGTCTTACCAAGTTGATTCTGTACTTCACTTTGGAACTCTTTGAATCTATCAAAATATTCCGACTTATGTTTCATTAAGTATATATATCCATGTCTACTCAAATCATCAGTGAAGGTAATGAAGTAGTTAAACCCTCCCCTTGCCTTTGTGCTCATAGGACCACACACATCTGTATGTATGAGTCTTAAAAGATCGCTGGCCCTTTCACCTTTTCCAGTAAATGGTGATTTTGTCATCTTCCCCATTAAGCATGATTCACATACATCAAATGATTCGAAATCAAATGATGGAATTATACCATCCTTTTGTAACTTGTGAATACGCTTTTGGTTTATATGACCCATTCGACAATGCCAAATGTAGGTTAGGTTGGAATCATTTGATTTTTGTTTCTTGCTATCTATGTTATAGTTTTGTAATGACCTATCAAGCACATATAAGCCATTTATCAATTTAGCATTGGCATAGAACATATTATTGTAAGAAATGGAACAACACTTGTTCTTTATTTCAAAACAAAACCCTTCAAAATCCAAAACTGAAACAGAAATTATGTTCTTAGTTATTGAAGGAACAAAATAGCAATTATTTAGTTCTAAAATAAGCCCGGATGGCAAGTGTAGACTATAGCTCCCTATGGCAAGTGCAAAGAACTCGTGCTCCATTTCCAACGCGTAGCTCTACCTCGCCTTTTGCCAGCTTCCTACTTCTTTTTAGTCCCTGCACATCATTAACTATGTGAGAACCACAACCGGTATCAAATACCCATAAAGAAGTAGAAGTCAAATTGATTTCTATAACATATATACCTGAAGTGGAAGCCCTAGACTTCTTTTCCTCCAAGTATATCGGGCAGTTCCTCTTCCAGTGTCCTATCTTGTGACAGTGGAAGCACTTGCTTTCCACAGCGACCTTTGGCTTGGCGGTTGGCTTAGGTTTTTCAAAGAACAATGGCAACTTGCTTGCCTTTGTCCTTCTTCTTCCCGCCCATTTCTTCTTGAAACCCTTTCCCTTTTGAACCATCAAAACCTCTTTCTTTGGTTCAACCTTAGGGATGTTCCTTTCAGCATTGACCAACAATCCATGCAGCTCTTGCAAAGTCTTTTCAGACTCATTCATATTGTAGGTCATTCTGAACTGATTAAAACTTTCAGGTAATGAGTGGAGAATAATGTCAGTAGCCAACTCAACCCTATCAGGGAATCCAAGTCGTTCCATGTTTTCGAAAAGACCCATCATTGCGAAAACATGGGGGCCAACAAATAACTTGACCGGCTTCATGTGACATTCAAGTATCTCCCTATTAGTCTCATACCGCTCAACTCGGGCTTGTGTTTGAAACATAGCCCGCGGCTCTTGCATGATGGTATAAGCATCCTTGGTTTCGAACCTCTTTTGGAGGTTCGGCTCCATGGCTGCTATCATCAAGCAAGTGATTGGTATAGACTTATCACTAGCCTGTTTGGCACGACGTTTGTCTGCCTCGTTGATTCATCAGTTACAACAGGAAGTGGGGTATCTAAGACGTCCTCTCGACCCTCAAACCTCAGAACAAGTCTTAAGGTCCTTTCCCAATTAAGGAAATTTTCACCATTAAGTCTGTCCTTTTCCAGAAAAGGACGAATATTGAAACCGGAGTTGTTGTTGTTATTAGACATGGTATCTACAGACAGAAAAATAAAGCAAAGTTCAATTTTATGTTTATAAAGTAACCTAAAACATGCAAAGGTTTCTAGGTTCATCACCTATTCAATTTTAATGTCCCATTTGAATAAGTGTTTTACAAGATCCTATCAACATGCAACACTAAGCAGACGGAGGCCTTATCTTTAACGTTACATTATCAAGGTAAGTAAACTCTTTTACTAATTATAACAAATTATAACTCTTGTTTAGATGGATAAACATCGCATGTTTAACTATCTCTTGCTTCAAAATTCAAAACGCTTTTGATAATTTTGTTAAGGACAACCAAACTAAGTTGTAAAATTCACAATTTTACCTTATATCCCAAAATTAATGATAACACCCTGCGGAGGCATGACCTATTACTATTAATTAAGGGTTTGATAAGTACTTTATGTTTGGAAAAGCAACCTTAATATTTACGGGACCTAAGTTTATTATGTTGTTATGAATTAGTGAACTCTAGCGCATCAACAACCAACATACAATAAACTTATAAGCATTTTAAAGAATAATAAAATACGAAAATAAAATGATCTAGTATGGCCCCTAGTCCTAAGAACTAAGCATCAATGGCTCATTCTTGGACTCTTCATGGATCTTCATCCACCTTAGCCATGGGCCTTCTCTTGATGGACTCGTCTTTGGATTACATAAGTATCAAAAAAATTTAAATAATAACTAAATTAAATAAATTACAAAAATACTTAACGATACGCAGATCGTATTTAAAATTACAAGAATACATCACGATACATAGCAATTATATCAAAATATAAAGCCACATCATAATATCACATATTATTCTTGCCATCAACCAAAATATCAAATATTCTTAATTATAGCAAGTAGATAAAATATTTAAGTAATTCCTAACTACCTAAAGATTGTATCCTATAAAATCTAGCCGTCTTTTGAATATCTAGGTTTCTTTTGTTGATCCAAGTATATTGTGTGACCTAATAGGATCCATTATATTGGGCTTCGGGTTTATAATTTCCTAACCCAAAGTTCAATAGCATTCTCTAGCAAGACGTATAGACGACCCAATAGAACGAATTTATTATCTCCATAATACGATCCATAATATAATTAGTAATTGCATTTAAGTCGAGGACATAAATCATTCACTAACTATGACATGCGTGTGATTTTGGGAACAAAGAATCATGATAAGATGACAATGGAGGAATGCCAAGCAGCGGACTGGGCAGACATGACGTATCTGAGGAAAATATTGTACAAAAATGGAACAGATTTTTTACTCACACGAGATTCTACCGGAAGGAATATCCTTCATCGATTATTTCATATAAAGGATGGAAGTTATATAAATGGTGAAGATCTTCTAGACTTCGTCAAACAAGCTCTAGAAAGCTATCCTACACTTGTTTGTCAAACAGACCTTAACAGGGACACCCCCCTTCATATTCTTTCGCGAAATCATCTGGATGAATCGTCGTCATTGGAGATTTCAACTTTGTTGTTAGATTTGGTAGAGTTATGCAAGGAGTATTTTGAAAAGACTCAAACAAAGGCTAGCATCAACGGAATTCATTATGATGCACCATGGTTAGTACAAAATGTTCAAGGCAACACACCTCTTCATGAAGCACTAATAGCAAATAGCTTTGGTTTAGATCTTGTGAGATATTTGTTTAAACTCGATATTCAAAAGACGGCAAGATTAATCATACATAAACTAAACTTTATGACCAAAATTCTATATGCAAGAGGCTAAAACTGATACCACTGTATGATTCTATAAGACTGCTAAGTGGAATTTCACTGAATCTAATTCATAAAGACTTAAAAACAGGATCACATGCATATACAATCAAGGATCACATATAAGTTTAGAATTAACCTTTGTAGCGTGAATTCCACAAAGCTTGTATAACCCGGATAAAGAACCCCAATTGTGATTCCTCTACTTGGTCCACCAACCCGGATCAACACTCCACCAATGCTAGTTGGAAGTAAGAAATTCTTCTTCTTCTTTAATGGAGTTTTTGTGACTTTAGGAAAGAATATGAGAGAGAAGAATAATAAGAGATATCTAAAAACATCCTTTATTGCCTAACCAAATATATAAATATATTTAGGTTAGAAGGAGAATCACTTCTCCTCTCCCCTCCTCTTGGCCGGCCACCCTTAGGGCCCTTACGGCTCCAGGTTTCTTTTGTTGATCCAAGATATTGTGTGACCTAATGGGATCCATTATATCGCGCCGGGTTTATAATTTCCTAACCCAAAGTTCAATAAAGATTCTCTAGCAAGACGTATGTACGACCCAATGGAACGAATTTATTATCTCCATAATACGATCCATAATATAATTAGTAATTGCATTTAAGTCGAGGACATAAATCATTCACTAACTATGACATGCGTGTGATTTTGGGAACAAAGAATCATGATAAGATGACAATGGAGGAATGCCAAGCAGCGGACTGGGCAGACATGACGTATCTGAGGAAAATATTGTACAAAAATGGAACAGATTTTTTACTCACACGAGATTCTACCGGAAGGAATATCCTTCATCGATTATTTCATATAAAGGATGGAAGTTATATAAATGGTGAAGATCTTCTAGACTTCGTCAAACAAGCTCTAGAAAGCTATCCTACACTTGTTTGTCAAACAGACCTTAACAGGGACACCCCCCTTCATATTCTTTCGCGAAATCATCTGGATGAATCGTCGTCATTGGAGATTTCAACTTTGTTGTTAGATTTGGTAGAGTTATGCAAGGAGTATTTTGAAAAGACTCAAACAAAGGCTAGCATCAACGGAATTCATTATGATGCACCATGGTTAGTACAAAATGTTCAAGGCAACACACCTCTTCATGAAGCACTAATAGCAAATAGCTTTGGTTTAGATCTTGTGAGATATTTGTTTAAACTCGATATTCAAAAGACGGCAAGATTAATCAACATATATAAGGAAACACCACTTCATTTGATCTCCGGTCGCCCCACAAGTAAGTCATTCACGTACCCTTAACCCACTTTTGCTTCTATGTTGCTCCGTTTTCATCTGTTTTCTTAAAATCTACATTGTCATTAGCTCACCTTCCGTGTAATGCATCAAACCCACAAATGATGGTACGACATTTTTTTTGTGATGTATAATTAACTCATTCTTTAAAAGGCATACGAGATCTACAAAATAATTCAAAGAAAATAAATAAATATCAAATTTGAGCAAACAATATTCTATTATGCCAAAATCACGATCATTGATACGATCTAACAATTCTGCAAACCTTATTTCACATTGTTGTTTGATACAATATTCTACGAGGGGGTATATTAATCTGCTGTAAATTTGACGTAGAACTTAATTTGATTCAATTCATTGTAGATGAAGAATTGACATTTTCGGTGAAGCCGCACAATTTCGCATCAAGAAATCAATCTCTAAAAGAAAACAAAACACCAAAAGTAAAGTCCCCAAACTCTCACAAGGAGAGATATAAAACCCAACATATAACCGGGTAGATATAACCCAAAATACAGGTAGAACAACTCTCCATTAGAGAAAGACTAAAGGTTTTTTTTTTGGTAAAAAAGACTAAAGGTTTATTATAAACAAAAACATAAAAACAAACAATAAAGAGAATAAACGGGGCTTACCACCGTCCAAGAGGGTGGTGGTAGCCCCTAAATAAAAAAAATGAAAACTAAGGTTTTTAGAGACAAAAGAGAGAGAAGATAGAGAACGACTAGGGTTTTAAACTATGTATATTGGTATGACATTAATTATGAGTAACTCTAAATTAGCATTATGAGTAACCTTCATTGTACTCACAAGAATCTCATAAATGTATTAACATTAACCACTTATATATATATATATATATATATATATATATATATATATATATATATATATATATATATATATATATATATATATATATATATATATATATATATATATATATATATATATATATATATATGAGAACGAGAACCAATTTCGACCCTTAAAAGTAAAGCAAAAAGACATTAAAGTAAATCATATTGACTGAAAGGTAAATAACCAAATACGCAACTTATTATATTTGCAATTTTAACTTTTTATGGAAAAAAACACATTAATGATCATACAATATTATCATGGACAACTAACATTTCAATCTCTTCTGTAAAAGTACCGTTTTGGATAAATTTAAGTTAATTTAATATTAAAAGTATAGGAAAAAAATAGTAAAAGTAAATAAAATTGGTCCAAAAGTAAATGAAACTTCTGAAAGTAAAGAAATTGTGAACCAATTTGAAAAGTTGCATAATTAGGAAAATACCATTAATGACACGGGAATGATGTAGACCATCCAATTTTGATGATCTAAGGGCTCATATTGGTTCTTAGTTTCTCATTTTAAAGTGTGATTCATATATATATATATATATATATATATATATATATATATATATATATATATATATATATATATATATATATATATATATATATATATATATATGTATGGATTATCGATAATACTTATTTCACCATTAGCTAATGGTATGCGCAGCGCATATAAAAATCTACTCTTGTTATTTTATATCATATATTTATCATAATTTATCAAGTACACATATATTATGGTCATACGATGCAATACACTTATATTTGCTTTGGTCTAGACACGGAACCTGTAGACAAGGAAGACATCAAGTTAGTGTACGAGGCAAATGATAAAGCGGCCTTAGACCTTGACAAAGATGGTCGTACCCCTTTTTTGAGGGCGATTCATCTAGGTGACTTTTCTTCAGCTAAAGATTTGTATGAATTATCTCCGGAAAGTGCATCATTCGGTAACAATAAAGACCAGACATTTTGGCACCTGCTTGTAGATCATCCATCAACATACTTTGTCTATAAGTTTATTAAAAAAGAAACATTGAGAAATCTATTGAAAAAACAGGATGAGGACGGAAACACACCATTGCATCTAGCCGTTGAACGTCGACGGTTTGATCTTGTACGTATATTCCTAGACAAACCTGAACGTAAAGAAGAGCCATCAGACGAGAGAGACAAACGTCTTAAGGACCTTCTAATAAAGCTTAAAAACAAAGTTGGTACTGCCGCTGCCGATTTAATTGGTTCTTTACCAGATCTTCCTCATGATGTAAGTTCATCATTTACTCCGTAATTAATTAATATTTCTTCTGTTTCATCAAACTTTTCATATATCCCTGTCCTGGCTAATATTTTTTTTCACCCTTTTTTTTGTTAAAATAAATCTTCTCAATCTATCATCAATTGACTTGTTTTCTCTCTTAACCCTCTATTTAGTGAACTACACTTTTTTGGGTGATTTAAGACTCCCTTTGTTTTGGAGGAAAACGTTTCCAGAGAAAAGATTTTTCTCATTTTCTGTTTTTTCGTTGGACAAGGAATATAAAAAGGAAAAGTATAGTGGAAAAGAGTTTTTCATCCCTTTGTAAACATTTTCCTCCAAAATTTGAAGAAAAACCATTTTCCTTCACTTTCTCATTCCCAACATCTCCATTTTCCTCTTCTTACTCAATAGTTTTCCATCAAACCAAACAAAGCGAAAAACTAATAATCATTTCATTTTCCATGGAAAAACTAAGCCGTGGAAAATGTTTTCCATCAAACCAAATAGACTCTAAAATCAACTTTTAACCCCTCTGCCTCAGATTGGTTTACATATTTTGAATTTATATTATCAAATTTCACAAACTGTTAATATGGATCGGATTTTCATCCATTTATGGAAAAGCATAAAGTCGCGTGATCTTGTTAGATTTTTTTAGCATTTATCTTCACAATATGAACTTTTATAATATACTTTCCCTGTCTATTTCAAAATACATGACACACTTCTCTGGACACGCTTGCTAATGCATATTTTTAACCATTAATAACTCTAACAAGATCCCACATGAAAGTACATGTCGAGACGAGTCTAACAAGATCCCACATGACTATATGTTGCCTTACATAGAATTCATAAAACACAGTCAAAGGAGAGAGTGTGTGAATAGTGGAAAAGTCAAATTGTGTCAAGTATCTTGAAACGGAGGAAGTATCACATAAATAATTAAAGATGTGTTTTAGTAAAACTGTATAAAGTAATCCAGGGAAACATGAAGTACTAATGGCATCTGATTTGATCTCTTGTTGAAAGCATTTGTGTCGATCAAAATTGATGTTTTCGCAATTCTAATCCATTCGATAATGGAAAGATTAATTCAGGTTCCTTTCGATACAGTTGGAAGAATTCTTTTGGAATGAACCTGCAACCATAGGTGTAAGAAGTGTATGGGGAATTACTCTAACCGATATGCAAAATTATGTGGACACAATGGGTGTAATAGCAGCTCTTTTGACCACAATAACATTCACAGCATCATTTGCAGTTCCTGGTGGAATAGTCTCAGATACAGGCACACCACTTCTGATAAAAAAACCAGCGTTTCAGGTGTTTATGCTTTTTGATGTAGTTTCGATGTGCTTATTTTGCTTGCTTTGGATCTTGGCAACTGGCGAAAAAAGCAAATCAGTGGTGTTGATGGATTTCAGCATGTTATTGCTCCTTATATCAATCTACACAACTTTCTTGACTTTCATGGCAGGTCTCTATGCTACAACCTTCTCCACTGAACCTTGGATTGTAGTCGTCGCTTTGGTTTTGTGCTCTTTGTTCATGCTGCTCATGCATAAACAACTTGTTATGAAGTTGGTCATTCCTCTTGGAAAAGTTGTACTCATAATTGATCAGATGGTTTTTCGCTCTGCTATTAAATCATTAAAAAAATTGCAATTGTTCTTTCAGCAATTGAGGGAAGGGAGCCCGGCCTAGCCAAAGCAAGTTTATATATTATTACGTAAATCTTGAAAGGTGAAATTAAAGTTGAGTGCATCTTGAGTGTAACATCTCTCATGTGATTATTGGTGTCTTTCATATCAATTTTGGAGTTGTTTCATGTCAATTTAAGTTTGTTTCATGTCATTTATAAAACTTTTCCATGTCATCAGTGGTATGTTTCATATATTATTACAGACTTTTATATCATTTTCCACCAAACTTGTATCATTTTCCCCTATTTCATTATTATTTCAACTCTTTACATACCTTATCAATACACAAACTGATATCATTATTGGTAAGAGAAAGATATCATTATTACTCACTTTTATTTCATTTTTCAGCAAACTTGTATCACTTTCCCCTATTTCACTATTATTTGTCAACTCTTTATATAACTTATCATTATTACGCAAACTGATATCATTTATATATAAGAGAAATGCATGTA
Organism: Beta corolliflora; assembly: GCA_947648045.1. Lineage (NCBI taxonomy): Eukaryota > Viridiplantae > Streptophyta > Magnoliopsida > Caryophyllales > Amaranthaceae > Beta > Beta corolliflora. The sequence continues at coordinate 123,956 of CANSZD010002618.1, read as the reverse complement.
TCGTAATTACTCAATTTTATGTCATTTTTTTAAGCAAATTTGTATCATATTTTTTCCATTTTAATAATTATTTTTCAACTCTTTATATACCTTATCATTCTTACACAAACTGATATCATTTATCAGAGATATGATATCATTATTACTCACTTTTATGTCATTTTTCAGCAAACTTGTATTATGTTCCCTTATTTCGTTATCAATTTTTCAACACTTTATATATCTTATCATTAATACACAAAACTGATATATAATCTATATGAGAAATGATACCATTATTACTCAAACTTATGTCTTTTTTCATCAAACGTGTATCATTAATCATTATTATCTCTTTCTCTCTCCAATATATTTCCCCAGCCACCCTTATCTCTATCTTCTCTCCCTCAATAGATTCCACTAAACCACTAATCCCATCCACCGCCTTCAACCACCGCATCCATACTCTTCCGTTAATCAATTAAGTATGAGATTTTTTAGAAGAAAAAAAATGAAATTAATATGCGAGTGCAGAGGATTTTTCGATTGAATTGCAAAATTGAAGGAGAAATCAGCAAAACAAAGATGTTGGAGAATTGAGATTGCAGAGGAAAAAGAGGAGAAGAAGAAGTGTGAGGTTGAAGGTGAAATTGCGAAGAGCAATCTTCAATCACGAAGACCAGTAAATTGCGAAGAACATATCCAACAATTGACCTAATGCTTCTTCTCGACGAACTCGAACCTCACCTCCACTGTTGCTTTTGTCGCTGTATTGCATCATCACCACTAAGGCTCCGTTTGGTTGGGTGTAAAATATTTTCAGTGTAAAATGATTTTCATGGAAAACAATTTACAATGGAAAACACAATTCCAAAATTAGTTTTTCGTTGTTTGGTTACATGTAAGAAAAATGATGAAACGAAAGGAAAATGAAAGGGAAAGTAAGGAGTTAGTGAGAGGAGTGTACAAGTAAGATAAGGAAAAGGAAGGAAAACCATTTTCTCTTCATTTGAAGGGAAAATGGTTTTCCATCATTAGGAGAGCAATTTTACTCTTAAGGAAAATGGTTTTACACTCCTTTGTAAACCAAACAATGTAAAATTAAAAATAGAGGAAAACAGTTTTCCATGAAAATATTTTATGTCCTACCAAACGGAGCCTAAATGATAAAACTTGCATTCTTTTTCGCAAAACACAACAACAAGATAATGATAATAATCTTCCTCAAATGAAGAAATCTCCAATTTTCTCAACTTAAAACTAATAGAGAATAACAAAGTAACCTCATTCTTCTTCGCAAAATGATACAAACTTGCTTCGGCGTCCCCACCATCATTGTGGACGTCTTTGATGCCGTCGACATCGAAGGATGGTGGAATCGAAAGAGACGACGTCGTAGTGATCCTTGAGGATTTTCTGAGAATTCGATCTGCGCGTAAGAGAGAGCTTTTGGTCCTCTGATCCTCGATGATGTTGCAATCATGGTGGAATCAAATTAGACGATGGAGAAGGAGATGTTGCAGTCGAAGTCGATCGGATTAATCGTGGAGATGTCGCAGTCGAAGTCGATCGGATTAATCGTCCTTTGTTCCTCGATTTGGGCGTCGATTTGATCTGAAATTGGTTTGGAGTTTTTTGGTGTTTGTGGGAGTGTGAGGAGGATCTGCTTCATGGTGGAAATTGAATTGGGGGTAAAAATGGAAGTTTAATGATGGAGAAACGAGAGGAATGAAGAGAGAGAAAAAGGGCTATGAGTTGAGAGATGACGGTGGGGGAGAAGATTTCGCACGTATAGGTAATTGCGCTTGTTACACCATAAGTTATGGTGTCAAAGTTACACACCAAAGACTTTGTGATTAAAGTTACTCAAACATTCCACAAAATCAAAATTGAATAAGTATTCTAATTGAATTTTTTTCTAGATTTGATTCGACTTATATATACGTTCTTTAAATAAGTATCGTTATTTAGACTTTTTTATGTCCTATTTAGACTTCTTTTAAGGCTTATAGACAATGTATGGGTTAGCAAATACTTCCTCCGTTCCGAATTAAATGCAACAGTTTCCTTAAACGACAATTTCAAATTAAATGCAACAAATTCTTTCTTTCCATTTTTGGTAAGATTTTAATGGTTGAGTTACTAAATTACCCTCAACTTAATGAACTAAATATGATTAGCATGTTAACTTGAACAAATGAAATTACATAAACTACATAATTAAACCCTTCATTATCTCTCTCCTCTTTACCCACAGCCACCAAACTACCACCATCAAAGTTTATTACCCGCAACCACCACCACCTTCTCCACCCTCATCAATGCTACCATCTCCAACATCGACTAACCAACAGCCACTGCACAACCAGTACCCACCACCCAACCAACAACCACCACTACTACAAAAACACCTAACACAACATGCCTATTGTATCGCCTCTATAAAATGTATGACGCATAAAGCTAACATGTCGCATTTATGTATAAAGTTGGATGCGATAGGTTCGAGAAAAATTCTGAAATGGCCTATCGCCTCCCCCCTAACATAATAGGTGACGCGTAAAGTTTTCGTGTCAGGTTATATTATATGTTTGACGTGGTAGGGGTGTGGCTATTGCGTCGCCTCTAAAATAGCAGTGATGCAAAAAGCTATTGTGTCGCCACTGATGTAACTGGCGACGTGTTAGGTGATATGCGTCTAGTAATAGTTATAGGCGACACATTATAATTATTGCAGATATACTTGGAAAGTACCTATCGCGTCTGCTAATAATTATAGGCGAGACATTAGGTTCCATGTGTCTACTTTTTATCTAAAACCCTCGCTACCTCAAATTCCTTCTCCCTCTATCACTCCCACCCCCGCCTCTCTATCTCTCTATCTCTCACTCCCTTTCTCTCTCTCTCACTCGTTAATGGAAAAACTCAGGTATCTTATTGTTTTTCTCTCTCTATCTTTTTCGCTCCTCTTAATTTTGTATATCTATATTGTTTCAATTTTAATTTTACGTTGTTTTTTTGGCAACTATGGATTGCTAATTTGATCATTTGATTTTTAGGCCAATTTAATTGACGATTTGGAACGATCGTACTATGTTCGTTCGGAAATTCAGCTAAATGAGAGTCGTATTCGGCGCAATTTTGAGTTTTTACTCTGGTAATGGTTTAAATTTGTGGTAATTTGAGTTTGATTTTCGTTACTTTTCGGTTTAGGCTAAATTCCTGAAAGTAGAAACTGAAGGAATTTCATTAATTGCAGTATGATATGAGAGATATTTGAAAAGTTATTGCCTCCTTGTTTGTCCTTGAAGAGGTTGTACTTCGATTTTAATTCCATCTCAGCCAACCACCACCAACACACATCAGCATCTCTAGGGTTAGTTTCATTTCTTTTTCGTTTTAGTTTCTTATTTTTAACTAATTTATGCTCTGTAATTTCGTTTTCGTTAATTAATTTATGTTTCGTAATTCATGTCATTTACATAATTTTTTCGTAATTTATGTTTCATTTTCGTTGTTTTAGTTTAATTCATGTAATTCATGTTCTGTATCCTCTCTCTAATCGAGTCATTTACTTTCTTCAAGATGCTAACATTGTTGATTGCTGCTAAGTTTTGAGTTTAGAAAAAATCTGTTCATTTTTTATCTTGTTTTTTTGCCCTAGTTTCGCTTGAATTTTTCAGTTTTTCATGAATGATTTGGTTTTGTAACATAATGATAAATCAGTTCAACCATATATGAGATTGAGGATATATGATAGAAGCTAGTTGTGGTGAATTTCCTTGTCGCTTGGGTAACTTGTGGTGAATTCTACAGAGTTGGAAGAACTTTAGGAACTAGCTCGTGTTTATTTTTGTCTTAACTTACAAGGATGTGAGTCTGTGACTATTTTTAAGTATTATATATGCTTGTTTACGTTCTGTGCGTTTAATTCTTACTTAGGTAATGATAGTTTATGTACGGAAAGTGCCTCTTGAAAATCTTTTCATATATGTAGGTGGATATATGACCAGCTTACAAGTGTTAGGAAGTCTTCTTTTATTCTCTTTTCATTGATATGCATTTGGTGATATATCTTCTGGCTGTGACAGTGATACTGTCAATAATTATGCTATCTGGATATGATTTAATATGTAGTGATGTGTATTATAATGCATGTGCAATTTTTCTTATATTATATTATTATTATAGTGATGAATATGAATTTATAATGTTCTTTGAATTTTAGATTCTGCTCTCCTTCTATTACCTTTTTCCATACATAAATCTTTCATGATGACCTCATACATTAATTGGAAATTCAAGTTTGGAGTGTTGGACCACCATGGTAACAATCATGGGTCTAATAGATGAGGGCTGAAAGCGTGAATAAGCTCAAAAAGTTGGCCTTCAAACCCTCGTAACTTATACAATTCAGTTGGTTGATTGTATTGTATAAAATTGTAACTGATGGAATTTATATGCGGAAGATTAGTGGACTTTGCTTCTTTGGGTTGGTAATTATTTGGAGTAGCAATGTATATGTGTGAGAAGTAGAAAATGATGTGCAAAGACTTTGTTTAATTGGCTGTTCTTTTTTTAACTTTACAACAAGTCTATGGTATTTATAACATTACAAGGTCGGTACATCTCATTTCACCGACTTTGTATAATATTCTACTAAACTCTAGATTTTTTCTACTTCCTCCTATGATTATTAGCCTATAGTCTAGCTACTTAGATAAGTAGATATTAGGTAGTAGATTTTTCTACTCATTTCTACTAGATCATTCTCAATACACATTATCTAGATTTTTCTAGATTAATAATCTTACACTCCCCCTTAATCTGAAAAATCTTGTTGATGCACTTTGTCACCAACCACCAGAGGATATGTACTTTTGAGTTTCCATGTTGGCACTCATATTACCAACCTCTATCTTGTCAACGACTTGTTCGATTTTTCTGATCTTCTCGTTGGTACTCATGTTACCCACTATTTTACTGATGCTCGTGTCACCAGCCATCACCCAAAAAATTTCACCAAATTTTCTTTTGTTGTTGTTTGGTGCTCATGTCACCAACTCACCACGCTAATGCTCTTGTCATTAGCAAACTTCAAAATAAAGTTTCTTCATGATTTTCTTCGCCAAATTTGGCAATCTCATTGTTTTTCTTGGTCCTGCAATTCTTTCCTACATTACCAAACTTTTTGCACTGCCAACACTGTGGCTTTCCTTTATGCCAACAGTCTGCAGTATCATGGTTAGTCTTTTTGCAAATATTGCAGGAAAGTTTTTGATTCATACCTTTCAATGATTTTTCTTCGTCTTCATCCCCAATATTTTTCTTGGGCAATTTCTGAAATTTTGCTGCAAGAGCAGTCTCAACTATTTCTTCATTGATATGCCGATTTTTCCTTTGGTCATGGGACTCCAAAGATCTCATAAGTTGCTCCACTGTTATTTTTGATATATCATTTGTTTCTTCAATAATAGCAACAATGTTATCATATTTTTCCGTTAAACTTAATAAAACCTTCTTCACAATTTTTTTCATCTGGAATTTCTTCTCCATATGATTTCATTTGATTCACTATTTCTATTACCTTTGAAAAATAATCTTTCATTAATTCCCCTTCTTTCATTTTTAGGTTTTCAAATTCTCTTCTGAGAGACTGGAGTTTGATACTTCTCACTTTGATATCTCCCTGAAATTCTTGTTGCAGGATCTCCCAAGTCCCAAGCCTCCTTTGCCGTGTTGGCTCTTAAAATTCTTGGAAATATTATATCTGTGACCGCATTTTGTATTAGATATAATGCCTTAGCATCCTTCATTCTTTCACCCTCGAGCTGCTTTTTTTGAGCTTCAGTTAGGGTACTCTCGTTTTCGTACTCCGTATATCCTTTATCGGCATAACTCCACAACCCATGAGATTTAAGTAATGTCTTCATTTTAATTTTCCAAAAATCATAATTTTCTCCCCCGAAAATTGGAATTGAAAAAGTTGGGTAGTTGAATGCCATTATAATTTATGTTGTGTTTGGGTTAAATGTGTTTTGGCTAAAGTAGTGAGGCTTTGGAAATTTTGGCTCGGATACCACTGATGGAATTTATATGCGGAAGATTAGTGGACTTTGCTTCTTTGTGTTGGTAATTATTTGGAGTAGCAATGTATATGTGTGAGAAGTAGAAAATGATGTGCAAAGACTTTGTTTTATTGGCTGTTCTTTTTTTAACTTTACAACAAGTCTATGGTATTTATAACATTACAAGGTCGGTACATCTCATTTCACCGACTTTGTATAATATTCTACTAAACTCTAGATTTTTTCTACTTCCTCCTATGATTATTAGCCTATAGTCTAGCTACTTAGATAAGTAGATATTAGGTAGTAGATTTTTCTACTCATTTCTACTAGATCATTCTCAATACACATTATCTAGATTTTTCTAGATTAATAATTTTACAGTAACTGAAACAAGTTTATCTTCCTGCTTCGTCTTTTTGTTGATTGCAATTCTCTAATGTGAATGCTGTGTCAGGTTCTTGGATAGACTTAGCTTCCTAATTAGCTTTGAGCTCTTTCCTACTACGTCATCCCCCTTCGAAAGAAACAGCTGGCTCTACAGATGTTATGATGCTCCCTCTTTTGGTTCCAGTGTTAAGCATGAATATGATGGGAAATGGAATGAGACGACTACTTTAACAACTTGCAAAATTCATATAGAGGAGACATATTTTTCATCCGGTCCTCAAATAGTTCAATATATAGAAGAAATTGTGTTCACTGGAATGATATGATTCTCACAAGAGTAAGTAATAATTTTCTAAAATGAGGTGAAGAGAACATAGCCTAGCTTTAAATGAGGCACATATTTGCATTTATAGGTTTAACTTTGAGGAGGTTATGGGGATTCAAATTTTCTTGTAACAAGTGTTAGTTACAACTTACAGGTGCATGCTGTGTTTCTTTGCTACATATTTCCACCTTTTCAGGAAAGGTTTGTTATCTACAACAGGTTGATCTCTTGCAATGACAAGTAAGAATGTCTTTGTCCTCACTCTGCTAGTATATCAAAATATCCTAATTTTCTTTGTTACTCCTCTCTGTCTTCAGCTTTGTTAACAGATAATCTTGATCATGGTACTTATATAATCCATCAGATCTCAACTCTCATGTTAGACACATATTTTCTAGTTGAATCATCTCTTCAACTTACTTATTTTCTCTCTTAAGTTTAGAAATTGGCTCTCTGCAGATCTATATTCAACAAAGGCATCCAGGTTGATCTCTTGCAATGTTTGTTTCTTTTCAAAGTTAAATCATTGAAAGAATGGCATATTTGTTGTTGTCATCCAATGGATCAGAAAATTGGGTTGTTTGTTGTTTCTGTGCAAAGCAAGTAAGATCTTTAAATGCTTTCGTCTGATTGAAATTAAGAAAAACGCTGATTGAGCTGTCATTTTATTTACTGTGCAAGATATCCTCATTGGTAATGAATTAGTTGGATTGTTTTTTGGTTTTCTTTCTTTTGCAGCTGGTTTAGAGGTTAATTGCTTGAACTTGTGAATCGAGATATGCTCTCTATTAAGTGTTAATCGAATTAGAACTTATGTGGCATCTGTGTACAATGTGGGGATATATTCAGTCTTACTGCCTACTATTCTCTATATTAAATGCTAAATAATAGGCCAATAAGGGGTTTTATATGTTACTAATTTTGCTGCTGTATTGTGGCTATTTTGGGGATGGTTTATATGCTCTTTTGCTGCTGTTTTAGGGCTGCTTTAGGCTGTCTTGACTCTTGAGTGTAGTTTTGGGGTTGTTTGGGCTGTAGTTTGCTACTTCTTTTGTATACTGTTAAGTGCTGGTTGAGTTATGTTCATAATAACCTATAGGTAGGTAAGTGCTATGTATACCTCGTGAGTTGGTTAATTGTATACGATGGTGGCTGCCTTTATTTCTTTCAAGTTATACAGGTACCGTTCTGTAGACATCAAATTTTGAACCCTTTTTCGGATAAATAAAGATATTGAAAAGAAATAAAATAACAAAAATTGTCATGCATCGTGGAGCGCGCGCCCCGTCAAATGCATGTTTCGCCCCGGAGCGCGAGTTTCATTTCGTCGTATGGTTTTCCATTTTTGCGTATTAGTCATGCAGTTTCGGCTTGAAAATATAATTTTCCGTGAGTCGTAGTCAATAACTACAACTACCGTTTTAATAAAATGATTCGTAGTATAATCATGCTCGTCTTTACTAATTTGACGAGTTTTCGTTAATTGTCTTAAGTTAGTCTTTTGAAAAACGAAAAAAACACGAGTCTCAATTAGGCGTCGGGATTTTAATCGTATCCCAAAATCGGTAGTAATCAATTTTCTTGATGGGAAAATCATTGTTCATTGAATAAAGAATAAGCATATATTCTTTATCCACTAATCACATCCTGTATCCATTAGTTAGGGAATAAGAATCATGAAAAGAAGTGAGAATAAGAATCATGAAAAGAAGTGAGAATAAGAATCAAATCCCATGTGTAAGAGGAAGGAATCCAGATTTTTTCCGGTAGTATCGAGGTGTACGCCTAGCGCACAACAGCATCCTGCGCCAGACGCAGGGCTCTGCGCCTAGCGCACAGAGCTGTGCCTAGCGCACAGAGTTGTGCCTAGCGCAGGCTCCTGCGTTTAACGCAGTGATCTAATCAGTTTTGTTTTTCATGTTTATCGATGCAATTTTTACGTATTATGATGTAATTAGGGAAGAATATTTTCTGAAAATCTGATTTTGCCTCACTGATGAGAAAATCCAAAAAGAGTAAGAATATTTGTGTTTCCAAAGAGATTTGATGATGTCATTAGGGTGAGGTCATTAGAGTTATGTCATTAGGGTGATTAAGGATGGGAAAAATTAGATTTTTTGGGTTAAAAATCTGATTTTCTACTTCTTTGAAACCCTAGTTCATCTCCCTCATTTCCCTATAAATACCCTCCTTTTTACTTCAAAACCAAGTTGAGCTAAAAACAACTCAACTTCACAACTTCTCTCGATACTAATCTCCTCTTCTCTACTTCTTTCCTCTAAAAATCTCATTCAAGAAAAATAAAGTAAAAGTTAGGAAAGTAATTAGTAAGTAAAGAAGTTCATCAAAAGAAAAACACAAAAAAATGGTTTAAGTTAGTAATTAAGTGGATTTAGAAACTCACTTAGAAATTAAGAAAATCACAAAAAAAAGGTTGAAAATTTTGCAAAAGGAAGTGCATCATTGAGCTAGCAAGGTAAAGTTGGAGCTTTTGTTATTTTCTTGATTATCTTCTTAATTACTTACTAACTTTCTCCTTGTTTCTTCTTATCATTTTTTAAATTTTGGGAGTGATTTGGGTATGTGGAAGTCCTAATAGGTTCCCAACCTTAAAGCATCCCACCTAGAATAGTCAACTCTAATGGGGAGACTCTTAGAAAACAATGTGTTTATGTGATTTTTCTTAATCAAGTAGTTGTTCAACACCAAAAACATGTTTTCATAAAAAAAATTCAAGAAGAGTTGTGCATAAACATCTCCATAAAAAAATGTGATGTTGTAATTATAATCAGTTTTAATTTCGTACTTTATTTCATTTTTCGTCTGCATTAACTAAATACTCCCTCCGTTTTCTTTTGTTGTTCCTATTTGTAATCGGGGAAGAAACCAATGTAACTCAAAAAATGGGCAAGATTCCACTATTTTAAATAAAATTAAATTAACTAAAATAAAGATTCAATCCCTTTGAGTTATTTTATGTAGGCAACCAATGACACAAAAGTTTGAGGGTAATATAGTAAAACAGGACTACAAACTAGTGTGAACACATTTATTACCCATTGAGTTACTCTATGTTAGGCAACCAATGATATAAAAGTTTGAGGGGTAAAAAAGTAAATTATAACTACTCAATAGTGTGAACACATTTATTGCAACTTAAAACTAATGGGAAATTTAATTAATAAATTACACTATATGGAAAGATTCAAAATAGGAACAACATATTGAAATTTCCCAATGGGGAATACAGGAACAACAAAAGAAAACGGAGGGAGTAGTTGATAGGATGTAATATTTTTCCTATGAAGTGCAAGATGTTTCCAGCAACTGGGATTTGAAATTTCTAATTAACGAATTTTGTATAAATAATTAAAAATCATACAACTTTATTGTGAAAAACTGATTTTGTCCAGTACCACATAAGCTTGTCTTATTAATAAAGCTTAAAATAAAATCATTTAGATAAAACTAAAAACATCAAGTTTAAAGAAAACTTCAGTAGCTTTCCAAAAACATAAAAAATAATGTTCATATGAATTTTATACAATTTTATCTCATTTTTACAAAACCGTTCATGTAAATCACTAAATTTCATAAAACTGATTTTCTCTTCAATTAAGTAAATAAATAAAAAAGGGTCTTAAAAGTGTCCAATTTAAGTAAAAAATTTTAGTCTAGTCTTTCAAAGTGTCTATAATGTTCATACCAAAATTCACTTCAAACTAAGTTCAACCAGTTGGATTTCAAAGAACAAATTGAATAAAGGTCCTGTTTTGACCAGTTTGAATATAAAATTCTCTATAATTTAAATTATCACTAAAAGCTTGTGAAATTTTGACAAAACATAAAGAATCACTGACCTATCCATATGTATATCACATGCTCAATTTAATGATTTCTACAGAAAGTTATGAATTTTACAAATCAGTACAAGAACAAAAATGCAATCTGGAAAATGAAATAAAGTAATTAACGCAAGTTTCATAAAAAATGTTTTCTATTCATACGAAAATGTTAATTATAAATCATGAAATTTTCAGTTTCTCTTAAAATGGTTCATTTTATTATGTAAATAAAATCAATAAAAATTGTCATAAAAAATCAAAATCAAAGGAGTTAATTAATCTTTAACTTTCACAAGTTTTTCAAATAAACATGAATTCCAAAGCCCATTCAAGGAGATGAAGATCAAGGAGCATTATGGTGAAGCTCAAGATTGAAGATTTGTATAGATCATAGAATTTGGACATTTTATTGCAATAATAATTTCTTTGTAAATAGTTATTGCATCACTCAATTAATGAAAAAATATGGAGATGTTTATGCATAATTTTCATAAATAATTCCACAATTCTTTTTAATAAAATGAGCAACCAATGTTACAAATGTTGCATGTTGGGCCCAATATATCATAGTATATGAATTAAATGACCCAATCTCGATTAAGAGGAAAAATTGCAAATCTAACTAAGTTAAATTGTATGATGATCCATCTTATATTTTAAATTTGTTCTCCATCTTCAAATGGATTAATCATATATAATTTTACATAATTAGATTGGTAATTATGATCTCCGAATTGATTTTAGGCCGTTTCACGTGTCTCGCTTTAAATGGCCAAATTCCAATTAGCCAAACACAATCTCCAAATTTGATCTCAAATTGATCATTTCTCTCTAAATGACTTAATAATCTTCAATTAAGATTATTTCTTTAAAGCCTTCAAATTAGGAAGCAAACTTCTAAGACCTCTTGAAAATTATAAATGTAATCACTAATTAAGGTGGTTATTTCAATCCTCGATTAATCGCTAATTAGAGCGGTTAACTCAAACTTTTCATTTAATCACTAATTAGGGTGATTATCTTAAACCTTGGTTAATCACTAATTAGGATTAGCTTAACCTTTCATCATATTTAATCACTAATGAGGGTGATTATCTTAAACCTTGGTTAATCACTAATTAGGGTGATTAGCTTAACCTTTCATCATATTTAATCACTAATTAGGGTGACTATCTTAAACCTTGGTTAATAACTAATTAAGGTGATTAACTTAACCCTCTCCATTTAATCACTAATTAGAGTGATTATCTTAAACCTTAATGATCGTTAATTAGGACGATTATTCTTCTCATTTAATCACTAATTAGAGTGATTATCATAAACCTTAATGATCGTTAATTAGGACGATTATTTTTCTCATTTAATCACTAATTAGAGTGATTATCTTAAAACATGAATAATCATCCATTAGGGTGATTACTTCTTAACCTTCATTGTTAATCACTAATCAAGGTGATTATCTTTCCTTCCTTTAATCACTAATTAAGGTGGTTATCTTAATCCTTCATTTTAATCACTAATTAGGGTGATTATTTGAATCTCATTTCAATCACTAATTGGAGTGATTACCTTATTCCTAATAGATTTGTCTAATTCTAAAAGGTGAGTTATTCATAATCTATTTGCCTCCCCTTTTCTTCCCCAATGGAATTGGCCATTTAGGGTGAGACATAAGATCGAACTACGATGGTTTTGATCCATGAGTGGATTCCAATCCCGCAATGATTGGTACGTAGTGCACCTTCAGTGCTCAAACCTACCATGTACAAATGATATATTGGCCCTCTTAAAAATGATTGATGTGTATATGTGCAAATTATGTGATTTTCTTTCTTTTTAATAGCCATGATTACTTTAAAATGGAAAATAACGTATTTAGTAAGAGCCCGTTCTTTAGAACGGAAGAGAAGACGAGTTCCAGACGTTCGCACCTCTTAACCTAAACCCCGAACCCTATCTCATGTTATGAAAGACCAAATTTCAAAAAAGCCTTATCCATATGAAGTCATCATCGTTTTAAATGATATTTCTTGAAATTGATTTTAAAATAATTTATTAAATAAATCTGTCCCTATTCAGATATTAATAGGGTGGCGACTTCAAAGTTTTCTAAAACTCATAGTCCAATGAGAGACATTTGTGGGATTCATACCGTTAATTATGACAGTAAAAAATCGAATACCACAGGCTGGCGAATTCACTGGGGACTTTACTTCCACTTGAAATATGAAACGTTTAAACCTGAATAATGCGTTATTTTCCATATGTATATATAATAGAAAAAGTTAAGCATGGCTATTCACAATTTAATTTTTGTATATAGCATGCTTATGTGAAAATTACGTGTACTTGGTAGTTTATCGATTCATACACATGCACTCTTTTAAACCATTTTCTTATTAGGTCTGATACCTCTGTCTACTGGCAAGGGTCAGAATTTTAGAATGACAAATTAATGAATCACTAGCAGAATAAATGCTTATTGCTGCGGTCATTAAGTGGCCTATTGCGGCGGTTTTGACCGCACAGTAATTAAGGGAGCAGCAATAGGTAATTAAACTATTGCTGTGGTTTTAAACCGCATCAATATTACAACATATTGCTGCGGTTTCTGGGCAAAACCGCAGCAATATTTACATTTTTTCATTATTTAAATAAACCATATTGTCATGGTTTTCGTGACAAACCGCAAAGCAATATATATATTTTTTATTATAAAAAAGCGATATTGCTTTGCGGTTTTACGTGACAAAACGAAAGAAATATATATATTTTTTATAATAAAAAATACATATTGCCGCGGTTTGTCACAGTAAACCGCAAAGAATATGCATTTTTTTATAAAAAAACAAGTATATTCTTTGCGGTTTGTCAGAGAAACCGCAGCAATATACTGCTTTTTTTTTTAAAAAAAAAATATTTTATATTTACGTATGTTCCACCAACCTCATGCAAGAAGCAGAATGCAGCAAGCAGAATATTTTCTGCATAAATTTCGACAGAGCTCCGTTTGTAAATTGGATAAACCCATAATTTGGAATTAACCTGTACAATATTATATGCAACAACCATCCATCCATCATCCAAAATTTATCCAACATCCATCCATCATCCAAAATTCATCCAACAAACAACATCTAATCCAAAATTCATCCAACATCCATCCATCATCCAACTTCCACGCACAATCCAAATTCCAAGTTTAACAAGAAATAAATACGATTCAATCCAACATAGATATCATACGAATCCAACATATATATATATATATATATATATATATATATATATATATATATATATATATATATATATATATATATATATATATATATATATATATATATATATATATATATCATGAAATCCAAGTCAATACGATAATGTTGGTTGGTACAAGTTGCACTAAATTATATTCGTTGTAAGAGAAATAAAGAAAATTAACATTAACTAACCTATGCAATGCAATTATCAATAAAGTATCTTGCCCACTTATTTTTCACCTCATTGATTTGATCTTCAGTATAAGGATCGCGGGTAAAAGTACGAGCAACCTGAAAATAATTCACCAAAGTTAGCTTTCAATAGTTAAATATATAAAATATGAAATGAATAATAAGTGAACAAAAAACTTACTTCATCGAAATCCTCCGAACCAGAATATAAAGTGAGTATGTCAAAAATGTTGCGCATGACAAAATAACCGCACTCCGTGCCTCCTTGTTGTTGTGGGCACTTTAACGAAAGTTTTAAGAAAATGAGGAAATTTATCGTATAATGAGAATGACATAACATATGCTTTTAATTGAATAAAATAAGTCTATTATACCAATTACTTTATTGTGGAACCAATCAATGAAAGACCTGTTATGCTCATTCATCAACGCCCTCTCCCCTTTTGACGGGTTTTTGTGGCGCAATTCACGCATAAGTCATCACCAAACAACAAATACCAAACCATTCCTTACATTTCCCTTCCCCTCCCATTGGTGAGTCTATCAATATGAAGGAATTGCAAAAACAATCGCATTATACATACAAACAATCGCATTTAAGCGATTTCAAGTCATCACCAAACAACAAATACCAAACCATGCCTTAGATTTCCCTTCCCCTTCCCATTGGTGAGTCTATTAATATGAAGGCATTGCAAAAATAATCCCATTATACATATCACTTCAAATAATTCACCAAACTTATGCAAAAACAATCCCGTATAACATTCTAGGGCATACAAAAACTTAAGCAAAATTATCACAAAATTAGTTTTTAATCCTTAAATCTTATAACTAATCATATATATATATATATATTATATTGAGCATTTTTAACTACTATTTAAGCCAAATTTTTTATTAAAGCACTATTAAAAAAGAAAATTGAAAATTAATAAGAAATAATGAAAAACTAACCTTTTATGACAAGGGGAAGGTGGCGGCGGGCCTGTGAACGGAGTAGAGGAGTGGGGCGAAAACCCGTCGGTGGAAAAGAAGGCCGAAAACCCGTCGGTGGTGGTGAAAACCGCACCAAAGAGGGCCGAAAACCGCACCAAAGAGGGCCGAAAACCGCCGGAAAAACGAGTAATGTGAGCCTTGTCGCCGGACACCGAAACCTTGTCGCCGGAAAATGGAACCTTTTTCGCCGGAAATTGTAAGAGAGTGAGAGAGTGAGTGAGAGTAGAGAGAGAGTGAGAGTAGAGAGAGAGAGTCGAGAGAAACAGTTAAGCAAAAAAAAAACCGTGTTTTTCTTCCCGGATACTGGGCACGAGATATTGCTTTGCGGTTTCAGTTAGAAACCACGAAGAATATATTAAAATAATATTTTTTTAATATTATTTTAATATATTCTTGCGGTTCTGTCAAACCGCAAAGCAATATCACTCGCCCCGATCCGAATAAAATATTTCAAATTTTTAAACATATTGCTTTGCGGTTTTCGTCGAAACCGCAAAGAATATATTTCTCGAAAAAAAATATTCCACTTTTTTTAAAAAATCGGTTGGAAATATATTGCTGCTTTTTTTCTAGAAAACGCAGCAATATGGTTGGTCAAATGGTCATCTATTTGGAAAAAGTTTCCGTTGGAACCATATTGCTGCGGTTTTTATTAAAAACCGCAGCAATATGGTTACTTTATAGTTTACCTTTTCTTTTGTCGTGATATATTGCTGCGTATGGGTAAAACCGCAGCAATACCACCGCAGTAATAAGCATTTATTCTACTAGTGAATTAAGGGCGTAAAACATGCATCCGCGAGCTATTGCGACCGGCTCTGTCAGGAGCGTCCACCCTCGATGGACACAATGGAAGTGACTCGAGGCCACTTTAACATAATCTCACCCTAAATGAATCACCTTTTAGTTGACTTTTAGGACACAAGGATCAATGCACAAATGTCCTTTATTTATTTCAGCTATTGAATAATGTGAAAATTTTTCGAAAATTCCTCAATCCGTTTTCAGTCGGTCAATATTTCAGTATTCATTAACTGTAGCTGAATTGCTGCCGAAATGGTTATTGAAATATTAAGAGTATTCTTGTTTATTTATCATAAGTGTCATGTAAAAAAAAATGTGTGCTCACCTTTTTTTTTTTACAAAAAATTCACATTTACTCCATAATCATTTTCATTCAAATTGCTTTTTCAAAAACAAAATTGATTTTTAAAAAGGAAAAAATCCTGTTTTGAAAATATGATCCCAAAACAAAAAAAAAAAAAAAAATGAAAAGAGTCATAATCACGAGTCTAAAACTTGTCATGTTTAAAAATGTAATTAAGATTGTATAGCTTAAAACACGAAAAGTCTAGTTTAAAAACAATTGACTAAAAAAATTTGTCAAAAAGATAAAATCAAAAGGGATAATCATTTTCGAAAAAAAAGGAAAATTCTTCCATTTCCTGCTAAAAACACATATAAAGAAAAATTCATCAGTCATTGACTAACATTGTAAGTGTGTACATTTCAGGTACTTCAAATTAGTCTAATCCTAAGAGGTGGAACAGACGTATTCAAACAGGAGAATACATGGCCTGGCGCCTAGCAGACTGAATTCGGAAAAAAGGTTGAGAAGAACCTGAGTACTTCACATTAGTCTAATCCAAAGACGTGGAACAGACGTATTCAAACAGGAGAATACATGGCTTGGCGCCAAACAGACCGAATTCTGAAAAAGTTTGAGAAGTACTTGAATCGGTTATTGCTTTTATATTGTACTTTGTAGGTAGAGCTACGTGCGGCTTGATCCCCTAAAAAAAAATTTCCAATGTTGTAATGCATCTATCTTAGTTTCTCTATTATGTAATGTACTGAAAGGGGGTAGGCAACTCATTTTCTGAGTGCAGCTGCAAAAAAGAAAAAAATTATGTAAAATTTCATTTTTAATATATCAGAACTACGTTGGGCCTGATTCTCCATTCAAAAAAGAATCATCACAAGAAAAATTTCTTCCCTAAATCCAAATCCACTTATGGAGATACATAGGCAACCTTCGGGTGCGGCCCCTTTTGCATTTGATATTTTCTTTGATGGTTTCAGCGCTTAAAAGCAATCAATACATACAGATCACCAAGAAGAACGATGTCTGGGGCATTATAATTTGCCAAAATGAGGACACATGCCTCATTATCCCTCTTTTCTCTTATTTCTGTAACAACATGAAATGGAAGGATATCACCAAATTGATTTTAGAAAAAAAATGTTTGTGTAACTAGGCCAAGTTAAGAATTGAAATCAAACCCAAGTTAATACCAACCAACAAGTGATGTGTAACAACTAATCAATCAATCATGAAGGTCAACCACATAAAAGTAAACCATTAAATGGGCAACAAAGGATCAAAAGATGATGGAGCTCACATCAACTAAATTACCAATCGACATCAAAGATTGAAATTGCACAAATCTCAAACATAACCAATCCAATAAACTCTACTCATGAAAATAGGATGCAAACAATGATTGGGCTACTCCCAATCCTAGTTAATGAACTACTCACTACCCATTATACTACCAAACATCATAAATAAAGATCATCTGTCATGGCCTCCTTAAAATTCCGAGGTTCCTGGGTAGAAGTAATAGCTGCAAGAAAAGCACGATATTTCACAGAAAAACTGTCACAATTAATATAGTGTGCTATAGGGTAGGGAGTACCTGAGGAGCAATCGGAAACGGGAGATGCGGGAGATGGACTAGAAGCAGCAACAGTGTGAGTGACATAGTCACGTAAGAGGACTGATGGGGTTTTGGTTCGCAAACCCCCCTAGAGCACTAGGCTCAAAATCCGTGTGAGCCGTTGGAGGAAGCCTAGAAGGTGCGCTGTGAGGGGAGCCCAAAGATGAAGGCCCAGTAACAGGGGCAGGCATCACCGAATTACCAGGCGGAACGGAGCCTTGATGAGGCCCATTAGCTGGCATGGTCTGGGAAGGGGAAGGAATAGAGGCGCTGGTGATGGGAATTGATGGGCCCAAAGGAGCAGGTCCAGTAGCAGTATGCGGATCAAGGGAAATGGATTGGGGTTCAGTTTCAAGCTCAAAATAATCCAAAGGAGCAGGAGAGTCCATTACATCAAAATCAGCATCAATAGTAACATTCAGATCAAACAAGTCGGCTGGCACTATATTGACACTTTTCGGGTCATGAAATGGGTATAGATCCTCAAAAAATTTCACATCCCGAGAGATAAAAAATTCTTTAGTATCGAGATCAAAAAGATCCCAACCCTTCTTCCCGAATGGGTAATCCATAAAAATGCATTTACGGCTTCTACTAGCAAATTTGTCACCTTTAGCTTTGGTATTATGAGCAAAACAAAGAGTGCCAAAAACTTTAAGAGCGTCATAAGATGGTGAGTTACCCGTCAAAATCTCAAATGGTGTTTTATTATCTAAAAGGGGAGTAGGAGTACGATTGATTAAATGGGCTGCAGCAAGCACACATTCACCCCAAAATTAAATAGGAAGGTTAGCCTGAAATCGAAGAGCCCGTCCAACATTTAAAATGTGCTGATGTTTACGCTCTAGTTTACCATTTTGTTGAGGAGTATGGACACAGGTGGTGTAAAAAAGAATGCCAGTAGCCAGAAAATAATCACGTAAACAATTAAACTCAGTTCCATTGTCACTTTGCACAATTTTTATGGTTTGAGAATATTGACGGTCAACCATGGCAATGAAGGACATGAACATTCGAAATACCTCAGTTTTGTCAATCAACAAATATATCCAAACAGCACGAGAGAAATCATCAACAATAGTTAAAAAATAACGGGGCCCCACAAGAAGAAACAGTGCGATAAGGTCCCCACAAGTCACAATGAATTTTCTCAAAAATACGCATCGATTTAGTGTCACTAGTAGGAAATTTAGTCCTAGGATGTTTAGCACGAAAACAAATTTCACATGCTTTAGGCAAACTACACCGAAAATGACTAACATGAGGAAGTAACTTGACAACTTTAATTTCTCTGAAGGATGACCCAAACGTCGATGCCATAAATCCAAGATAGAAGCTTCATCTGAGACAGAGATATGCTGGATAGAATCAGTGCTTCCAAAATAATATAGTCCATCCCGCTTAACTCCCGTTCCAATCAGCTCCATCGACAGGTCCTGTATAGCACACATTTTAGAATTAAATTGGACAGTATACTGAGATTTATCACACAATTGGGAGACAGATAATAGATTGCAGCGCAATTGAGGCACATAAAGAACATGAGTAAGAATAATACGATCGGAAAGGCGAACAGAGCCTTCTTGATGAGCAATCACAGTACTACCATTAGGAAGGCCAACAGAACAACCAGGAATGTGTTTAACATCAAATAACCAATTAACATCTCCTGTGACATGATGACTAGCCCCAGTATCAATAATCCAAGATAAATGATCAAACGTACCAGTTAAGCGATTGTCGGGAATTGTTACATTACCAAACATTCCAGCCAAGATTTTCCATTGGTCAGGAGAAAAAAGAGAGGAAGAAGACCCACTTGTGGAGGGTTCTGCTTTAGAATGGGTGGTGTTACCACCGTGGCTGCCTGCTGCAGTATTGGCACGAGCGGAGATGCCACGACCTCTGCCGGTGCTACGACCACGCCCACGACCGCCATCGTGCCAGTGAGGTGGGTAGCCAACAATTTCAAAACAAGAGGCCACTTCGTGGCCGATTTTCTTACAGTGAGAGCAAAGAAGATGCGAGCGATCGGGACGATCCCCGCGACCACGGCCACGAGCCTGATCCGCCCGGAGAGAAAAACCGACGGCCTCGGAGGGCGGAAGTTCCGGTGGTTGAGTAGCGAACCGAACTCGCTCGGCCTGAACAATAAGTTGATACACACGGTTCAGGGAGGGAAGCGGGTCGAGGGCCAAGATGGCACCACGAGTATAAGAGTAAAATTCAGAATAGAGGCCCATCAGAAATTGGTGGGTTTTACGTGCTTCCCGTCGCTCTTCATGACGTGTTCCGGCGGTACAGCCGGAGCAACAAGTACAACTAATGAGTGGTTCATGTGCATGAAGTTCCTGCCAGAGAACATGAAGTTTACCATAGTATGTGACAACGGACATCGTGCGGGTTTGCTCGCACTTAGTAATGGCTGAGTATAGTTGCTGGATTCGCGGGCCATTAGCCACCGCGAATCGGGTTTTCAAGGAATCCCATAGGAGACGGGCATCTTTGTATTTTGAAAGAGAGGCTTTGACCTCTGGCGAAATTGTATTCATAAGCCACGAGATGAGCATAGCATGTAATGGTGGGTCGTTGTCGCCGGCCATGAGTACTGGTGGTCGGTTCACCTGCTCTGATACCATGTTGAAGGAAGAAAACGTAATTGAAGGCTTAACTTTTTGTCTTTGCCCTTTTCTCATTCATCCTCAGTAACATAAATACAAGAGTTTCCCTTTGGAAACCAAACTCAATCTTTAGGAAATAATCTAATCAAATCACAAACTATCCTAAAGATAATATTACTTAGCTAAAATATGAAATACATATCGTAACAACACATGACACATTGAAACATTGAATCAAATAAAGTATGAATAGATCTTATCAATAAATTTGATTATGCAATTATGATTTTATTTCCTTTGTTATTTGTTTTTCAACTAATTTTCATATTTGTCAATGAACAATCTTAGCCATGGTATATTTAAGCATTACGGGTGCGTTCTCTTCACCTTAATAAATTAAGGTTCAGGTCCAATCAGTTCAGTTCAGTTCAGATAAGTTTCAATCAGGTCCAATCAGGGTAATAAGTTCCAATCAGGTCTAAGAAGGTCCAATAAGTTCCAATTAGATGCAATAAGTTCGTCCAATCAGGTCTAATCAGGTCCAATAAGTTCCAATATGGTCCAAATAGTCAATGATCAATAAACATTTGTATTATTGTCTATTATTTTATTATTCATATTACTATTAGCTGATTATGTTATTATTAGAAATTTTAATTAAAGTACCACAATGATTGTATCGTATTATATTGTATTATTGTCTATTATTTTATTAAATGTTTGTATTATTGTCTATTATTTTATTATTCATATTACTATTAGCTGATTATGTTATTATTAAAATTTTTAATTAAAGTACCACAATGTATAGTATTATACTTGTATTATTGTCTATTATTTTATTATTCATATTACTATTAGCTGATTATATTATTATTAAAAAATATTATAATCATGGTCAAATAAGGTTAGCAATAAATGTTAATCAACTTTTGGTTTTCTACTAGTGCTTTATTTTTTTTTATTTTTTTTTTTATTTAGGAAAGATAATTGGTCCGAAGACCAACCCCTGCTAGGCTACTAGCCTGCAAGCAAACATTTAAACAAACTCCCCAAATTGGGGAGTGATGAGAGTCGAACACCCGACCTCGCGGTTGGGAGGTGGGAGCACCAACCATTGGGCTCCCACGAGGAAGCAAACATTCTACTAGTGCTTTATGAAATCAAAACAAGACTATTAGATATATTAGTGGTGAAAGTTGTGTATAGGCAAGTATATAAATAGTATATATTTTTTTTATTAAATTGTTAATCATAAAAGATAATTAATAATATTTATTTATTTTAAAGGCTAAATTTTAACAATTATTATTTCATAATAAATTTTGAGGGGTAGTATTTACGTTAGGGGTAATATTTATGCTATTACTCATCAATATTTTTGTCTAATAAGGTCAAATAAGTTCCAATTAGGTCCAATAAGGTCTAATAAGTTTCAATCAGGTCCAATAAGGTCTAATAAGTTCCAATCAGGTTAATAAGTTTCAATCAGGTCCAATAAGTTTCAATCAGGTTCAATCAGGTCCAATAAGTTGAATCAGGTCCAATCAGGTCTAATAAGTTCAGTTCAGTTCAGGTCCAATAATTTCAGTTCAGGGTTATTTAGGTGAAGAGAACGCACCCGTAGTAGAAAAGCTATACATTTGCTTTGTTTTTTCTTTTTCAATGTTCTGACTCAAAAATAATTTCAGGACATTGAAAAAGAATAATCATTGCCAAAAAAGAACTATGTACCTTAATCAGGGTTATTTAGATGTGATTTTTTGGCAATGATTTTGTCTCTATGTGTCACATGTACTATGTACCTTAATTTCAATGTTCATGTAGATATCTCAACCAAATCATTGCCAAAAATCACGCATTGTATATTTTAACTTAAATTTTTTTTAATGGTAAAGAGAAGGACCCAGTGTAGACCTCAACTCGTAAAGTGCACTATTGGTCTAGTATTTGCAGGTTAGACACTTAAAAGTAGGGGGAAAAGTAAGGGAAATCTCTATCCCCAAGTATCGTAGTTGGGAGGATTCAACCTTGTGACTTTAAAGGTACACGGTGAACCTCCAACTAACTACACCAAACAAGGTTGGTAGTTTTCAACTTAGATTACTTAATGAGCATTTGGTTGTTTTTGGAATGGAATGGTTTGGATGTAACAAAAACTAAATTCAAATAACTCGAGATGGAAGCTAGATCAAACTCACAAGTTTGTTATCCCGCTCAATATCCTAAATCTCGTAGCTCTTGGATTG
This sequence comes from Beta corolliflora, assembly GCA_947648045.1. Taxonomy (NCBI): domain Eukaryota; kingdom Viridiplantae; phylum Streptophyta; class Magnoliopsida; order Caryophyllales; family Amaranthaceae; genus Beta; species Beta corolliflora. Next base: position 101,305 of record CANSZD010002618.1, on the reverse strand, counting down.
AGATTTCACACCTTCTTTCAATAGTGAAGTCATAAGACTATATCATGATTGAGCTAAATGATTGGACAATGTACAAGATTTTCCAATTTGCATGTATCCATGAAAATCTAATTCTCAAAGGATAGGACTATCATTTTATTAAGTTATTTGAACCAAACACCTTTTAAATTTATCTTCAAAATAAACGTTTTTTTACAGATCATAAACATCTTTATTTACTATATTGTTGTATATAAATTTACATTATAGTGATTTCAGCCGTGTATTATGCTACACTACACTACACTACACTACACTGCTACTATTTGGAAAGGTGGAGCATTCAATCAAGGCAAAAGTTTGAACATTTTTCATCGATATTCCACTCAAAAGTCAAAAGCTAAAACAGCACCACAAATCCACAATGATGACAACAACAAATCAATATCTCAAAACCTCATACAGTGAGATGACATACCTTTATCAATACAACTCAAGAATCCTTGGCAACTTGGAAAACTAGAACCAAATGACAGTAACATAAAAAGATGAACAAAAACCATAACCATATCAAAAGTGTCTTTCTACAACGCTAGGAAGCGGGGTTGTTCCGTTCGTCTACTGTGGAAGTTGGCGGTAATTGCCCTCCGATTCGGCGTCGCGATTACTCTTTACCACGATGATATAGATTGCATAGATGATCCCAGGAATGTATCCCAGCAGTGTCAACACCAAACATATCAAGAACTCCCACTGCAAAATTAACTCATTGTTATTAACTTATTATTTATTTCAAGAATAACAGTGAGTAGTGATATTTTGCTCATCACAATGATTGACTATTTACTAGCTTCTTTTGTGTCAATAAGTCCAAGTTTTTCTCCTCATGCAATTTTGCAAATTGTCAAGACATTTTTTTCTAATAAAGATCAAAAAAATGATACACTCTAAATGTTTGAATTTTTTCCTTCAATAATGCTAAAATGGGTATTAATTCCTGAAATGTGCCGAAGTTTAAATTAATTCCCTGGGTACCGTCCACGTAGGACGGCACGCGAGAATTTTGTTTTTTTAACAAAACCGCTACTCCAAGTAGCGGTTAATACCAATAATGTAAAGTTGACCGCTACTTCAAATAGCGGTTATATGATGTCACTCAAGCAAAGTTTATAAAAGCGTGCGCATATAAACCAAGTCTTCAGTAGCGGTTTACCTATGAAACAAAAAAAAAAAAACAAAAAAAATTTTTTTTTTTTTTTTTTCACAGTAAACCGCTACTTCAAGTAGCGGTTTTGCCTAGTAAACCGCTGCCCCGAGTAGCGGTTTTACCCCATATACTGTTTTCAAATAACTTGAAGTTAACCGCTACTCTGAGTAGCGGTTTGCTTTGAAAAAAACAAATTTCTGGCGTGCCGTCCTACGTGGACGGTATCCATGGAATTAATTTGAACTTGGGCACATTTCAGGAATTAATACTCATTTTAGCATTATTGAAGGAAAAAATTCCTAAATGTTTGAATGTCAAATTTTTGAAAACTTTGATTTTTCTTAGTGCATATTTATACACAGTGGTAGTTTAAATATATAGTCACATCAATCAATGTTACTCAGATACAAATCAAGTGTCTACTTAGATATATTTTGTTGAAAAAAGTCAAGTTTTTTAGTTTGAAATAAAGTATTCAAGTGTCATGTTGTGTCGTGTCGACACGACACACGATCCTTAATGTAAATGAAGGTGTCGAAGTAACATAGGTTGCAATTCTAGATATAATTTTGCTTGAGGTTTCAATGTGATAAATCAGGCTAACACTTATCCGTTTCATTGTCTTTCCAACAAAGTTGTAAACATCCCACTAATATGGGATATTCACCAGATCCTACATACTACCTCCGTTTCATATTAATCTACACACTTACATTTTTCACGCATGCCGATGCACTACTTTGAACCTTTATATCTCTAATTTTGTATTTGTAAAAAATATAAAAAGTCGATATTCTAAAACTACATATCGAGACGAATCAAACAAGACCCCACATAAGTATATTTTCTCTTAACCATAATTCACAAATGATAGTCAAAGGGAAATTTGTGAATAGTGTCAAAAGTGTAAGTGTGTAGATTAATATGAAACGGAGGTAGTATTAAATACAATTTTTTTAGATTCTTATAAGTACATACAAAAGGACTAAAATTGTATATCAATCATAAGTAATAATCAATATACATCTACAAATTTTAACAGAGAAACAAAATGATTTTTTTAAAAAAAATGAATCAGATCTAGCGATCTTAGTTCGCATTTCAAGTGAATACCAGAGCATGTTGCATAACAAATCAAGCAAGAAGCTGGTCTATCACATATTCACATCTAATAGCATATGAACAATAAAATCATAAGGGGTTGTTTTTACATTAAAAGAATGAACGTAATCGATGTTAATTAGCTTATATGGTAAAGTATTTAGCGTAAAAAGTACAAGACTTGGAATCAAACCCCGACTATAAGGTTAGTTCAATACACAAGAAATATTGCACGTATAAGCACCGACATAAGTGGTAGTAAAAAACAAGAGGGAGAAGAAAATTACACTGCAACATCCATCGCTCAAGCAAATACCAAGAGGAGGGAGGATGATGGCCAAGAGAATTTCCCAGAAGATGTGGCAATTTCCAGATCCCATTTTTGATCCACCTGGTATTTTTTTTGATTTTTTTGATTTTTTTTTGGCTTTTGGGTGAGGAGAAAAGATATTGGTTAGAGAAATGCCAAGTGCTTTAATTTAAAGGGCAAGTGAAGAAAAGTCCGTACTAATTTCTAAGAGTGACCTACCACTACGGAGCTAAGTGATTAACCACTAAATTATTGACAGATAATTTGATTTGAGATTTTCTGGGTTTTATTATTTATGGGCTTTTTCAAATAAGAGGCCAAGGAACATTGTATTTGTAGGATTCTTAGCCATGAAGAAAAAAGATATGATGATGAGGAGAGATAATTAGATGTTTTATTAGATGACACATGTTATATAATTGATTTTTTTATTGTATATAGAAGAAATATATCATTAATAAAAAGTTATACTATATCTTTAGTGAATTGGATATGTAAAAGATAAATGCAGAATATTAACGCACAACTTTTAATCAAATAACTAATTAGAATCATACTCGAATATAACTAAGATAGTAGTGACTTATTGGCTTTGATTAAAATTAACCAAATTTACACCATGTGGAAATGTCGTCGTTGGAGATTCTACCACGGGAGATGGTGCACTTTCACTTATAATAAATGGCTAACAATCTTGAAACTATTGCCTCGTTGATTTGTAATAGTCCATGTGTAGGAACATATAGATGCATATAGCGGAATTTCAGGAAACAAATTTCCTAACATCTATCACAAGATCGCATGCATAACAAAAATATGAATCATATAATAAGGAAAAGAATGTACAACCTTTGTAGCGTGTTTTCCACCGGATTGCAAGTGCTAGAGATCAAAGAACAACAATTGATGTCCCTCTACTTAGTCCACGAGCACCAATTGAATTCCCACGTTTGCTAGAACGGAAGAGGATGAACAGATTTCACTCTCTTGCTTTTTAGGGAGGGTGGAAGGATTTCCAAATGGAAAATAATAGGGTTTCTTCTTTCTCTTTTCAGTTTGAATGTTACTGTCAAAATGAACGTTCTTTTTCTCTCTGCTATTATAACCTTTTATAATAGTAAGAGAGTAAAAGAAGAGAGAGACCTAACCTAACCCTACTTTCTCCTATTGGTCGGTTTCCTTATTTCAATTAGTTACTACAATGTGTGACCTCATAGGATTAGGTTAACTTAGTTGTAGGTACAATCAATATTGTTCTACTAACCAACATTTATTCTCTAGCAAGTAAATGTGATTACTAAACTAACGTAATTAATTATCTCTATAATAATTTCCTTTTATATTTAGTAATTGCCGGGATGTCTAAGGACATATTCCTTCAATCTCCCACTTGTCCGAAGACAAGAGCGCAATGCTAAATTCCTTAAGTCACTTAATGCCAAATTTGATAACACCATGTTATCTTCAAATTTATGTTCCTTGATCGCTGAGTTCGAACTGCTCAAATAAGGATTAACTCTTTAATCCTATTCCGCATGGCCATGCAATTTTCCAGTTCTCACTCATCAAGAGGCCCAGACACCATTCCTATTTAATAGGAGGACTTATCCAGTCTTGTATGACCATAACTCCCACTCAATTCTTAGCCCACCTGATCACTGCCTTTATAACCTCCTTTTACGGCGCGGCGTTTAACAGTGTCAAAGTTAAACTAATTATGTTGTGATTATTAAGACATACTCATGTCTAAGGAATCCACTAAATATAGTAGTTCGATTCTACTTTTAGAATCTAATTAGGTCAAGTCTCAATGTATCAAATATACATCCATATAATCAATTAGACATCTCTATGTCTCCATAGCCCATGGAACTGCGCTATCAATTAATTATATACTAGTCTTTTAAATAAATCACTTATGTCCAATTTAGTGATTTAGACTAGGGACTTTAAATAAATTGTGATTTTTCAGTTCACTTTATAGGGTTCCAATATCAAAACGTTTTCGATAATCCTATTTGAAAACACACATTATTTGGACATTTTATTTAATACTAAACAAACAATTAAATAAGAACGGAATTTTATTGATAAACATTTCAAAGCATAATAAATGTCTTTACAATTGTAAACATGAAGTAAACAACCTAAAGCCATTCTCCCATATGCTTAAGCCCCATAGACCTAGTATGACACTCATGCTTAGGTTGAGCAAGCGGTTTAGTCAGAGGATCTGCTACGTTATCCTCAGTATGAACCTTGCTTACTTTCACATCCTCTCTACCAACGATTTCTCGAATGAGATGGAATTTCCCGAGCACATGTTTAGACCTTTGATGCGATCCGGGTTCCTTAGGCGAGCAATGGCACCATTGTTGTCACAATACAACTCAATGCCATTCTCAATGCTAGGAACTACACCAAGCTCACCAATGAACTTTTTGATCCAAACAGCTTCCTTTCTTTGCATCACTGCCGCAATATACTCGGCCTCCGTTGTAGAATCTGCGATGGTACTCGCTTAGAGCTCTTCCACTCACGGCTCCTCCATTGAGACAAAATATGAAACCGAGTTGAGATCGGAAATCATCTTTGTCACTCTGGAAGCTTGCATCGGTGTATCCAGTAACAACCAACTCACTATCTCCACCATAAACCAAAAAATTATCCTTAGTCCTTCGCAAGTACTTAAGGATGTTTTTCGCTGCAATCCAGTGCGCATCTCCTGGATTTGACTGGTATCTGCTGCATATACTCAAAGCATATGCAACATCCGGTCGAGTGCATATCATGGCATACATAATGGATCCTACAGCAGAAGCATAGGGAACATTACTCATACGCTTGACCTCATCAGGACTCGAAGGACACTGAGTCTTGCCAAGTGCAATGCCATGTTGCATGGGAATGAAACCTCTTTTGGAGTTTTCCAGCTTGAACCTTGCAAGAACCTTATCAATATAAGTTTCTCGACCGAGCCCAATTAGCCTTTTCGATCTATCTCTATAGATCTTTATTCCCAATATGTACTCTTGCCTCTCCTAGGTCTTTCATAGAGAAACAATTTTTAAGTCATTCCTTGACTGACTCAAGCATGGTCTTATCATTTCCTATGAGAAGTATGTCATCCACATACAAGACCAGAAAAGTAATACTACTCCCACTTAACTTCTTGTATACACAAGATTCCTCTTCATTTCTGAGAAAGCCAAAATTCTTCACGGCCTCATCAAATCTGAGGTTCCAACTCCTTGATGCTTGCTTTAGTCCATAAATGGACTTCTTAAGCTTGCATACCCTCTCTGGATTTTCTAGATCTTCAAAACCTTGAGGTTGTGTCATGTACACATCCTCTTTCAAGAACCCATTCAAGAAAGCGGTTTTGACATCCATCTGCCATATTTCATAGTCATGAAAGGCAGCAATCGCAAGGATTATCCTAATGGACTTCAGGCATGTGCTACTGGTGAGAAGGTTTCATCATAGTCAATACCATGAATTTGTTTGAAACCTTTCGCCACCAACCTTGCTTTGAAAACACTAATGTTTCCATCCTTGTCGTTTTCAACTTGAAAATCCATTTGCATCCAATGGGTTTTACCCCATCAGGCAAATCAACCAAGTCCCATACTTGATTTTCAGACATGGAATCCATTTCAGATTTCATGGCCTCAAGCCATCTTTCGGAGTCTTGACTCTCCAAAGCATCTTTGTAGCTAGTAGGTTCTTCTGATTCTAAAATCGTTATTTCAGAACTTTCAGTCAAAAGGAAATCAATATATCTCTTTGACGGAATGATGGTCCTACTAGACCTACGTTGGGGAACAACAGAAGAAGTTTCTACCTCATTAGGTTGAGTGACTTCGCTCGGAGTATCTCCAAGTGGGACGGTAGGAGGTACGTGAATTGAATGCACCGCCTCCCCGAGCATTTTCATACGGGCCGCCTCGATGAGGTGTTAACCTCATCCATTTGTTGCTCATCTCGAATTTCTTCGAGATATACATTTCTCCCACTTGTTTTTCCGGGAAATAAACTCCTTTTCCGAGAAAGACACCATTACGAGCAACAAACACTTTGTTTTCGTTTTGGTTGTAGAAGTAGTATCCCTTAGTCTCTTTTGGGTAACCCACAAAGAGACATTTATCGGATTTGGGTGAAAGCTTATCTGAAAGTAAACGTTTTACAAAGGCTTCACAACCCCATATCCTTAGAAAAGACAATTTTGGAACGTTTCCGAGTCCACATTTCATATGGTGTCTTTTCCACTTGCTTTGGATGGTGCTCGTTAAGTGTGAATGCCGCTTGTTTCAAGCGCAAATCCCCGAGAATGAAATAGGAAGATCAAGAAGACTCATCATGGATCGAACCATATCAAGTAGAGTTCGATTCCTTCTTTCGGAAACGCCATTTAACCGTGGTGTTCTCGGTGGAGTCCATTGTGAAAGTATTCCACAATCCTTCAAATGATCACCAAATTCTTGCGATAAATATTCACCACCACGATCGGATCGTAATGCCTTAATTTTCTTCCCAAGTTGGTTTTGGACTTCATTCGGAATTCCTTAAATTTTTCAAAGGATTCCGACTTATGCCGCATGAGGTAAACAAATCCAAATCTGCTCACATCATCGGTAAAAGTAATGAAGTAACCGTACCCTCCCCTAGCCAACGTACTCATGGGTCCGCATACATCCGTATGTATGAGGGCCAAAGGTCATTGGCCCTTTCACTTGAACTCCGTGAAAGGTGACTTTGTCATTTTCCCCATTAAGCAAAACTCACAAGTATCAAATGATTCGAAATCAAATGATTTGAGAATTCCATCTTTATGAAGCTTCTCAATACGCTTTGAACTTATGTGGCCTAATCGACAATGCCATAGGTATGTCGGGTTCGAATCATTTGTTTTAGGTTTCTTCTTGTCTATGTTATAGATGTGGGTTTCTAAGTCTAGGACATATAAACCATTTGATAACTTAGGCGAGACATAGAATAAATCATTCAAATAAGCGAGAACAACAATTATTCTTAATTTGAAATGAAAAACCTTCCGAATCCAAAACCGGAATCGAAACAATATTCTTGGTAATAGTTGGAACATAATAACAATTATAAAGTTCTAATACTAAACCGAGAAGGTAAAAGTAGACTACAATCTCCCACGACCAAAGCAAGAACTCGTGCTCCATTGCCCACGCGGAGGTCCACTTCTCCTTTGCTCAATGATCTACTTCTTTTTAGTGCCTCGCACATTACAAATAATGTGAGATCCACACGCGGTATCAAATACCCATGAAGTAGAAGTAGATAAGTTAATCTCTATAACATAAATACACGAAGTTGAAGCACCACTCTTCTTATCCTCCGGATACTTGGGGCGGTTCCTCTTCCAAAGGCCAATCTTATGGCAAGTGGAAGCACTCATGTAGTCTGCTGCTACTTTTGCCTTAGGAGTGGCCTTTGGCTTAGAAGTATCATCGGTGGCAACAACCTTGCCCTTGTTCTTCTTTAGAGGTGCCCCCTTTTCTTGAATTGCTTGCCTTTCCTAACCATTAGAACATCCCTATGTTCGGGTTCAATGGCAAGCTCCTTTCAACTCGAGTAAGCATACCATGCGGCTCTTGCAAGGTAGCCTCCCCTCCTTGCATGTAAAAGTTCAACCGAAAGTTTTGAAAATTTTCGAGGCAAGGATTTGATCACAATATCGGTTGCTAGTTACGGGGGATAAGGGAAGCCCAATTTTTCCATTATCCGAAAGTGTCCAATCATATTGAACACATGCGGACCAACGGGTTTTCCTTTTCCCAACTTGCACTCCAAAGAACTTACAATGAGCTTCAAACCTTTCCAGCCTCGCGTTTTTTCAAAACATAGTTTTCAATTGTTGGAGGATGGAATAGGCGTCCGACCATCAAAACGTTTTTGAAATTACGGTTCCATGCAAGCAAGCATCAAACATGTTACTTGCACGAATTTTGCCTCAATGGTTTGTCTTGCTCTCCTTTCAGTTGGAGTAGCAGGTGTCTAGCAGGGGGTTCGGGGAGAGGATTATCAAGAACACTTTCCCTTCCTTCGGCTCCGAGAACGATTCTCACGGCCATTTCCCATTCTAGGAAGTTATGAGCGCTTAGTTTGTCCTTTTCGAGTAAATAGCGCAAATTAAAACCGGGTGGTTGTTGTTGTTGGAACCGGACATGATAACTACAACAAAAGAATAATAAAGCAAGATTCAATCAATGTTTATCAAGAAAGCAACAATTAAACGAATTTTAATTAACTACTACCCTTTATTCAAAATAAGAGTCCCATATTGAATAAAGAAACACCAAGATCCCCTCCCACTACAATCAAACGGACTTTGGCCCTGCCTTCAATTTATAGTAGTTGAGGTAAGTAAACATTTTACTAATTATAACTAATTATAATTCTTGGTAGACAGGTTAACAACTCCTTGTTTACTCCTATCTCTTTGCTTCAAAATCCAAAACTTTGTCTTTTGATGATTTTTTTGAGTTAAACCAAACATTAACTTGTAAGTTTCAAAAACCCACCCTACTATCCCCGGATAAAATGAGCAACACCCTGCTTTGGCAGAACCTATTACTCACTATCTAAGGCGTTATAGGTGTTGTTTGGAAAAGCAATTAAACTCAATATTACATGTTGGGGACCTAAGTTTACTATGTTGGTCAATTTAAAGTGAACACATAACATAAATAACCACACATATATAAACTTAAGCAATCATTTAAACATCATGAATAAATGAATATAAGGATAATTAAAAGTGATCCTAGTATGGCCCCTAAACTTAGGAAAGCTAATCTTCATGAATTCCTCCTTGAATCTTCATGGATCTCCATCCTTAATTCTCCCGGGAACTTCATTCTTGATTACATAAATAATTTATAATTTAAATAATTTAAATTTAAATTACAAAAATACAAACGATACGCAGATCGTATTTAATTTACATAAAATTTAACGATGCGCAGATCGTATTTTCTATCCTAGTTTTGGGCCATACTAGTCACAACATGCAAAACATAATATCATACATATTATATTAAGCATTCATGCATTTACAATATCATAATAAAATAAATATTAAAAATCACTTATTAACAATTAATAAGCAAATAAAACATGTCATTTACAAATTAACAATTAATAGTAAACATGCTACTTAGTTAAACTTAAAAATAACTAAAAGAATAACTTTCTATTATTTGCATTCAATTAGGACTTAAATATGGAATTAATCAAATTAATTATTAATTTGCATTATTGGAATTTTAATTATGCTCAACCCAAAAAAAAAATTAGGAAAACGGTTTGTTTGTTTTTTTTTTTTTAAAAAAAATTTTAAAACTTCTGTCAAATAGCAGTAACAAAGTGAGAAACAAATTGAAAAAAACAAAACCACGCCTTCCCTAAAGAACCGCCAACCAAAATCGCCACAAACCAGCCGAAAGTATCGGCCTTCCTCCTGAAATTTCGATGTTGCCAACCTCAGCCACGAATCATGAAAATCCTCAACAACTTGAAGATCTCCCATGAATTCATCAAGATCTTCAACATTTTGAAGATCTGCCACGGCAGTATCCCACCACCGCAGCAATCGACAGGCAACTCGAGGCCAGCCAGCACGAGGCCAGCCAGCCGCGGCAGCCGCCCGGCTTCGTAGCAGTGCGCCGGTCACGCCAGCGCAAGGCTGACCTAGAACTGCCACCGCAGCAAGGCCGAAGCCCAGCCACCGCAGAACCTTTTTGTTTCACCCTTTAACACACCATGGACCACCACAACCACCGTGGCTGCACCGGAATGCGACGCGCCACCCAGCCGTGGTTTGACAGCCAATTTCTTCAAAACATTGTAACAATTACAGGAATTGAAGGTGATTGCATTGTGATTGGCAAGTTCGAAATTTTTGTGCAAAATTAAAGTGGTATTTTCATGAACCGATTCATCGAAACAAATTTCCACGATTTTAAGCGATATTTTGGTTGAATCTCTTTGCACACAAAAAGACAAATTAAATCAAAATCAAATTAGTCCAAAACGTGTGAAACATGAAGGTTAAAATTTGTTTTCAGATTCTACGAAGAGGAGATTCGAGCACCATTATACTTTAAATAAAATATTAAACAATTCCAATCAATTAATATCACCATATTAATTATGCAAATTAACCCATACATAAAATCCTCCCTTAATTGAATAAAAAATAATCAAAATAGCACATGAACACATGATCATAAAATATTATGCAAGAGGCAAAACTGATACCACTGTAGGAACATATAGATGCATATAGCGGAATTTCAGGAAACAAATTTCCTAACATCTATCACAAGATCGCATGCATAACAAAAATATGAATCATATAATAAGGAAAAGAATGTACAACCTTTGTAGCGTGTTTTCCACCGGATTGCAAGTGCTAGAGATCAAAGAACAGCAATTGATGTCCCTCTACTTAGTCCACGAGCACCAATTGAATTCCCACGTTTGCTAGAACGGAAGAGGATGAACAGATTTCACTCTCTTGCTTTTTAGGGAGGGTGGCCGGATTTCCAAATGGAAAATAATAGGGTTTCTTCTCTCTCTTTTCAGTTTGAATGTTACTGTCAAAATGAACGTTCTTTTTCTCTCTGCTATTATAACCTTTTATAATAGTAAGAGAGTAAAAGAAGAGAGAGACCTAACCTAACCCTACTTTCTCCTATTGGTCGGTTTCCTTATTTCAATTAGTTACTACAATGTGTGACCTCATAGGATTAGGTTAACTTAGTTGTAGGTACAATCAATATTGTTCTACTAACCAACATTTATTCTCTAGCAAGTAAATGTGATTACTAAACTAACGTAATTAATTATCTCTATAATAATTTCCTTTTATATTTAGTAATTGCCGGGATGTCTAAGGACATATTCCTTCACCATGTGCGTTGCACTTTGCAACAATGTTACTAAAATCGCGATCTGAATCTTAGGATCGTACTTCGGATCTTTTGAAGAATTGCAATCCCATAGGATCGACTTAACATTGGCCGTCATAGTTGATATGGCTAATATCAAAAGTCATAGCTGATATGGCTAATATTGAAAGTGATGATTGGATGATGCAAACTTTGGTTATGATGATTGATTATCATATTTTTATTCCAATTTGTAATAATCTGATTAGGATTTCTTTGTATCACTAGTTTAGTACTATTAACATTTTATATTTGTTTTATTTTTAGACGATTGTTATTCTATGTTTGGGTTTTTAGATTATGAAATATCAACTATTTTAGATAAATAACAAGTTTTTAGCATTATTTAACTTCAAATATAGAGTAATAGCTAAGAACTGTAGGATGTCGGATATGGTTTGTAATGTAACTAGGGTCTTCCCTACCCCCCTAGTTATTGTAGTACTCAATATATTGAGGATTGTAACAACTCTTTTAAGTTTTGATGATGCTTTGTTTAACCAAAAAAAAAAACTTCAAATATAGAGGTAACAACAAATTAGCTAGAATCGACTTAATTTTAAAAAAATCGTAGGATCTTAAGATCCTATTATCTAATCTTGCTAGCCCCTCACGATCCAAACTAGGATCAGGATCCTAAAAACATTGTTTGCACATGATCGTGATTTCCATATGAACGAACGGAGCATGATAAGATTGACTGTCATTTCGTTTTGTGATGTTGTCTAGGTGGGTCTTATTATTGCTCCATTTTATGTGTCGACCTCTGTTTAGTTAATTATTAGACACTTATACGAAAGCTTTAAACAATACTCTATTTGATTCAATCTCCTTCACGAGTTGGATATTTATGATATGCATACTCCAATTTTAAGGGTTTTAAGAAATATATTATATAGCCTCCTCCTCTCTCCTCTTCCTCTTCAAAAACCCTAATCCTTTTCTTCTAGTTTGGGGCTGCCATCATCCTTTCGATGGTGGTAAGCCTCCAATTCTTCTTTTTTTCTTCTAATTTTCATTGTTTTTGTTATTAATAATCTTCCATTCTCTCTCTTTTTGAGAGTTTTCTACCTAAATTTTGGGTTCTTTCTCTCCTTTCATGGGAGTTTGGAGTTTGGTTTTTTTCTCTTTCTACGTGGAAGTTTTAAAATTGGTATGAGAATTTGTTCCTATTGGTTGAAGTTCAAGACCATCAACATCGAAGTATTATAAGAAATTCGGATGCGGTCAACATGATCAAGAATTTTCTTCCCCAAACTATGTCAGAATGATAGACTTCCCCATCAATAGCTGCGTGGTTCAGCAAATACAAGGGGGCAGCGCTGTATTGCTAGATCTGGTTCATTGTAGTTTCTTCGAAGACGAATTCAATTTGATCTTGTCTGATTATATCTTGTTTTTCTTTAATACTTATTGTAGATGTGGTTTGGCGTTTAATTAATGAAATTTCTCTTTCACAAAAAAAAAGAGAAATACATTACGTGATTAAGTTTGTTTAGAAATCTTTAATTCTCTCTTATTTAGAAAATTTTCCTTATCATTTCCACATTTTTATTTTGCATATGTTTCGCGAATCGCTATTTACGCCACCGGAGCACCACCACCGGAGCACCAACGACGCAACTAAGGAGCACCGAAAATGTCCGATGAAGGACCGTCAACGCCGCCGGAACGAAATGTGGTAAGTTGGATTTTCATTTTTTTTATGTCGCCGGAATTTTTTTTTTGCGCCACCGGAGTAGGGTAACGGATTTTAGATCCGTTACCCTGCTCCGGTGTTTAATTTTTTTTTTGGTTTCTTTATAATAATTTCTGTATAATTTATGTTTAAATAAGATATTTCTTATTTATTTAAAATAATTTATGTTTTTTATAATTTATGTTTTAATAATTTACGTTTTAATAAATAAAATTTGTGTGTATTTGGGTAGTTATAATTTTTTGTTATTTTAATTTATAGGCATTTGAATATTAATAATTATTATGTTAATTTGTGTGATTATGTTGTAATTAGGATTTTATTATTTTAATGCATGTTAGTAACATGTTAGTATTATTTAATTTATTTGATTTAATGATTTAAGCATGTTAATATTATTAATTGTTTTTATTAGCATGTTAATCTTATTAATTGTTTTTATTAGCATGTTAATATTAGCATTTAAAAGAAAATTTGTAGTTAATATTAGCATGTAAAAAAAATTAGTATTAATATTTGTTGATATTTTATTCAAATAATTAGTATTAGTATTTTAAAAAATACCATTTAGTTAATATTTGATTTTCCGTGATAATTAGTATTGATTTTGTAATTAGCGAATAATAGTACATCCGTTTCTGTTAATTTTGTTAATGAATATTTATTTAATATTTGTTGATATTGTTTTCAAATATGTATGCATATTATTATAATTATTTTCATAATAAGTAGTAATTTTTGTGATTGGTAAATAAATAATATTAAGTTAATGAATGGATTATATTAAGTTGAGAACACGTGCACTATGTAGTTAATAATAGTTGTGATTGTTAAATAAAAAATAATGATTATTAGTTACGATAAGTAAGTAAATAATAGTGAATAATATTATTGATCATATGTTGTCTAATTGAAAAAATGTTAAACATTATAGGTTTATTTGCCGGACTTTGGGGGTGATTATATAGATTATAATCACATGTTTTATAATGAAACACTATGGGCTGAGAAAAAGGAACTACAAGATTGGGTTAAGAAAAGGGCACATGAAATCGGGTTTGTGATGGTTATTATGTCAAATCATAAACACGATCCTAGTGGTCGACCATATGAACTACAAGATTGGGTTAAGAAAAGGGCACATGAAATCGGGTTTGTGATGGTTATTATGTCAAATCATAAACACGATCCTAGTGGTCGACCATATGTATATATGAAATGTAACCGGGGCGCACCATATCGGGGTGAAGGTAGGGATCTTAGTGTAGCGAACGTGTAGCTACAAAGACAAAAGCCTCGTGGGCGTAGAGCGGGAGTTAAGGTTGAGTATTTGGAGTACCCAGATCGAACTGGATGGGTGATTAAAGCAGAACGAGGGATTAGGGGCATGCACAATCATGAGTTCATTCATTACCGTGAGGGCCATCGACCCATCAGCGGCCTTAGTCCGGCGGCTAAGGTTTTCACTCGCGATATGATAAAGTCGCACGTTAGGCCTGCTAGTATCATGAAAGTTGTGAATGAAAAATTTCCCGATGATCATCCAAATATGAGACACTTGTACAACCTGAAGGAAAAGGATAGAAGGGAAGCAATGGATGGTAGAGACGTGATGCAACACTTCCTTCACCTTGCTCGAGAGAGCGGCTACCTTCATTGGATTAGGCAAGACGAGGAGACAAATGCAATGACTGCGGCATTCATGGTGCACCCTCGTTCGGCAAATATCCTCCGAACTTATCCCCTGTGCATGCGCCATACGCAGACGATTGGAGGCGAACGAGAGTATGTACCTGACAGACTTACATCCTTATTGGACTACTCTGATCATTGGTGATGGTGTCAACAACCCTGTGTTTGTATCTGAGGCAAAGACAAGATTCTCGGTACTTCTTAGAGTTGGTTGAGCGGAGTTTAAAGTAGTGATCCCGCCGTATTGCGGAGCGCTACCCGGGTTCTAGAGGAACATCTCGCGTAATCCCGGCGATTCGGCTTTTGAACCCGATATTGTCGAGAACCCCAAAGGGAGACCACGCCGAAAGAATCACCCGAGTACAAAACGAAAGAAGAGTGGTTTTGAGCACACATCCGATTCGTCTTCAAAGAGAAGCGATCTTTAGGTTCGATTATGAGCTTGTCAACTTCTACAGGTAATATGTTTGTTAATTATATGTATTATTTATTTATAACATTTATTTGCTACGTACTGATAAATTTAATGGTGAGTAATTTGATTGTTGTAGGTCGAAAAAGTGTGGATGGAGAAGAGGGTTCTACTGGATTTCCATTTTACCGCAGGCTTCCAGCGATTGTTGGCCCATTCATTACTAGATGGACTAATGTGCAGGCGGACGGTAACTGTGGATTTCGAACTGTTGCCGATTGTTTTTTAGGGAGTGAAGACCATTGGGGTTTTATCCGCCAAAATATGGCAAATGAGATTGCTGCTCATCGGGATGTATACACATGTATTTACTATGATGGGATAGACGCAGCAATAAGGCGCATTACTTGGAGTGGGGGGCCAGCATCTCAGGCTCATTGGATGGTTACTTCGCAAGACTTGTTTCCTATTGCGCAAATGTTCAACGCAGCTGTCATTTTGTTAGGACTAGGCCCAGATGGACAACTATATCCGTGTATCACTGTCCTTCCTTGGCGTGCTTCTGAATACACGATGGGGCCAACTAACGAACTCGTGATAGCCCATCTTGGTACCTATGAGCATTATATTAGACTGGAGTTACTTCCCGGATCACCCGTACCACCTATTCATAACTTGTGGCATAACATGCATCAAGATAGTGTTGATGGTTGGGATCAGTTGTATGGTGTGAGACGCGCTTTATGGGATGAGTTACTCTCTACGTAGTATTTAGTACATAGTGAGATATATTCATTGTAATATTTTTGATATTCTATTTGATAAAGGCATTTGTAATTCAGTAGTATTATTTGATAATCCAATTTGTAATTATTAGTATTATTTGATATGATATTACTATATAATGTTGGATTATAATAAGTTGCAATGATTCAAAGTGAAAAATTAAGTTGCAATTCATTATAATGTAGTATGAATGGTAGATGGTAACTATCAGTCAATCTTTTGTAATGAAAAGTATAAGTTCAAATAATAAATTGCATCATAAAACCAAAGTCATATATACCAAACAAAATAATATCATCACAAAATAGTAACTACATAATACACCCGTACATCAAAAATGGAATGAAAACACTAATATGGACTAGTACATGTGATAATCATGCGCGTCCACATTAGCGTCCCGTGCCCGATCTAGCCGCAATGCAGCTTCCCAATCCCGAGCGAGGTCGGCCAACATCTCATATGCCGAAGATGTGTTGGGTCGCTGGTCATTGTGCCTATCCTCCGTCAACGCTCTCGTGGCGTCAAAATGTCGGGCCATCCACTGCAAAAAGTCAGTTACTTATGTTATGTTATGTATCAATAATATAACATAAAAAAAACTAAACATAGAAATGATAAAATTGCGTACGTAGTGGGTGTTTGTAGTGTTGGGCCGAGCCGGAATATGCGTCCTATCTGCAGCAATAAGGGTAGGATGGGAATATGTACAATACCAATCCATGTACTCCCTCGAACACTGTCCTGGACGAGTAACCCGTCTCAACTGTGATACATTGAAACCCCCAGCAAATGGCGTGAACCGCTGCCATGTAGACTCAGCTACTGATACCGAGAACTGAATCTCATACCTCTTCGGGTTGCTCGGTCTGTATGCGAAATCAGGCTGAATAGGAGGGGTAGGAATGACCTGAACAAAACCCAACTGTCGCAGTACACGCTCTGGGTTGTACGACTCAATGATACCTCGATAACGTATGAAACCGACATACAACGTCCTCGGAATCATGGCAGCCTGGTCATCCCCATATGGCGTCCAGTCGACCTGAAAACGGATAAATGTAATAATATCATTAGTCTAACGTAGTAGTAATATATGAGAACATAATAATATTTATTTTACTAATGCATTAAATATTTGTACCTCTGAAACCTGAAGGGTGTCCAAGCGTCTACGAATGGACTCCAGTCGGACGAACTCCTTGCCGACGATGTGATAATCCCACTTCCGTGCCCGGGGATCATGATCACTGAACGCCAGCCCCTCTCGCTGAGGTCGGAAACACGGGAAGTACTCGTATATCCAGCACTGGAGGAGCGTGAGACACCCGGCAACCTGTTTGCTATCCGCTCTAGACGCAACCCCTAGCTGACGATATAGGTACGCCAAAGCAGCTGAGCCCCATGAGTAAGTATGAACCGAATCAAGGTCATCCAAACTCGATGTGTTCTGGGGCATGAGGCGGGAACCACTCTTATCAGTGAAGAGGGTACACCCAAGTGTCAGGAGCATCCATGGGCGAAGCTGCACATCAGCTAGACGGCCCTGCCCCCTGCACCGATCGAAAATCTTCTGAACGGTAACGCCACCGTTCCTCCAAACCCGTGACTCCTCACATAATAACTCCTCACGAGTCAAGCCGAGGAGCTCCTCAAACCGTACATATAGATCAGAATTAGGCAAAACAGCACTCACAGTCCGACCCTCAATAGGAACACGTAGGATCTGCCAAACGTCATGTAACATGATCGTCATCTCTCCAAAAGGCATGTGAAACGTGTTCGTGTCGGGCTGCCAATGCTCTACAAACGCTGTAAGCAATGGAAAGTCAAGGTGCCCAAACACAATCCGTGGTAGCTGGGCAATACAAGATCTATCCAAGCGTTGCAACGACTGCTGTGGGAAACCCCAAGTCAGCAACGGATCAAATGCACTGGAGCGGTTATGGCACAGCATAACATCCCTAGCAGTCGTATCGTGGTATATACGGGAGCCGACGTGACCCCGCCAACTAGGAATCAGGGTACCGTCAAGTGGGCCCCCAGGCATCGCCTCGGTAACTAACCACGAAGTATCCCTAGCAGCTCTCAGTCTCGCTCGACATCCTACTACCTCCGGAACTCGACCTCGAAACAAACCTCCCTCTACTACCCTTCCTCACAGGCACATGGGAGGCGGCTTCAATTCACCCACATCAGCTCCATCACCACCGCTCAAAGCATGATCTAACTCCTGCTCGTCCCAAGTATCCCATCCAGCACTATCAGGCGCGTCCTCAGGAATAGGCATCTGGCTAGCCTGAGCATCAGTCCTCGCCCTCCTACTAGATGCATCAACACCACGAGATCTAGTGTGTCGTGGCGTCGATCCCTCAGGACCCTCAAGACCCTAATAATACATTATGTTAATTATTTATTATTTATTTAATGTCTACGTTATTATATTGTAATTACTACTAATCTATAACCATTGACACTCTAATAATTAATTAACTAAAATTATAAGGATAAATAATACTAACATGCATTAACATTGGTGATGGTGTTAACATAATATTATTAAAATATATTAACATGCGCAAAGTAAGTAAATTAGGGCATTATTATATAACTATTCACTTTCTAATAATTAATTAACTAAAATTACAACAATAAATCATATTAACTTGCTAATATCATTAGTAAATATGCTAATAAAAACAAATACCCTACACAACTAATATTAACATGCTAATAAAAACAAATTAACATGCTAATATCATTACAATAAATAATAGTAATATGCTACTAATATAAAATAATAACATGCTAATATCATTGAAATATTTTAATAATATAATAACATGCTCAAATCAATTTATTAACTAATTAAATAATAACTATTAAAATTAAATAATACTATTATCACATGCTATTAAACAAATAATTAAATTAAATCAAACAAATTAAATAATACTAACATGTTACTAACATGCATTAACATAATAATAATAAAACCTAATTACAATATTATCACACAAATTAACATATTAACTATTCAAATTAAATTAATAAATTCAAATAACTATTGACATAAATTATAAAAACCCAAATAAACACAAATTATTATTTTTAATTCAAACAGAAATTATTAATACATAAATTACGAACAAACATAAAAATATAATTATTAAAAAACAGAAATTAATAAAAACATAAACAAAACATAAATTAATAAAAACGAAAAAAAGAAAAAAAAACCCAAAGTCCCCCCACCCTCGCCGAAAACACGAACACAATGAATTTTTTTTTTTTTCAATGCGGGGAACGGACGGAAATCCCGGTTACCACGCACGGTGGTAACGGATCGTTTTACCGTTACCACCCGCAGAGGTAACGGATGGGATCCACGTTACCTCCGCAGCGGGTAACGGTAAAGTAATCCGTTACCATGGTAACGGATCACTTTACCGTTACCACCGCAGAGGTAACGTGGATCCGATCCGTTACCTCCGTGGTGGTAATCGGTTAAGTGATCCGTTACCACCGTGCGGTGGTAACGGGATTTCGTCCGTTGCCCCGCGATTTCGAAAATTTTTTTTTTTTTTTTTTCACCATTTTTTCCTAGCGACAAGCGTGAGTTTTTAGGGGTAGTTTTCCACTACTAATTTACACTTAGGGTTCGGTTTAACCACATAAACACCAAAACTAACCCGATTTGATGATTCTCCCACTTCCTTTGCCTTCTTCCTTGGGCCCATGCTTTTTCCGAAAGTTGTGGTGGTGGTGGTCGACTTTTGTCACACGGATCGGATCTCGCGGTGGTGTGCTTCGCGGTTGTCTTTGTCGGTGTGGTGATGTACTTTCGGTGAAGGGGTTGTCGGTGTGGTGGTGTGCGGTGTGGTGGTGGTGGTGGCGGCGGTGGTGGTGGTTGCGGTGGTGGTTGTGGCTGTTATGGTGGGAGTGAGTGATGAGTGAGGAGTGAGGAGTGAGGAGTGAGGAGTGAGAATGAGAATGAGAGAGTGTGAGAGTGAGAGTGGTGGGGTATGGGGTAGTATTTGTAGGGGTAGTTTAGGAGTATTTAAGAAATAATACGGGCGATTTTTCAGTAAATACGGGCGGTATTTAGTAAGCCCCTATGTTTCTTAGCTAGGTGAGTTTATTGGCTTTGTATATAAATATTTTTGTGTAATTAAGAATAAAGTTTGAGTCCGCTATTCTACCAAAGTTAAGCTTGAACTTCTCCTTATAATCTTATATTAAACCTAAAAATACTAATATATATGCTCGAAATTCATCTTTTTATTTAATATTATTATTATCGACCATTTCAATTGCATTTTGCTTCTAATTTCTATATTCATATAGACTTATAATTCCTCATTTTAGGTTTACTTTGATAAAAACCTGCTCTAACCATTTCAGTACTCTACCTATATGGCCCACGTCTATGAAAAGTAAACCGAGTTGCAACTAGGGTTGTTCAAAGACCAGGGTCGGACCGGAATTTGGACCGGACCGGACCGGAATTTGGACCGGACCGGACCGGACCGAAGATTCCGGTCCGGTCCTCGGTCCGAAGAAAATCCCGATTCCGGGTTTCCGGTCCGGTCCAAACCCTGAAAATTCCGGTCCGGACCGGTGGACCGGAATTTCTGATTTTTTAGTAAAAATAAAAAAGTTTATATGTTAAAAAAATTAAAAAGGTAGTAAAAAGTTAGAAAATTTAGTACTACTATTTATAAACTTTAGAAATATTGTTATTAATATTATTAAAATTTTAATAAATCTAATTTATAAATATTTTTAAATCAAATAAAAAATATTTTTTAAAAAAAAATATAGATTCCGGTCCAACAGGTCCAAGACCGGACCGGACCGGAAAAATTCAGGTCCAGACCGGTCCGGACCGGAAAAAATCCGGTCCGGTCCAGGTCCAATTTTTTTCCAGATTCCGGTCCACCGGTCCAGCCGGTTCCGGTCCGGTCCGGTCCTGGATCGGTGAACACCCCTAGTTGCAACTACTTACAAACACTTCGTAAACTCATGAGTGCACATCAAGATATCAACACCTTTTTAAATTATAAGTTTTCTTTAGAGGTGATCATGGGCCAAGTCGGGCTTAGCCCAAAAAAATTTGCCCAATTCGAGCCAAAGACTCGGGCCGGGCCAGACCAGGCCAAGCCAAGCCGCGGGCAGAAATTTCCGCGTCATAACCCGCAAAATTGGGCCGGCTAAGCGGGCTTTTCGGGTCGGCCAAAATTTAGACTATATTTGCATATTTAAGTTGTCCGTGGCCCGGATTTTAGCCCTAAAAATCGGGTCGGGCCGGGTCCGATCGCGGTCGACATTTCGTGCCCAAAACCCGCCCATTTTCGGGCCGGCCCCGCGGACCGAGTTCATGTTGATCACCTCTAGTTTTCTTGTTTCTTTCGTTAGTTCAATTAGGGTTTTTGTCATGATATAAGACTACACCAAATTCTTTGTTAACCCACTTTTTTTTAGTTTTCCAAGTTTCTATCTTTGAAGAACCATTCCAATTTCCAAGAACTACGTGCACACTCTTGAAACAATAATTTGAGAGGGTGTGGGGGGTTGATGAGATCAAGACAAAAGTTGAACAATTTCCAGTGTCATTTAACTCAAAAGCTAAAACGGGACAAAAAGGACAACACATTTTTACCATCTTGAAACCTCAAGAGTTAAGACAATGAGATGACATATTTGAATACAACTCAAGATTCGTTGAGAATTTTTTGAGAAAAAAAAAACCATACGATAAAAAAGACGAATAAAAACCACAAAATGGTGGGAATTAAGCAGGGTGTTTATCTACTGAGGAAGTGCGCTGTAATTGCCCTCCGAGTCGGTGTTGCTTTCATTCTTTCCCACGATGATATACAAAGCGTAGATGATCCCAGGGATGTATCCCAGCAGTGTCAACAGCAAACATATCAAGAACTCAGTCTGCAATATTATGTCACAAATGGAAATTTAATTTGAGATAGGATAATAAATAATTTTCGTTTGTGAGAATGTGAGATGTTTATGAGTTCTAAGCTTTTTTTGGTTAATTAGATAAGTTTTTTTAAAAAAAAAAATTGCACGAGGGGGAACTCTTAATGCATTATTTACAAGGATGTGGCTTAAGCCTTAAAGTAGAGTTATTACAATCATCAATAAAAAAAAGAAGAATAAAGTAGGTTTTTTTTTAAAGGTGAGTAGAAATAGTTTTAGGAGACCCTCCTTACGAGAGGAACTGCTAAAAGTCTGATACAAGGATGGAGTTGAAAGTTGAAGAATTACATTAATAAATTTCGAAAGTAAATTGAACTAAATGACCAACATTAATAAAATACAGAGTCCTGATTATAATATACATATACTCTAATACACCCTCTCAATCTTTACGAGGTACTATAACAGAGAGATTAGAAGTTAGAACGTTGTCTAACAAATAAATTAGAAGGAAGACCCTTGGTATAAATATCAGTAACCTGCAATTGTTTAGGCACGTGCCTGACCTAGAGGTGATCAAAATGCAGGTAAGGCCGGGTTGCCACTATTAAAAATCGGCACTTAATACGAGACGGGATCAATTTTGGGCCGATTTTTGTTGCCCAAAAGCCCGCTTTTTCGGGTAAAAAATAGCGGGCTTTCGGGGCAACATTTAGATTAAAAAACATTTTTGTCTTGCCCAAAACCCGCCCCAAACAAAAAAAACTCGGGCCAAAATATTTGCCCAAGCCCAGACATTTTTTGGGTCGGCTCTAGTGTCTAGTCTGACCTTAAGAGGAGTTCAACAAAGGGTATAATGTAGATATTTATTTGAAAGAAAATAATGTAGATCTTTAAAACTAAAAGAAAGGTACAACAGAAATTTTTAAATTTTGTCCAGAAAGGCTCAGTTTTTTTTTGTATATCATCAATGACTAGTCATAATCAGTATGCATCTATAAAATAGTACTCCTAATAAAAAAGGAAGCTAAAAACTTAGTGTTTGTTTATTTGATATTAAAAAATTATGGAAGGAAAAATTTCTAAGAAGCAGAAATATTAAAATTATTTAGTTGACAAAAACACATGAAGGAATTAACTTACCTAATCCTCCTAATTAGGTATTTGAAACTTCAGATGATTTTTTTACTTCACATACTTCCCAAACAACTTAATCTACTTAGGGCATGTTCTCTTCGGCATAAAACAACTGAACTAAATTGAACTGAATTGATTTCAACTGAATTGAACTGAACTGAATTAAATTATAACTAATAGTGTAATGATAATAATTTAGGAATTGAACTGAACTGAACTCAAATGAACTGAAAATAAGTTGGGGAGAACAGGTCCTTAAAGGAAATTAGATTTCATAATTAGTGAACTTACTAAGTGTACCTTCAACCAAATGACTACTTATCAAATAAAGTAATTATAATAAAAAAAAGTTCCAGAATTAGCTTAATTAACCAGTAAAAATTTGGGCGTGAATGTGATATGTAAAACTTAATACCATTATTCATTAGTTTAAGAGAGAAAGAGATAGAGGAGGGTGAAAGAGAAGATAATTACGGTGCAACAGCCCGCTCTGAGGCAAACACCTAGAGGAGGGAGGATGATAGCCAAGAGAATTTCCACGAAGATGTTGCACCTCTCAGTTGCCATTTTTCGTTCCACCTGATTTTTGTGATATTTGTTTGGGTGGATGAGGGGATCAGATTTTTATAACAAATCAAAGGAGAGGTAGATGCTTCACCTGAGAGATATGTCAATGCCCTTATATATAACACACAAATTTATATAAGGGAATTTAGCAATAACAAAATAACGACGGACACATATGCTTCCTCCGTTTCAATTATTATTGTAACATCTTTTGGCAGTTGACACATTATATAAAAAAGTTATGTAGAGAAGAGTAAGATAGAAATAGATAAAAAGTTGGACCTACGTGATAGCCTGATAGGAGTGAAATAGAAAAAAGATAACGTCAAATAGAGAAATATTGCAATTAGTGAGAAACTTCGAAATAAAGAAAATGTTACAATTAAAAAAATAAATGAAGTACGAACTAAATAATACTCCCTCCTTCCCAATTCCCATTTAGTTGTCATTTTTTGGGAATATAAAAAAGGGAAAATCATTTATTATTATATTTTTAACTTTTTTATTATTTTTGACCAATAAGAATTGAGTTTAGTGACATATTAAATGTTTTTATTGTTTAATAATGGAAATTTGACAATATTTTAGGACTTCTAAAAAGAAATTCTATTTATATTACTAAAATGTTTTTAAGCATTTTTATTAAAAAAATCTATACAAATATATTAAAAGGCGTGCGTGACAACGTCTATGCGCCACGTGTCACCCTCCTCCTACCACCAGAAATTTGCCACGTGTCTATTAACCAACAAAGTCAAGTGGTCATTATTTAAAAAATAAATATGTTGAAGCAGGTTCGAACCCCTGACCTTCAAGTAAAGATTCCCAATAAATGACCATCTGATCCAACGTTATTTAGTGATTCAAGTTTGTACAAAATTAGAGATATCCGTTGTAATTAGTAGTATGACAGTGCATACCTACTTCCCAGCCAATAACGCTGTCGGTTTCTTTTGTCCAATAACTCAACCCCTTCCTCCATCTACCCTTTCCAAATTCACCAAGAACGTTACTCTTCTACTTTGTAATTAATGGGCTTACGAATTTCCCTTGCTTCTAATCGAATCTAATGTTGATTCGTTGATGTTATAGAATACGAATAAAGCTATGGAGTTCAAAGGTCCAACGCCCACAAAGGTTAGTGAAATTGTTAATCTTAGCGAAATTCCCAATTTAATTCACGAATTGCAAATTGAAGTTCAATTATGAATTCAATAATTGCATAATTTTGTAACTGAAATATACCCCCTCTCTCTATATATAATGAATAGGGTAATTATATGATTCTTAAACTTTTGTTTATCCTCTTGAAGAAGGTATCATCTATTTTGACATTTTTTTTTCGGGTTTTTGTAATAGATGGAACGTTATTTTTCATAGATGGAACTTTATTTTTCAATTTCCTTTTGTTTCTTTAAGCGACTTGGTTTTCTGTTGGTTTTTTTTGGCAGAGGATTTCTATAATCAATCAATTTTGCAAGGTATTATGTTCTATCTTTTTCTTTGTTCCTTTTGTATAAATTTCTTCACCATATTAGGTGCAAATTATTTTATGAAATAATCCAAACAAGATAACTTACTATAAGCTTCTAAGTAATCTAAGTGTCCTTTTTTTATTCAGTTTTAGTTGGGGGAGTAATTAGCAGATGTCAAACTGATTTAGCAGTCATGACTTTGACCTCTGATTATGCAATTCCTACAGAAACTTTTTGATCCGTCATGTTGCTTGAGGGAGTGAGGCACGGTTTCCCCCTGTGGTAGCAAATTAAGAAATTCTATGAGGGTTTATGAATATTATGTGCTGGCAAATTGTATTAGCCCTATGTACCAATGTATGTATCTGTTTGCAATTTACTATATGTGTATTATGTTCAATCCCTGGTTGCTATTATATTAATGCATTGAGAATTTTGTTTGATACGACACGAAGTATATTTTTGTCCCTGTAACCGAGTCTGATATGCATTGGTTTCCCTGTCCAAGACTTCTTTGGTTAATACAGACTATGTAAACTCCATTAGACATAATCTCTATTAAGTGTTTGATCAAGTCTATTGACATTAGGATGTAGTATCTACTGTTAGTAATATGTTCTCTTCTCTCCGCTTCCTTTGTGAGAGGGTTGTTGAGTCAGGTTTTTGTCTTAACTTGATTCGAAGAGTAGAATTCCAGATTTTAGTTTAGATGGTAGGTTTTTGCAGGACAAATTATATTTCTGGGACCATTTTTTGTCATCAAAGTAAGAATTATTTATCGGATCCTGTCTATGTTAATGATTTAGTTCAGTTACTGTCTTAATGATATGCACCGATTTTACTTTTACAATTAACACAAACATGATATTTACAATTGCAGGAGAAAGGTCAAGATGCTGACATCATAAATGCAAAAACTCTTACAGTTGTCGAAACGGGAAGCCAAGGAAGTCAAGTACTCGATGACAGTGGTGAAGACACACATATAGAAAGTCAATTCCTTGGTGGACCAACCCAAAATGAAGAAGCAGAAAATAGCACAAAAAAGAGGAACAGAAACATTGTGTAAGACACTACCCTCACAAAATCAATAGAAAGAATTACCATAACAACCATTACGAAAACTAACACTTGTATTATACATATAACAAAAATGCAGGGATGTAGATCAACAGGACAACCCAACCACCAAAAAGTAGCCGACCAAGTATATAGCAAAGCTCGAATCGAAGCAGCAACCGAAAAGATTATGATGCTTAGCAACTACAATAAAAGCATTGTCTGCCAATAAAAAAATTAGTTATGCACTTTACGTTGTTTTCATTATTGGTTTAACATGCACTTGACATATTTCAACCATCCCAAAAGTAACAATAGCACTGAATTTTAGTCAAGATTATCCACTGCATAACGCAACTTACAAACTACATGGTATTACAAATGATTTCCATACAGATATGTTAACGGTAACACTCGGGGCATCGCCCGGGCCACACACTAGTAATATATTAAAAAGCGCTTTTAAGCATGTCTATGCACTCCGGTTAATTGTTCATTCCATGTCATCATCATATATTTAAAAAATTAGAAATATGCTCTGTATAAGATTCGACCACGTGACCTCAAGTTAAGATACTAAAGTTTTAACCAATAAATTATACAATGTTAGATGATATTTTTTCAACATGAAAATATTGATAATCTGGGGCATCGTCCGAAACTAAAAAGTAGTTTTGACCATTAAAATGGGACGTACCAAGTATACATATTCAAATAGTTGGCTAGTAGCGATGTCGGCAACTTTCTCGCGCGCGTTGCCACAAATATTTTACAGCGCATTTAACTTGAAAGTGACTATACTTTCCAAAAAGAAAACCAAAATCTTAGAATTAAATATCATGAGCTCACTCACTTAATATTCTATGGCTTCGTGGTCGCAGGTACGAACCAGTTTGGACGCTCTTACCTTTTAAAATAAATATAGGAGGAGCCTTTTCGTGTTCTTTGGTGTGTTTCTTTTATTTATGTTCTCTTTTGGCATCTTTCCCTTATATATCTTCTTTTATTTTCTAATTAAATTTTGAGTGACGATACTTTACTGTTAATCAGGTATGCAGTTCATTATTGAGCATAAAAGTATGTGTAACGTTATATGTTCAGTAAATCGTAATAATTAATATATCTAAATTCATTTACAAAAAAATAATATTAAAAATCACTCACAACCTTTGTTAGTTTTTTGATATTAGCGAATTAATATATCTAAATTCATCTAACTATTAGTCATTCACATTTTAAGAGTAATCATAACTATAATACGGATAGAGTATATAATAACAAGTTTTGAAATTAACGCACGCATCGCGTGCATATAAGAATAGTAAAGTTTAGAGTAACTTTGGATAATTGAAGAATAACTTTGATTTATTTAAAATATATTTTTTATGAATGCTAAAATTATGTTTTTGCATAAGTAATGCTCCCCCTCCCTCCCAAAAAAAAAAGAATCACCCAATAAATGTTGAAAACTTAAAAATCACCAAGTACAAATAGAAGTCGTCCTATATGAGTTTAAATATTCCAATGTGATTAATTTACTTCTACTCAACAGTATCTCTATTATATAAGGGAAGGGAGGAGGAAGATGGTGTCCCCCTCTAAAAAATACTAAATTACTCTTAATGATCTAATGGAATAAAAAAAATTACAAAAGAAACCAATTTAAAAACCCTTTCTCATTTCAACTTGCCATTCCAAATAAGTTAAAAATCGTATATGCATCAAATATTTCAATCAAAAATTTAAATGGACAAAATATATTGACCTTTTTTTAATAAGAGAAGATGGTATACACTCACTACCTTTGATACTCTTTAATTCAGTCAAACCAACTCATTAAGTCTATTCTTTTTGTTCCAAATTCATTCACAAAAAATTAATATTAAAATTTACTCACAACCTTTGTTAGTTTTTTACATTAGCGAATTAATATATCTAAATTCATCTAACTATTAATCTTTCACATTTTAGTGTAATCATAACTATAGTACGGATGGAGTATATAATAGAATAACAAGTTTTGAAATTAACGCACGCATCGCGTGCATATAATTCTAGTTTTATATAGTAAAGGATAACTTATACTTTTTTGTTGAGGGA
Organism: Beta corolliflora; assembly: GCA_947648045.1. NCBI lineage: Eukaryota > Viridiplantae > Streptophyta > Magnoliopsida > Caryophyllales > Amaranthaceae > Beta > Beta corolliflora. The sequence goes on along the minus strand of CANSZD010002618.1, from coordinate 72,860 downwards.
AAACGAGCAACACATTCTATTCATACTAAATAAAGTTCCACCAAAGCGATTAAACTTTGGGGAAAAGAACCAACATAAATAGTCTCCGAGTCTAAATTAGCATCCCATCTAGCTACTAGATGAGTCACAGAATTGCCCGATCTTATACATGACTACAACGGAAAGATGAAAACAAACTACTCAAAGCACTAATATCATTAAAGAAGTGAAAAACAGGAGAAGCACCTTGATGTTGCCCCCACGATCTTATTCACCACATTCACATCATCACTCTCAAGCCAAACATGTTGCCATCCAAATCGACGCGCAATACCAACACTATAGCGAGCTGTTGCAGCTTCAGCACTACTTGCATCCCACCTTGAGCTTACTCGCATCACCGCTGCCGCCAAGACACCACCATGGTGATCCCTCACCACCACACCGATCTCAACATTATTCCCCATATACACATGAGCATCCACATTCACCTTAACCCAGCCAGGGGGGTTTTGACCAGCTACCCGAAGCACCACACGTGACATTGCGTGCTGGGCTTCCCACCCTTTCTTAGTATTCAGCAAAATCCTTCACAAGCCTACAAAAACCAGCAGTCACCAGAGATGGAGAAGGGGGAGAAGTCTCAAATAGCGCCTTGTTGCGGCACAACCAGGCGGCCCAAGTGAGAGTAGAGAAAAGATTTACCTCCTCTGCAGTCTCGTTGTTCAGCATCCATAGGAATCGATCCGCAAAAGTAGAATTCGGAGCCATACTAACCATGTTTGCCAGTGGGCTATGTCTCCAGATTTCATCCACCAAAGGGAATTGGAACAATGCATGAATAATAGTTTCAGCAGGAGCACCACATGTTTGACAGGTGGCATCCGGGAGCACCACATGTTTGACAGGTGGCATCCGAGACAATGTGTCGATTACGGAGTTGCTCTCTGACAGCTAAACTACCCTTGCACATTCTCCAAATGAAGTGACGAAGCTTCGGGGGACCTTGTAAATTCCATACACTCTTCCACTTTGGAGCCTTTGTAGGGCCAAAATCAAGCGTCCATGTGCGTTCACGACCAAGTATACCGAGCCAGTAGCCCGATTTTACAGTGTAAACACCATCACTAGTGGGCCACCAATAACGACTATCCGATGGCCAAGACCTTGAGAGGGGAATATCAGCAATCATCATAGCATCATGGTGATTCAGAATTTGGTTCACCTTACTCATATCCCAACACCCATTTTCAAAATCGATGAGACTACTAACCTTCGTGGAGCGATCACTGTCATCTAATGGAGTAGGAACAATGTGCGTTCCGTTGCCGGGCAACCAAGCATCTTCCCAAATATTAATGTTCATTCCATTGCCAACTCTCCATTTCAAACCCTCAAGCAATAAAGATTTTGCTCCCCAAAGACTCCTCCATGAGTAACTAGGATCATAACCACGGAAAGATTCAAGGAAGTCCGTGTGCTTATAGTAGCGCGCCTTCAAAAACCCCTGCAGCAGCGAGTTCCCAGGTTCACAAAGTCTCCAGCATTGCTTAGTTAGAAGTGCTTGATTAAAGCATTTCAAGTCCCTAAAACCCATGCCTCCGATCCCATGGACTTTGGAAGACACAAAGACTCCCAACTTTGCCAATGCATTTTCCGCTCTGAATCTTTTGAACTCCACCAAAACCGTGCAAGCATAGAATGTATCTCATCAATAAGACCCTCCGGAATGCGAAATATACTCATCATATAAGTAGGGATAGCTTGTGCAACGGCTTTTATAAAAATCTCCTTCCCCGGTCTCGACATCAACTTTTCTTTCCACCCTTGATTTTTCTTCCAAATTTTCTCCTTTAGGCAAGTGAACACCACTTTTTTCGACCGGCCAATAATAGTGGGGAGTCCTAGATACTTTTCATGCTTCTCCACCTCCCGAACCCCGAGTCCTTCAACAATCTTCTGCTTTCTTTCAACACTAATCCCTTTGCTAAAAGCAACTTCTGATTTGCTAAGATTAACTTTTTGACCGGGATGCTCTCTCATATTTACCGATAATATCGCCTAAAAACAGGCATTCTTGCAAATTTGCTTTTGCAAAAAAATACTGTCGTCTGCAAAAAAGAGGAGAAATTATCGGCGCTCCATTGCAAACTCTTACATCATGGATAAGATTTTCCCGAGCTGCCTTTGAGAGCAACAAAGAAAAAACATCTGCACAAAGCAAAAATAGATAGGGAGAATTAGGATCACCTTGACGTAGGCCACGTCCAGGGATTAAATAGAGTGGCGGACCTAGGATTTTGAATATGAGGATACGAAATACAACAAACACAAAAATAGTGGAAAAAAGTTTACAAAAATTGTTTTATGGTAGTAGTACGTCCTACTTTCGACTTACTTTTTAGGAGCATATATAAAAAATGTTGAAAGTTTTTGTTGTTGTTGGACCTGTTATTTTAGTATGTGAACTACCATATAATTAACCGATAAATTTAACAATTTATTTGGACTATGAACATACTAATTGCGTTACTTTTTCCTCGATGTAAATAAAAATTCAATTGAAAAAACGTCACTTAAAACACCTCTCTAACAGGATCGAAATAGTGAGCTAAACCCTTTCTGATATAGTGAGCTACATTTATCTTTCAGTAAAAACAGAATAGGAACATAGGAGTTTCAAAAAGCACACGACTGACGTACAACAAAGCTTCAAGCACCTCCCCATTTATCCACTTCGACTACTTAAATTCTGAATCTCTTATGACAAACACTGATAATGTGGATACTCCCAAAACTATCCCATTTGAAATTGCAAGGCTGTTAAGATGGATGGAACTTACCAGAGTAGGGAAGGCATATAATTTCATATAGATTTATTATTGCATGAGATAAAGAGCCAACTAAATAATTTCAATAATTTCAATTTCAATTTTGAATTTCAATAAGCAAACCCTAACTAATTAATGAACAATGTCCACATTCAACAATTTACATCTAAATATTCAATTAATCTAAGAATCTAACATATATAAACTTATAAAAGTTGGAAAATATAAAATTAAAACACAAAAATAAAAACTTAACAACTTACTACTAAGTGCTCACTGATCGGGGTCGGCGAAGACGCGAAGTCGAACATCGAAGTTCGAATTAAAGACGGCGAACGGCGGTCGGCGAAGTCCTCACTGCTCTGGCCTCTGGTATTTCCGTCGACCGTCGGTGCCTGCCTCGGTGGCTGAGACTTTGAGTGTGCCGTTTAGTATTGAGAGGAGAGAGAATTAGAGGAGGAGAGAGGAGAGAGAGAGGAGAGAGAAGAGAGAGAGGAGCGTGTGAGTCTGAGAGAGAGGAGAGAGGAATGAAATCGCGTCCTTGGCCCCTCGCGAAATTCCAGCGTGTGTTTCTTTTCTTTTTTTTTAAAGCTGATTTTTTTTTTGAATTTGGGGATACAATTGTACCCCCATGTACCCCTCTAGGTCTGCCACTGATTAAAGAGTCCGACACACCACCATTGTACTTAAAAGAGAAAGAAACACTCTTTAAGCAATGCATGATTTTTTGAATCCATAGCTCACAAAACCCCATTTTAGACATCACCCTCTTCAAAAAAAACCCCATTCAACTCTATCATATGCTTTGCTCATATCCAATTTGAAAGCCACAAATCCATCTCTACCTTTCCCACGCCTCTTCATAGTGTGAAAAACTCAAAAAGCCACCAGTGCATTATCTGTTATTAACCTCGTAGGCACAAAAGCACTTTGATTGACAGAGATTAAAGAACATAGTAGCGGTATGAGCTTATTTGCCATAGTCTTGGAAATAATTTTGTATAGGACGTTGCATAGACTAATTAGCCGAAATTCCGTCAATCGTTGGGGAGTAGCACATTTTGGGATAAGCACAATGTTAGTATGATTCACAACATTTAAATCCACCACACCTCGCCACCATTGTTTAACAAAAGAAACAATGTCTGGGCCAACCACATGCCAGAATTTCTGGTAGAACAGAGCATGCATCCCATCATTCCCTGGTGCCTTATTAGGGTGCATTTGAAACAGTGCTTGGCGAATCTCCTCCTCGGTTGGCTCCTTATTAAGACTCGAATTTGCCTCATCAGACACAGCTGGAGCTATACCATCTAATACCGCATCAAAATCAGAAGGATTACTTGTCCTAAACAAATCATCAAAGTATTTTGTAATTATGTCATCCATATCCTCCTCCATTGTCTTCCAAACACCTTCATCTTTAAACAAACTTGTGATTGCATTTCTTTTTCGTCGTTGGTTTGCTTTATGGTAAAAATATATAGTGTTGCGGTCCCCATCACGTAACTCATTTGCCTGGGCTCTCGCGAACCAATACAACTCCTCCATACGGTGTAATTCATCAAGGTCCGCACTCACTTTTCTTCCGTTTTCGAGCATACTACCTTCAGGTGGCTGCGCTTGAATGTACTTCAACTCATGCTCAGCTTCCTTAATCTTCTTTTTAATATCACCAAAAGTCATAGCTGCCCATCCTCGAAGTTTCTCCGCAACATTATTGATTTTAACTTGAATAGGAAGCCCCACACTCTCCTGCCACGAGTTAGAAACCACTAGCTCACATTCGGGCTTTGAAAGCCAATGTGATTCAAAGCGAAATAGCTTGTGCCGACTACGTTGGGGCTATTTTTCTCAAATTTCATCATAATTGGAGCATGGTCAGACTTGTAAATTGGAAAGTGGATCACCTCTGAGAATGGGAATAAAGAAACCCACTCGCTATACTAGTGTTACTTTTTTTTTTTTATACTACTAAGGGGTGAGCTTTTTATATGTAAGGTCTATGGGCTGGTGGGATTGGGCAGAGACAACCTTAGAATAGTCCGTGTAAGGGTATCAGGGTAGGATGGACCAATTTACTTGATGTCCTCAATGATGGGCCAGTTTTCAATTTTTTTTTTTTTTTTGAAGAAGTCCCAAAGGACACTATATTTCATTAATGAAAGCCATACGGCATCTACAATTGACAATTAACGATATTGAAAACAGATTGAACAAAATAAAACAAGAATTAACTGGTGAAGGGTTGAGAATCCAAATACATAGATATAACAATTCGGCATATTCTCGTTTTGTTGTCTCATACAACTTTTTGAGTGGATCCATCGTCGCTTCATAACTTTGTAGGGAAGAAAATTCTTGTGTTGATTTCGTAATCCGAATCCGATCAATAAACATCAATCGTAGCCCTGCATGACTGGAGACCCTAATAAGCGCAAATAAAACCTTCTGTCTTTCGAAGAAGATTGAAAAAACCTTGTCTTTCGAAGGAGAATAACCCTTTCTTTCGAGGGAGACATTATTATAACCTAAGAAACAAAAAAACTTAAAAGAAACAAAGATTTGGGGCTTTCCACCGGTAAGATCCGATGGAAGCCCCTTCAAAATTGACAATGGAGGCTAGGGTTTAGGAGAGAAGAGAGGAAGAGGAGGCTAACATGTGTTTAGTTTTCAATTTCTTTTAATAGATAAGAAGAAATCCTTTGGGTTGCCCTCGCCCCTCGCACAGGGCGTCAAAGTACTCGCCAGAGGTTTATTACAAGAGAGACACCCCCCAACTTAGAAAAATTTAAAGATGTACCATTGCAGTAATACACACTAGTTTTATATGCACGCGATTCGTGCTAAAGCATATAAAATTCATTCTATAAAATAGCGATAGAGATATAATTATCTTTTTTAATGTTTAATTAAAGCAGGTAGTTAACTTTCCTTTTTTTTTTTCTTTTTCTTTTTCCTTTTTCTAGTTTTTGGTATCCCCATGTGTTGCCTTATATAATAGAGATATGACTTTTCTTTTTGTAATAATCAAACATGTTAATATTTGAAAAATGACCATCCATTCCATAAAAAATTACTAAAAATTTGAAATAAGAAATTTATGATTTGGTGAAAACAGGGGTCCTTGATTTGACTTTTGTGTATTGAGATAATGACTTACAGATTTGTTTTTGTCATCTAGTAAGAAGAGAGCCCATGTTAATGGAATTGCGGTTTTTTCACCATATACCCCCGACAAATTGGAAAATTCACTATATACCCTCAATATTTCAAATATGCACCATATACCCCTGAGTTTTCGAAAACGTTCACCATAAACCCTTTTCCTAACTGTCGTTAACTCACCGTTAGCTGTATTTACGATTTTGCCACCATTAAACCCTAACCCTAAAATCCTAATACCCTAATCCTAATCCGAACCCTAATTATAACCCTAAACCCTAATCCTAACCCACTCCTAACCCTAATCCCCTACCAGCCCACCCCCCCCCCCCCCCTCCCCCTCCCTCTCCACCTCCACCGCCGCTGCCGCCCTCCCCCCCCCCCTCCACCGCCGCCGCCCCTCCTCCCGCCGCCTGCCCGTCCCCACTCCCCTCCCCATCGATCTCCGCCATCTCCACCATCTCCACCATCATCTATTCGAACCACCATCATCTATTCGAACCACCATCTCCAAAGATTCGAACCATTCGGACCACCATTCGAACCAAGCCTAGAAAAATCGAGCCAACCAAACCCGAAATCGAGCCAACCAAGCCCTAAATCCGCCACCCAAGCCCTAAATCCGGCCACCCAAGCCCGAAATCGAGCCACCCAATCCCCGTCGTGGTGCGAGCGGCAAGGAGCTGCGAGAGAGGGGAAACAACGACAAAGGCTGCGAGAGAGAGAGAACACCCACCCCCTCTTCGTTCACCGTTGATTTCCCCCCCCCCCTCTTCGTTCACCGTCGATTTCCCCCAGAAATTCAAAAAACTCCCCCTCCCTCGTAGCCCATAAATTCGAAAAACGAGGGGAGGGGTTCGGTTTTGGGCGGAGAAAACAGAGGAGGGGGGGGGTGGGGACTGGGGCATTCGAAGGGGAGGGGGGGGCTGGGGGAAATCGGCGGTGGAGGGGGAGGGGCGCGCTGGGGAGGGGGGGGGGAGGGGGGGGTGCGGGCGGTGTGGGGGGGGGGAGGGGAGGGGCTGGCTGGGTGGTGGGAGGGTGGGGGGAGGGGGTGGTGGGAAGGTTAGGGTTTTAGGTTAGGGTTTAGGGTTAGTGTTAGGGTTAAGGGGATTAGTGTTTAGGGGGTTATGGTTAGGAGTTAGGGTGGCAAAATTGTAAATAACCTTAACGGTGACTTAACGTCCGTTACCAAAAAGGGCATTTGGTGAACAATTTTGAAAAGTCAGGGGTATATGGTGCATATCTGAAACATTGAGGGTATATGGTGAATTTTTCAATTTGCCGGGGGTATATGGTGAAAAAACCGATGAAACTGGGAAGTTTATAATAATTCTTTCCTTTGGTTTACTGTTTTTTCTTTTACTAACCTTCCCCCCTATTCAGTTATTATTATTAGATTTTAATTACTTGTTGGGGAGTTACAAAATTTAATTAGCCTTAGTAGTTGGTACTCTTCTTTATTGCTTACTCCCTTCATTCCTTAATAATCTGAACACTTAACTTGTAGAGACATGTAGCTTAAGGAGATAAATTGTTGTATAGTTATCAAATACTTCCTGGTGCAACTAAAAAAACAAAAATAGTATCTATACAAATATATTAAAAAGCGTTCTTAAGCAAGTCTAAACGCCACGTGGCATTGTCCCTTTAGTTACTTTGTTCCAAGTCATCAACATACATCTATACTAATATAGTAAAAGGTGTTCCTAAGAAAGTTTGTGTGCCGCGTGGCACTCTCTTCTAAATCTCTAATGCAATTGCTTTATTTCCAAGTCAAACCCTCAATTAAAAAATAATGTTGTGCAATTACAAATTATCGAACACGTAACCTTTGAAATGAAAAGTGAAAGCTTAACCATGAATCCAACATAACACTATTGTTTAGTATTTCAAAATTAAATAGCATAAGGTCTTATAATTATACCTTATTAAAAGATTTACACAAGTAGTTAGATACCTAACATTTTTTATGATAATAACAAGAGACTATTGTAGACATAAACTCTTACTCCAATTCCTTGCAGAAAGTTAAGCTATTACTTTTATCCCCAAACTTTTAAGGGCTTATTTTTCAAAATATCATGCAATTACTATCATATCATTACATCAAATTTTCCTCACTAAGTAAAAAAAATACGAAAAGTAACAACCCGGGGCATCGCCCGGGACACTCACCAATATATATCTAAAACCCAAAGCAAATAATTGCCATCACTAGAGGAAAAAAGCCCAAGGGCTGCGGTCAAAAGGGGCCCAAGGGCTGCGTTTTTTGACCGCAGCCATTGGACTAGCAGCCTTTGGCATTTAGGAAGGGCTGCGGTCAGGGAAAAAACCGCAGCCCTTGTGACCCAAAAAAAAATAAATTTTTTTTTTTTTGCATTTTTTAGTCCTAAATGTTCCCAAACAGTTATATATATATAAAAGTATCATTTTTCGTTGCAAATTATGTTTTTACACAAATATAGATTACATTACATGTGTAGAGAACATACTACAAAAATAGACCCCTATTTTCATCCTCACACTTGTGGACGATCTTGAATAATCTAAAGTCAACCCTTATATAATAAATAAAACTCAGCTGCAAGTGCAATATGCTTCATTGTTTTAGGCTTGGTTGAGCGTGAAACGCTTCTTGAAAAGATGATGGCGTTTGGATGGATCTTTGGGCTTGCTCTTCACATGTTCATGTCTCTTAAGTCCACTGCAAATAGATAAAGAAGATCCAAGTCAGGTAAACCAGCGGGAACACACTCCAAATAAGCTTGCTTTTAACCTCAATAGGCTGAAGCAGCTTAACTGATCTACAGAAGAAACCAAATGCCAAATCACAATGGATGTAAAGATAACGGCCAATGCAGACATGAATTAATATGTACTCATTGATGGCAAAGAAGTTGTTGAGCTAAATTTCTCGAGCAGTAGGCAAGCTGCGGAAAACAAATGCAAATTTCTACTGTATAACCTTAATGGCTAATTAGCATGGCCTTCCAGAATGATAATCTTACTTGTATTCCATATACACCATTCCGTTAGCACCAGACATAGCACTCATTGAACCTGCCATGCGACATGCTTTCATAAGAGCTACCTCATCAGCATCTTCTTCCAACTTTGCTAGACCAATGTCATCCCCAGCACTTTTTATCTGTTGCCAAAATATTAAAAAAAGTCTTATTCGGCCTATATTCATCGGCCTATTCAAGATTCTATTTTACAATATTTTTCTATGCGGAGAACCATCACTTAAACAATTATTATCAAATAAAGTATCTGAGAATTTGCGCCTCTTCTGAATCAAGGGAGGATAGACATAATTTTTTCCGTGAGAAGAAGAGTAAAAGAACGCGACGAGATCCGAAATCAGCATGATGCCAGTCAATTGTAATAACTACCCTCATAATATAGATCTCATTCGGATCTACAATCACATATGCAATCCAAAAAATATAAGAAAACAAATCCATTCACACAACACACACACACACAATGTGATCACCAAAGAAATGCTACATGTCATTACTTTGCAAAGATATTACAACGAACCAAAAAATACAGGAGAGCACCTTAAAGCTGTAACCTTGGTCAATCAGAAACTGCTATCTTTTGGTTGAGTAATACATCTCCTACATTTAAAAAGAATATAAGTTAAGCATAAAATATCATTTGATTTCAGTGAAAAATATGTCCAAAAAGTCACATTCACAATCAAATGTAAACAATACTTGTGTATCAGTAGAAACAAGTGAATCAAAGAAGGCATTATACTCTTCCTTTCCTCCAGCCATCCTATCTTCAAGCCGGCCCTATAAATTAAACAACAAGTATTTAAAACGGGCATCAAATAGAGATAAAATGGAGTGCATTAATAGAACCTAACAAATTTCTCCTTTCTTAGTTCGTACAAGTTCGAACACTACAAGTAAATAAAACCTGGTGACAAACACATTCTTCTTCTTCTTCTATATAAACGTTACAGGAATTCACATGTATAATCCAGAAATCACAGTCTTCACATACAGGAAGTGCCCAAGTACTGAAATTTTTTGAAGCCAATACCTGATTGTCTTTCCAATTTTTTTGAAGCTGACACCATCTTTGCATACATATATTCCTTTCTCTAAACATTCTTGGGTTACCTAAGTGCAAAATTAGAAATATATATAAAGCTATTAAACAAAAAAATTACGGCGACAACATTCGAAGAACACTTATCAATAATTGCAATCGGCAAAGATGAGAACCTAGATACAAATTACTTTCAGCATATGCCATGCGGAAAAAGCAATCAATTTAGCATATTCAATTAAGTTGCCCTTAAAAAATGCATCCAATTTAGCATATGGGGGGGACCATACAGCAGTAAGGTGAGTGCGGGCGACGGGTTGGGGGGATTCAATCACGGCGGGTGGGGGTACATGTGGTGGATGTTTCTTTGGGGAGAGGGGTGGAAATCGAACTCGCTATAATTCGTAATTAGTCCTACATTGTGATGAACATTTTTAGGTTTTACACGCTTCAGATCTAATCCAATTTCAATATTGCTATACCAACTATCAATATCATAATTCAACCATAAAAAACAACCCATCACATGAAAGATCAATCACCACAAAATACCAAAGAAAAGGGCAAACCTTATCATTTCAAACAAACCATTCAAAATACAAACAGATCCAAAACTCCAATTCTCCAAAAAAAAATTACATCAACCCACAAAAAAAAAACCACATATTACATTGAACAATAACTGAAAATTAAATCATCAACAAAAAAAAAAGATAAGATGAAATTACCCGCTTGGCCTTGTAACCGGGACGACGAGCTTTATCGGGCGAGTTGGGTGAGAAATGCGAACAATGGGAGGAAGGCGACGATAAAACCACTGCAGGACCGATGGTCGAGCGACGAAATCGAAAGGAGGAGATAAGTGAGGGAAGGAGGCGCAAGCGCGACTGAGGAGAGAGAAGAGTGAGGGAAGGAGGCGCAGCGACGAGGTGGCGACCACGGCCAATGTCGGAGAGAGCGGCCAGAGGTCGAGAGAGAGGGCGGGGCGTGACCGCTTGAGTGTGAGTCAAGCTGCATATTTACTTGGAATCTTTCTCAAAGGATAGCGAGAGATCGGCATAACCACAAAAAAAGGAGCAATGGGGGAGCTGGGGGTGTTTAGGGGGTAGCGGGGGGCGGGCGGGGGCGACAGGGGGTTGCGAGAGGCTGGGGGCTAGTAGGGGGGGGGAAGGGGTGTGTAGGGTGGGGAAGGGGTGTGTAGGGGGCCGGGGCGGGGGTGTGCGGGGGGGGGTTGGCGGGGGGCTGGGGAGGCTGGGTGGAGGGAGGGGGAGTGCAGCAGGGGGCAGTAGTAGAGCTTCAGCATACTTTAAACTTCCATAAGTAAAGACTTCTTTTAATCAAATCTAATCATACAAAAGTAGAGCTACTTTCAAATTCAATTAATCACCAAAAGAATAACTTTTAGCACTAAACTAATCAACTTAAACAAATACTACGAAGGCCATAAACATGTGCAGGTACAAACCAGCATCTACTCGGCACAATAACCAAAAAAGCCCTGATTATCAGGCAAAAAATTCACTCTTTCACAAACACCAACCAAGTATCAAGGACCAACCAAGTGTCAAGGAAGCATTGATCATTATAAGATTCACCAAAATTTCTGGCAGGAAAGTAGACAATGGCCAAAAATCAATAACCACACAAGAAAGGGAAAGTAAAGCGGTTAAAAACCTTTGCATTGACTCCATCTAGCATAATCCTGTTCTCAGATTTGTACTTCAAATAATCAGCTCGGTTGTATTTGGTAAAGTCCCTGCATAATAGATAGAGTTAATAGAAGTCAGCACCAGCAAGATAAATCTACCAGGAAACAGAACATACTCGAAAAAATATTTCAAGGATCAACCATGAAAACAAAACCCCCCATTATTTATAGAAGTCAGATTTACATCAAACCACACTTTCAAGTTGCAAAATTACCATCAAATTTAGTGACCTAATGTCAGGATCAATAAATTGAATCGCCAATGATTATCTTTGCCTTTTGAAGGAAATTCAACAATGACAATTCAAAACACATCAACCCCAGTAAAACTATGTTGAACCAATTTTAGCTTCCACCTAAAAAATTAACCACATATCATTATTACTACTAGCATCTTTGGCGGGGACTAAACAAAGTCCAAGTCAGAGCTGAGTTATTAATTGCAATAAAAAAAATGAAAAAAGGTTACAACAAATTCTAATGCTAGACAACAAAAAATCTAGCAAATAGCCACCCACGCATCCCAATTTGCAGTGACACATAACGAAATCATAATCAAACATAAGCAAGCAATAAACATACCACTTCCTGTTGACAATAATCTTTTGACAACCAGGGAACTTAAACTTAGCACGGCATTCCGCTGTATCAGGGATTATATCAATTGTCAAGATAAAGCAGTAAGACATTATAGAAACACGGGATCATATTATACCAATGCAAATTAGGAAGTGGGAACGCATAGCAGAATGGTAGCCACTTCAACGGACAAACATTGCAACGGAACATTCCAACCACCAAAAGAACCAATTCAGGAAAAAAAATACCGTTCCTAGTAAAACCATAGCAACAGACAAGAATTGGAAGAGAAAGACACTGGAATGTTCACGTTATTATAGTATCCAGGAAACCGCCAATATGTCACTCCACCTCTATAGGAATCAACATAAGAAAGAAACACATCAGAACAAGCAACTTGGTTCAATTCTAATGGCGAAAAAAATTACAAACAAAGCAAAGACTGATGAACAAATTGGCAAGATAATAAAAAGAATGCCAACCAAATTCTACCAAAAGGGGAAGCGAAGGGAAAAAAAAAGGGCAAAACAAACCAAAATTATCTTGCCCATTCCCTTGATCAAGTTTACAGTGGTAGATACAGAAATTTAGATACCTAATCGTTGGTCATCCATGTCAACATCCAAGACCACTCTGTGAGTAATTTCAGGTTCCTTCACAGCCCACCCTAAGCCCTGCACATGAAAAGGACCAGATAGATTCTACTCAATGCAAATGACAAAGGAACATCTAGTCTCTAAAATCATAATTACGATCTTCGACATAAGATATTATAACAAACATGAAACATTACAAGCTTACTTCAACTCGTGATACAAATAAGCACCGAGTCTCTCGTATAATACAATAACATATAGTAAGATCTAACCTTGTTTCACTCAGACCATAACTACCATCTTTTTAATTGGAGAAAGAATACAATATTAGGAATCACCAAACGGTCCTTGTCTAAGCAAAGATCCTTACAGGAAAACAAAAAACACTATCATCAATTCAGCATCATCAAAGCCAATAACAAAAACTAATTTCTCCTCTAGTGAGTCCAACTAACTCGAATCGCCGAAGCTTAACTTCGCCTGACATCCTCCCATAGCGATAACTTGTAACCAATTAACTAGGCACTAGAAACAAGACTATATATATATCACTGTCATTAAGTGGAAATTTGTAAGGAAGAATTTTAGGATCTCCCAAAGTGTTCTCCCCTGTCCAAATAACGGCCTCAATTTCCATCTTAATCACATTGTTCAGCCATTACAGTAAAACCGTTTCTTAATCGATACAATCAGAAAACCCTAGCAGATTTACAATGCTGAATTCGAGAACAACGAAAAACTACAGATCTTAAAATTTAACATGAGCTTTACAAGTAACAAGTTCGTAAGTCAGAAATTAAAAACCTAAAACTGCAATTAGATTGATTAATACCTGATAATTGAAGGAGAATATGACATATCATCTTTCTTCAGTTTCTGATCTTCCGACATCGACATTGCAGAACAGGAGCATCGACGGAAGAGCGCGACGGCATATGAGAGAGAAGCTCCGATGAGAGAACGGCGGTGGAGGGTGAGGAGAGGTGCGAAGAGAGAGGTGAATGGGGTTTGATGAGGTGAGAGGGAAAATCGGGTGAATGGGGAGAGAGAGAAAAGCTAGGGTTTTGTGTGTATAAGACAAAGTGCGGGAAAATTTCGCGTGTGATAATTTTCGCGTGTGATAAGGGAAGAATTAGGGGCTTCGGTTTTAGCATTAACCGCAGCCCTTAAATTAAGGGCTGCGGTTAGCGCAAAAACCGCAGCCCTTTATCAATAAAGGGCTGCGGTTTTTGGGTTAACCGCAGCCCTTAATTTTAAGGGTTGCGTTTTTCATATAACTGCAGCCCTTGACTTTTTTTCCTCTAGTGCATGCTGCCACATGTTCTCCTCCTTCCCAAGCATTGACACAAATCTATAGAAATATATTAAAAGGTGTGCTTGACAACGTCTATGCGCCACGTGTCACCTTCCTTTTGCCACCAGAATTTTGCCACGTGTCTATTAACCAACAATAAGTCAGGTGATCATAATTTAAAAAATATATATGTTGAAGCCTGGGCTCGAACCCCTAACCTTATGTAAGGATTTCCAAAGACTCACCATCTGATCTAACATCTTTTAGTGATTAATGTTTCCACATAATTATAGATATGTGTTGTAATTAGTAATGTGGCAGTCAATGCCTACTTCCAGCTATAAAGTTTATTTTTCTTATTTGTTTTTTTTGCTGTCATCCCCTTGCTCCATCTCCCCTTTTGAAATTCACCATGAACGTTAGACTCCTCTAGTTCGTAATTAATAGGCTAGCAGTACAAATTATTCTTGCTATTAATCGAATATTATTGTTGTTGTTCGAGAATATGAATCAAGAGATGGAGCACAAAGGTCGGAGGGCAACGCCCATAAAGAAGGTCAGTGAAATTGTTAATCTTAGCACAAATCCCTTGATTGCAGATATTATTTAATTCACTAATCATATATATAATTGTATGATCCTCAAATTTTTGTTGTTCCTCTTCAAGAAGGTATTATCTAATCTGGCATAATTTTTTTGGGTTTTTGTGATGGATGAAACTTTATTTTTCAATTCTCTTTTGTTTATTTAACTAATTGGTTTTCTCTTCGGTTTTTTTGTCGGAGGATTTCTCTAATCAATCAACTTAGCAAGGTAATATGTTCATCTTTTTCTTTTTGTATAAATTTCTTCACCATCGTAGATGCAAATTACAAAGCCAAAAAAAAAAAAAACTATATTTACTTTCTTGTCCTTTTTCACCTTCACTAATGCAGCTGGACCATGCTATTTCAACCCACATATTGTCCTTAAAAGTATATGTAACTTTTTGCTTTCTTGCCCTTCTTGCTTTTTTGATTTACATATTTAGAGTAGCCATTGCCTATTGGTTGTGTAAATTTAGAGAAATTCTCTAAAATCGAAGGTCTGATTCTAATAAATGGATAAAGTATTGTTAATTTTAGGTAGTTATTTGGATAGGCAATGTGATTAGTCATTAAAAGATGGATAGTGAAATTAGTGGTTTTATTTCCGGGGCATCGCCCGGACCACACACTAGTAAAAAAATTAGAAACATGCCCCGTACAAGATTCGACCACGTGACCTAAAGTTATAGTAAAGTTCTAACCAATGAACTATACAGCATTAGATGCTACTCTTTTGACATGAAAATATTAATAAACCGGGGCATCGCCTGGGCCTAATAACTAGTTAATTCATTAAGAAGTGTATGTGATACAATAGGAGTTAGTACTGGGGGTATATTTAATTGGATGAAAGATAAAGTTGAGTATCTATGTTGAAAGAAATAGAGTATAGGACCCATTTACTTTTTACTTTAGGTCAAATTGTGTATGAAAAATAATATAATAATAGTAGAGTCATACCAAAAATATAAGCTTGTTAAAATTAATTTGGGAGAAATAAAAAAGAAAAGTGTTTAGATTATTATGAGAAGAAGGGAATATCTTTTTATTATTGTTATTACCTTCTTAATAAGTGAGTGATGGTTTCTAGCATTGGAATATATACTCAGAGTGTGTTCTCTTCACCTTAAAAAAATAAGTTTCAGGTCCAATAAGTTTAGATCAGGTTTGATCAGGTCTAACACAACACTCAAAAATAAATTCCAATAAGGGTCAATCTGGTCTAATAAGTTCAGTTCAAATAAGTTCAGGTTTTTTCATATGAAGAGTCAAGAGAACGCACCCTTAATGATCTTATTATTCTCTTTTGAGTTAATAATTTTTTCTCAAATTCAAGTCACTTCATTCTCTTGCTTTCTTATCTATATTATCATTAAAACATATGAGGAGGAGTTGACCCCGACACGTGTCACCAAACTACACATGCTAACATGACGCCACATATTGCATGACATGACAACTTACTTTTCAATCTAAAAAAGAAAAAGTTTAATAGGCTTAGATCCCCCTGACTATTTAGCTAACAATGTCATACCACCAATCCACATCTATTTATTTGCAATTATATCTCTTTATTACAAATAAACCCCAAATTTATCAAATATTCCATCCAACTATATTGTAAACACCAAATCAAAAGTCATATATAAAGAAATCCAATCTTAATGATAATAATGATAAGTTAAAAATAGCAGGTACAGTACCAACTATGGGAGTTACATAATTTTTAGTCCCAACTTTTGATTATTTATCAATGGTCCCAACTTTGGGGGTTTTTTTTATAAAAAATGATCCAAACAGGTTAGTGACCTTCTACAACATGTAAATTCTCTAAAACCACCATCCCAGCCAGACCTCCTCCCACCCCTCAAACCGCCACCCCTTCCCCCACCCCCAAACGCCACCCTCTTCGAAACCCCCTCTCCAACCCCAAACCCGCCACCCTCCTCTGCCACCCCCAAAACCGTCAAACCACGCACCTCCACCATCAAAGCACCTGCGCAATTTTTTAATTTTGGGGTTAATACGAAGTAATTTTATGAAATTATGGGGTTCAAGTCGTGAGTTTATCTTTTGGAATTCTCAAAGCTAATATTTGTTGTAAGACTAGTTGTAATGTTCTATACGTTTTCGAAGCGAGTAAGCTCGACTTTGTAATAGTTAGTTATTAATTAATTATTTTTTATTTTATATATTTAAGAGCCGTTAATGCTCTTGATTCTCTCTTGGTGTTGCTCCTCAAAAGCGTTAAGCATGTTGCGTTTCGGAATTGAAAATATTTTACTCCCTTTGTTTCAATTATAAGGCATTTTAGCTAAAAGTTTTTGTTTCAAAATATAAGGCATTTTACATTACCAATGTTAAATTAAATGCAACTTTATACTATTAAGATAAGATTATAGGTTATTTTCTATTATCAATACAATATTTAATGTCAATTCTTATTACCTACGCAAATCTAACTAAAATTAACTAAATTCTTAATATGCGTAAAAGTGGTTTACATGCCTTATACTTTAAAACAGAGGGAATATCAATTAAAAATTATAAATAGGTTTAAATTAGTTCCGTTTTAGGGTTGTCCTATTTGTAGGGGAACTTTGCTAGATTTTACAGAGGAAATTATAAAGATAGAGTATGAGAATCAGGGGGTCATTTAATAGTTAATTCAATTGAATTAGAGTAGGGGTTTGAGTTCCACACTCTCTGATGTAGTTCGGTTAGTGTGATGGTAATAGTTCGACTTAGCTCGACCGAAGTCTCTTTCACTGTGCTTAATCCTTTGTAAGGTGGTTGGAAAAATCCGGACCGTTACACATATACTCCAACCCCATTTAGTTGTATCTTTCTAGTTTTTTTTCTAATATTTATAAAATTTTGATGATTTGCATGATTAATATATGTTAAGTATTGTCAAAGGACCAACTCAACTAAAAGTTTAAGCTGATGGTTGAGGCCACATAAATAGTTTTATACTCTATCATTCCCCCTCACGCAAGAGCCCTTTGATAGAGTATAAAACTATTACTTCTTATCATTATTATTATTATTATTAATTATTAATTATTAATTATTAATTATTAATTATTAATTATTATTATCATTATTTTCAATTCAACTCACTTCATTTAAGTTAAGTACAGCTCAATTCAACTCACTTTAGTCTAGCTCAATTCAATTTTGTCTAATCTAAAGCAACAAAGCCTAAGGCCTTATTTTTTGGACTTTCTCCTTAATTATCCCCAAAATAAAATGAGTAAACTAAAAAGAAACTGATGGAATACTAAACTACTGTTCCTTCTTAAAGTCTGAAAAGGATTTCCCATGAAAAGAAAAAACCGAAACGGTATTGACGAAAAGAGAAATAAAGTCATCAGACTTTATTTATTCCCTATTCAATTGATTCTCATCTATATAAATATATTAAAAGGCGTTCCTAAACAAGGAACGGTGCCACGTGGCGCTCTCCCTGAGGGCTTTTCACTTCATGTAATTCATGTACAATAAAAAAATATTAAAAATTGCACAGTATAAGCTTTGATCCCGTGACCTTATGTTCATATACTAAAGTCTTAACCACTAGACCAAGTGGTATTTAGTGTTATCATTTTAAAGTACAATATTAATAAATGAGAATTTTCCTTCCCCGGTGCATAGCCCGGGCCTAATAACTAGTTTATGCCTTCAAAAAACTTCCCACACACAACTCAGTAATAATCTTCAGTAAAATAATAAAATCAAAATTCAAAGAATCCCTTTGAGAGTATTTGAAACCGCTTTTCTCTGTTCACCTCACTGTGTTACAGAAGCTTTTGCACCTTCTCGCTCTCTCTCCTCTTCACTTCCTCCCATACTCAATACCACTTCTTAAACCCTAAATTACCCACTTTTTAATTCTTCTTCGATTCACAAAATTTAATCTTTTCAACCCAATTATTCTCTTTTCTGTATTAATGGAACAAAGATCTTCATTCTTCTTTTCTTCTTCTCCAAATTTCCCCTCTCATAATAATCATCATAATAATAATAATAATATCTCTTACTTCTCTCATCAAGCCATTCGAGGTAATCTTTTTATTCTTTGACTTTGCATGTTTAAATTATGTTTGATTATTTATGGCATGTTCAGAATCACTGTCAGTTTTCAGTTTTTGGTTGTACGAATGTAAAAGTCATATGACGTAATGAAATATAATAAACTTAAAATCAGTCGTAGTTATACTAAACATGTCAATCTTGATAAACTTACAACAGAAAATTCGAAGCTACATTTCTTGAATTCTTTTTAGTTTTCAGAAAAACTGGAAACAAAAAAAGATAACGAACATTTGTTTTCTTTATAGCGGGGTTTCCTAGTCCAGACCCAAGACGCCGTGAATTCCATCGAAACCCTAATGATATTCGAGAATGTATTCAGAGGGAATTGGAGAAAGAGAGAATTAGAGCTGAAATTATTGCTGAGGAGGTATACAGGAGGAGAATATTGGAGGATGAAGTTAGGAGAGAGATGATGTATGAGAGAGAAATGGCGTTGAGGAGAGGTAAGAGGGAGTTGGAGTTAGGACCATCAAGGCGGGTTCCGTTGTTAACGAGTGTGGAACATCGAATCGGAGATTCGCCTCAACGGGAACTCGGGTTTTCAGGGTCCCGAATGCTGCCGTTTCAGAGGGATCCTGATGTTGCTGAAAATGGGAATGTGTTTTCTCAAGGTGTGACATTGAAGGAGATTAAGGAATTAAAGGGTCCTTCAGCTGAGCTCAGTAAGGATAAAGTTATATTCTTGGTTAGTAATGCCAATGTCTTTCTTTTTCTTCAACTTTTTTTTCAATTGTTCTGAATTATTGAATTGTGAAGTTGAAGTAGTACATTTTGATTTTTGTTGTTAATGATTGCGTACTTGAATGTAGGTAATGGTTTATTGAATTTATTTCTATGCACATTGATCTCTTCCTTTGTATTATAAAAATTGCAACAGGTCAACTTGCAGGTATGTCAATATACAACTTTGGCCATTAGTAACTCTAACTATATACTAATAAAAATTATATTGTATAAATATACATTGCCACAAATCTTATAGTAACATTTTACATAATAGCATTTCTTTTTATAATAGTGCAAAAGTCAAACTGTTGCAAATTTTTGAAAAAGGAGGAAATATTATATTGCTTTGGCATTTCGCTCTCTTTCAGCATTTGAGTGGCTTTTTTTTTTTTTGTATATATGCCTTATTGTGCTTGTCGATTATGCTTAAGCTTAGTGCATGTCTGTTCCTTAAATTTTCTAGACTCCTCATCAAGGCCGTCTTGTATAATTTAGGGGTCCTGTACTAAACCAAATTATGAGGCCCCAAATGATAAAAAATTTTAGCGAGCATGAATCACTACAAAAGATTGAGGAATAAATTTTTAAGCATGAATCACAACAAAAAAAATTGTCCAATTAATAAATGAAAATTGAAATTTGGTAATTGAACAATTTACATAGCCAAAAATAATCAAAAGATAGTAATAAAATTAACCAATATTCCACATTATCAAAACAGAAAAACAACTAAACAACAAAATGAAATATGAGGTGAGAAGGAATAATTGAACCTCGACAATGGCTGGATCAAAGTCTCGTCGAAGAAGAACACACCACCACAAAATCTTCCTATGCCCTCCTAAACCTGCTACTTGATTATCTTCCCCAAAATCTTCCCCATTATACTTTTGCCACTATAATAATATTCATTTATCCCCAAAGACAACCTCAATTTTCACAAATCAAAATACAAAAATTAGTAACTAATCCAAAGAATTAATTTTTAGATACCTCTTTTTGGCGAGAAGCAGTAACACACTCACACATATCAAGCACTTCAAAATATCATTCCCTCGTACTTCTTCAAAATATTAGGATATTTGAACTCCATCAATGAGATAAAAGCTACAAACAAGCAAACCCAGTTAATTAATCGAGTATAAAATGAGAGTGGTGTTGAACATTGATGATGAGGTTGGGTAATTCGAAAAAGAAAAAGAGATTTTGATTTCTTTTAGGTGAAAAAACCTAAGGTTTAATTTTGAGAGTTGTAATGGAGAAGGATTGAATTTTTTTGGGAATAGGAAGTGATAGAGGTATCATTAATGGGGGTTTTGGAAATTGTAACAGGAAAGCGTGAAACTCACAAGCGACAGAAGCGTGAAGTTGGGTTTTTTTTTTTCACTTTGGGCAGACAAAGAAAATAATTGGGCCCTTATATTTTGGGGGCCTTGTGCAGTTGCTCACCCTGCACAGGGCCTTAGCCGGGCCTGCTCCTCATGTTAAGGCTGCATTGGTTTTTACGATATGACTGACTGGTATATATCATATATGTGTAGTTTTTGCTCCTGTAACTTTTTGTAACGTTGTAAATTTTTTTGGCTTTTCTTAACGAGGGTGCATGTTATCTAGTGTGTTTGTTCCCTATAATTATTATGCATTTGAATATGAATACGGAAATGACTCTTAGCACTATATGGAACTACCCCTAGGCTGTAATTTTTTTAACATGTCGTTGGTTTAAGTTTAATATTCAGTCTTTATCTAGTGATGCTATTGCTTAGTTCACTAGTTTGGAATCTTATGCTTACCTTGTTCAACAAAAGTAACAATTAGCAATCCTAACTTAAGGTGTGTTGTTTAGTTATAGTAAGTGAAGAGAATTGCTCAAATGAAAGGGAAAGCTGATAAACCACATCAACATATAAGGAGCTCTTCGAAAGTTATCAATAAAAGTTCATGTCTCATCTCTAGATTAGCCTTCAAGTATTGCGATCCATATTGAATTTATTATTTGAGAAATTTTTTGTCTTTTAAAAAAAAAATCTTGACTTTGCACTATTATCTCTCTTTTGGAGTTAGACCAGATGTAGGCGCTCCCATTTAGAGTTGGGTTGGGTATGTGGCTAATGTTGGATGGAATAAGAGAAGGACGAGGAAAAGAAGCCTTAACACTGTCTTCAAGGTTTGTTATTCAAATTTGGTCTTCTTTTTCTCCCAAGTCAAAGTCTCGAGAATCCGTACAAATTAGAAATGGCAAATGCATGGGTTGCATATCTTCGTTTAGACTTTCTATACCTATTCTCTTTCTTTGTCATGTTATTATTTGGCTGCACCTTCCTCCATAGCTGCAAAGTACACTGGTTTTTTGCCATATCTCCCCATTGGTGATGGTAGATATTTTAATCAGACACATTACAAATGAGGATGTTTAACCTTGCTCTTCCCAGTACAACTCTTCTTTCAGTATCTCCTTTCAGAAGTCTAATTGATGCCTCTAGGTCTAGTTCTTTTGCTACAATCTTCTTTTTACTTGTTTGCTGCATTGCATTAGACTTAGACATATATGGATCGCAATGTTTCAGGTTAGTCTTCCGAACAGATATTGAACTTTTTTTTGACTGGTTTAGAGTTTCTTGTCTATGGATGTGGTTTAATTTCTCTTTTGCTTGATCAACTTTGTTAACTTTCTACTGCTAAACAATACATTTAATTGGTGATCGACTGATCGTACTTGAGTTGAATTTGGAAGTGTAATGTGTGAAGTCAAATGGACTTATTTGGGTTGCAGAATTCTGTTTCTCTTTGGGCTGACTGCTGAATCGAAGATGCGGGTATGGATTGTTGTCTAATTGTGGTTGTTAGAAACCTCATTTAAGGTGGTCAACAAGGTTTATATTATATCAGTTCTTAACATCCCTAGAGTGATAAGTCTATGTTCCATGTAATATGCTAGGGTTAAATGCAGCTCCTGCTTTCTCTTGGAACATAAGCAAATTAGCGATGGATGTAGAATTATAGATATAATAACAGATACCTAGCATGCTCCAGAACTTTATACGCTCCACATATTTTGTAAAATTCCCTTTATATGACTTGACAGCCTTGTTACCTTTTGTTCTCTCTGACATTTTCTTTTCAGGTTTGGTTTCCTTTCTTTTCTTCTCCTTTTATCGACATTGATTTATGCTGCTTTTTTATGTTTGGCGGGTAAGAACTTCAGAAG
Source organism: Beta corolliflora (assembly GCA_947648045.1). Taxonomy (NCBI): domain Eukaryota; kingdom Viridiplantae; phylum Streptophyta; class Magnoliopsida; order Caryophyllales; family Amaranthaceae; genus Beta; species Beta corolliflora. The sequence goes on along the minus strand of CANSZD010002618.1, from coordinate 50,021 downwards.
TGCAACTATACATTTAACCATTTCATCTCATAAGCTTTTGCTCGTTGCTATTATTTCTAGATACTCTAGATTGTGGCGTTGAAGTTGACTTATAGCAGATTTATTTGACTTCGATAAGGTAGGGGGCTCTCAGAATAAACTAGAACCAGGTTCAGAAGGAAACACGGTGTAGCCATACTACCTGCTTTTACGTTTTGTATCCTCACCTTACCGCTATCCACCATCCATCACCAGAAGCACGGTTAGAAAGACAATTCCTCCTCTTGTCAGTTGTCTCTTAACCATTGTACCAGCCTTGACATATCTGAACTCACTATGCTGAAGTCAAATTGTTGTGTTGCAGAGAACTGACTGTATTTACCAGCAAAAAAATAAAGGGGGGGGGAGGATCCATTATACACACACACCGCGATTCTAACAACAATGATAACAAGTTAACAATTATCTTAAATAACTGTTATCTTTGTAAAAGCAAACACAACCCTTCTAAGCTCAAGCTCAAGCATTATGTTTTCATGTAACAGGTATAACCGGTTTTGCATATAACCGTTATATTTACATTTTTTTTTTTTTTTTTTTTTTTTTTTTTAAAACAGATGGTTACCACCGCAGGGTGTTTCCTTAACACTGTAGGGTGTTGCCGCTGAATAAGACATTAATTTCTATTGGATTGATTCTTCTCAAATACATTTTCACCTTGTAAATTTTTAAATTTATTTTTCTTTTTTGATTTTTAAATACATATTCACCTCATATGCCACAATGGGATACAAGACTTTGCTTTTTATATTTTTAAATACATATTCACCTCATATGCCACAATGGGATACAAGACTTTGGGATTAATCATTATGTCCAGCTATCCCAAATCTATATATATTGGTGATATTGAAGGCTTTTATGTATTTTATGGTAGTTATGTGGCACGAGGTTGGGTTGGACAGGCATATTATTGACATGATGTCTACCAACTTTGCAAATGGCTGTATAGGTGGTTTATAGTTTATACTTTATACACATATACCTTAATGGTTAGCCATTACGTAAAATCAATCACTCCCTTAAATGGAGGAGGTGTATTGTGCTACGACTGCTACCTGCTTGTTCTTGGCCTTTGACAGTTTGCCATTATAATTGGATGGAAGCAAGGATTACCTCAGTGACTTGTGTATATTTCTACTTATGTGTTAGTATTATTCCTTGGTAGGGTCAACCAATGATTTGGTATCTTGGTCATTTTGCTCCTCAATGAGTATGAATTGCATAATCCTTTTTTTTTATCCTGGTGGTACTTGGAACCTTCCTTTTATGCTCTAGTTTGTACTTTTAGAAGCAAACTAACTCCAATGTGCTATGACCATGGCAGTGCTGTTGGGGTTTCATCATTTACTTTTTGTCTGTTTTTTCTTGAGTATAATTTCAGGCCAAGCCCAATGCCACTGATTTGAAGCGTAAAGCAACGACACCACCAATTGGAGCTTCTGCTGACCCATCTGCTGGGCTGAAGAAGCCAAAAACCCAAGAGGACTGGAGCTGTGCTTTATGTCGTATTACTACGACAAGCGAACGAGCGTTGAATGATCACCTTCAGGGGAAAAAACACAAGGCTCGAGAAAGTGGATTGAATTCTCAGAGAACAGGCTTTGGTACCGGCCCATTACCAAAGACAGGTAGCACCACCACAGGGAAGCCCTTCAAAGTACCCGGTGCAACTAATGAATCTAGCATTAAGAAGAAGGATGAGAAAGTTCACAATGCACCAAAACAACTACCAGGAACTGACAATAAGTTTACCCGCTTACCTGGAAAAGAGACTTGTGTAAAGAAAAAGGAAAATTCACTGTCAGCTATGCCTCAAAAATCACCAGTGAGTGCCAAAGCGAAAAATAAGCTTATATTTTTTTGTGATGTTTGTCAGGTCAGTACTCATGCACTGAGAGTGCTTAATGCCCATAAGAGGGGCAAGCGACATTTGGCAAAAGTTGCACAGCTCAATAAAATCAATGAAGGTGCCTCAGGTGAAAGTTCTGCACAGAAAGGCGTGGTTGAGGAAAGGAAGGAAAATAAGGAAACATATATTGCTGGCTATGTGGAGAAAGCTGTAGTTGAAGAAAAGAAGGAACTGGATTTTACTGCTGCTGTTGAAGAAATGAAAAATGAAAGTTCTGCACAGAAAGGCGTGGTTGAGGAAAGGAAGGAAAATAAGGAAACAGACATTGCTAGCTATGTGGAGAAAGCTGTAGTTGAAGAAAAGAAGGAACTGGATTTTATTGCTGCTGTTGAAGAAATGAAAAATGAAAGTTCTGCACAGAAAGGCGTGGTTGAGGAAAGGAAGGAAAATAAGGAAACAGACATTGCTAGCTATGTGGAGAAAGCTGTAGTTGAAGAAAAGAAGGAACTGGATTTTACTGCTGCTGTTGAAGAAATGAAAAATGAAACGACAGAGGTAGAACAAGTAAAAAGCAACAAAGAAACCATAGATTGTGATGTGACTGGAGTCGAAGAAGATGAGGTTAAGGTGCTTGAAATTGTTGGTGATATTTTGACTCTGGCAAAATCTGATGTCACTGATCAGGTGTTTACCAGCAATTAGTCTGATTACTTAGTAATCGTCGTGTATTATATAATTGATGGTGAAGAATTAGGAGATGTATGGTAAAGAATTGTTAAGATAACTGCTCTACAAGCTTTGCTGTAGTGAGCATGGTGATTGTTTTTCTTTGTCCAGTATCATAATGTTGGAGAAGAGACTTCCTAAACAGAGGTCACTTTTAGATTGTCTAGGTACTCATTAAGGGAATATTATGGAACCTCCATTGCCCTGTGAATAAAAAAAAAACTGTTCTGTAATCTGTTTTCAAAGGGTATGACTCTTACTAGTATAGCTTGCTAACTGTTCTTGTTCTTGATTTGAAAACTGATTGAAAATTCTCAACTTCATTAAACGGGTTGGAAAATTAAACAGTGGCTAACTGGCTATACTTATTTTATAAACCTGTTACCCAAGTATGACTCGTTTAGCACAATTATTTAAGTATTTCTCATATTAAATTTAAACAATCATCTTCTTTATGCTTAAATATCACCCATTAGAATTGATTACATGAAAAACTATGTAATTTTTTGACGAGGAATGGACAAGTTTCAATATTATTTCAAGCCATTCAAGATTTATAAGCAATAATCATGCTTATCAATATAATTTTAATGGGATGTTCTCATGTTTATATAGAAATGGGTATCAATATAATTTTAATGGGATGTTCTCATGTTTATATAGAAATGGGTTAAATGGATCAGATTATGGGTGAATAAAATTGGGTATTCGGTAAAAATTTAGGAACCGGAACTGAACCAAAACCAATTTGGTAAAACCGACACCATGTTATACCTCAATTTCGAATTGGCAAATAAAAAAAACAACTAATATCTCCTAAAATACATTATAGAAAGAAAATGTACTACAGTAACTACACCAACTTGGCTACTCTATGAAAGATTTTTTTTAAAATATATTTTCTTCTTAAGTTGACATGCATGTAAAGTTGTCATCATCATCTTTCACAATGCCAAGCAAAGATCATGGTATATGATTCATTCACCATGTAATTGGGTGTATTTAGAGTATGGTAAACTTAATCACATTCTCATGCATCATGTGTTCAACATATGAACACACTCGGTTGGAGAATATTAGAAAGTTCAAATTTACAATCGGATATAAGTTACGAATTGTACGACATGTGAGAGTGTAAATTAAACCAAACTTGAATCTGCACTTGACCTGAAAAATAACCGATCTGCACCAGACCTCGCCATTATAAAATTGAACCAACCTAAACCCGACCCGAGGAAAACCTAAACTGGAAACAACTTCTTGTTGTTGTCCAATATGTGACGGTTGACAGTCCCTATCCCTATTTCACCTAACTTGTTGTTCATCCGATCTAGCATTGATTCGACTAGATTATTTGAAACTGACCAACCAATAATTTATCCGACGCGAAACAAGCTCAAACAATATTAATACTGAACTTGACTTTTGATAATATTAAGGAAAAATTGATAGGAACGGTCCCAACAACGGGCATTCCGCCATTTTCAGTCCCAACTTTTGATTATTCCTCACTAGTCCCAACTTTGAAGTACGTTTTACAAAATTAGTCCCAGCAGGTTAATGACCTGCTACAACAGGTAAAATCATCCCCACAATCGACCCAGCCCTTTCTAACCACCCAAAAACCACCCCGCTGCTTTGAAACCACCACCACTTCGCTGCCAGCACCCCTACCCACCTGAAGAAGCCAACCCACCACCAACCTCAACAACACCTCCCCCCTTCGAAACACTAAAAAACCAATCAAACCCACCCCCCATTCCCGGAATCGATCGTAACCCACTGTTACCAGAACCTTCACCTCTGGCCCTCATAATACCGCACCTCCTCTGCTCCTCTTCAAGTTTCTTTCTTGCCACCTGCAAATCATCTCAAGTGCCCTCCTAATTCAAACAAAAACCAGAGATTGGAGAGAAATCCAATTTTTTTTTTCCTCAATCAAGATTGACCCATCGAAGACAAATTATGACTAAACAAAAAAAACCCAGTTGAATATAAAAAAATTCACGAACTACCTTCAAATTAAATTTTCTCAAAGACGAAAATTTAGTTCAATACAAAAAAAAAGCCCCACAAAGTTTACAAATGAACCCAACAGATTCCTGAGAACTTCCCAAAAATTGTGAGATTTGCAACTTAAAAAAAGAAAAATAAGATGAAACATGTAAATCAAGGAGAATCTCTCCTGTACTTGTTAGAGAGAGAAATAAAGTTTCTGAACTAGGTGACGAAAGAGTCCCAAATAAGCTTTATTGAGCAAAAAAAAGATTGAAGAATTATAGCATTGATTTTCTTTGTGTCCTGCACCATCAAATAGGTAAATCGGGAGGTGGAGTTGTGATTGACAAGAGCTATGGACAGAGTAGAGCGAGGAGAGAGAAAGAAGAGGAGGAAGGGGTCATAGGGGTGGCATGGGAATTGGGAAGGGGGGAGGGGGTGGCAGGAGAAGGGAGGAGTTGGGTTGACAGTGAAAGAAGGAGGCAGGAGGGAGAAAGAGGTGGAAGAATATGGTAATAATGTCACTAAAAAAATTTAACCGGTAAAACAGTGTAAGTCAATGGGGCCAAGTCTTTGTAAAACGTCACCTCAAAGTTGGGACTAGTGAGAAATAATCAAAAGTTGAAACTGAAAATGGCGGAACGCCCATAATTAGAACTGTTCCTATCAATTTTTCCTAATATTAAAGCTTATTTTTTGTACAAAGTCAATAGATAGTAACTCAAAATCCGAACTAACAAGATATGTATTCAATGGATTTGACAAAACCCGATCCAATCTAAATAAAACAAGTAGAGCAACAATCATTATGATCCGACCATCGACCTAATATTGATCCAAACCGGTCTTGGCTTAACCGAAGTATGATCAATTTTAAACTTAAATTAAACCCAAGAATATCCCAGCTGGCTAGTAATTTCCTAATTCAAACTTTACCATCTAGGGGTGCTTAACGAGCGAGCCGAGCCCGAATAACACTGGGCTCGGCTCGAGCTCGTTTAATTTTTCAGGAGCTCGGCTCGGCTCGTGAGCTCGCCGAGCCTAGGGGAGCCGAGCTCGGCTCGAGCTCGTGCTTAGAATTCGCGGCTCGAGCTCGGCTCGTGGGCTCGTTTAGGCTCGGCTCGTTTAGGCTCGAGCTCGAGCTTGAAGCTCGTCGAGCTCGAAAATTCAATCTCGGCGGGCTCGAAAAAATCAAACCCAAGCTCGGCTCGAGACTCGACTCGAGAACTCAGAATTTTAAACTATAAAAAAAAAGTCAAGCTTAACCCATGTTCACCGGGCTTTGGTATGTATATAGCCCAATGAAATCTTGTCAAACTCATGACAAAAATAGATGTCAGGCTTATCATCATTCAGTATGCAAAGCCCATCATTCATACACTCCACACAACTCTATACAAGTCTTTTATATACATCAATCCCTCGTGGCCCTTGCTTCCTCTTCGATGTGGGAGTTTTAAAATCCCAAGAGAAAACTTGCTACCGCCGCTACAAGTCTCAACCCATGAAAGATTAATACCCAAAAGGCCAAAACCGATTGAAACCCAAACCCATTCACAAACTTTCACTTGTTCCAAAGTTGGCACAAAGTAAACATACTCAAATTCTCTCTCTTCCTTCGCCGCCGGGGTCACCACCATCTCCCGACACCATCAACACACTTCAAATGTGACAATTCAAAATACCCATTATAAATCGGGGGCAAAACAACGAGAAACGATAACCCAAATCCCATGATATTTCCGTTCTTTCTCTCTCATAACAAGGTCCTAGCCTCAAAGCTTGCCTATTTTGCCCATTTTAACTCTCTTTCTCTTGTTGCTCGATCTTCTCGTGCACTTCATTCTCGCGAGGTAATCCAAATCTTTCCTTCTGAACCTTGGTTTGCTAAAATCATTTGTACTCTCTTTTGTTTTCAATCCCATTTTTTGGATTTACACTCAGATTATCTTGCTAAAGGTTTAACCCCATTCATTGCTTTTCAAGTTGTTAGAAGATTGGATCATAATCATAAAAACCCTTGTTTGGCTTTGAGTTTTTTTCAGTTTTGTAGGGTTAAGTTTAGATTGATTCATACTTTTGAGGCTTATAATTACATTTTGAGGTCACTGTGTCAAATGGGTCTTCATGATTCTGCTAGTTTGGTTCAAAATAGAGTGGATGAGGCTGTTCTTTTCTATATAATAAGTTTTTGAGTTGCTTGGTTAGACAAAATAGAGTGGATGAGGCTGTTCTTTTCTTTAATGAGCAGATGATACCAAAATCTTGCTTAGATGCATGTACCGTAACAACAACACATTTTATTCCTCTCCGATGTGGGAGTTTTAAAATCCCAGCAGAAGACTTGCTACTGCCGCTACAACAACTCATTTTACTGATATATTTGAAAGTACAATGTTCTCTTACTTCCTCTAAATGTGGGGTATATAACCGAACCAAATAATTATGCTTAACAAGAGGAGTGCATTTTATTGTATGTTCTAATAAATTTGCAAATGTTGCTGGCCTCACTTAAATTACAGTTGAAGAATTAATTTTATGTTTACAAATGGAGGACTTCATATAAAGTCTAACATTATAAATAACACAAGTCAAACAAGAAGTAGAATTAAAGATTTAAAGGGTGGTTGTTTAATATAAAAATTTTTTTTAATATAAAAATTTTTTTTAATATAAAAAATTTTTTTTAGTATAAAATAATAATCGAGCTGTTCACGAGTTTAACGAGCCGAACTTTCTTTGGGCATTTCATTTCGGCTCGTTTAAGTGTCGGCCAGAAGCCAGGCTCGAAACGGACTGAACGAGAAACGAGCTGACCGAATTTGACCGGCTGAAATTTCGAACGCCATGAAGCCAGTCATTGAGCTCCATTATCACCCCTATTTACCACGACCCTAAACCAAAATCAAACTCAACATGAAACTAACTCAAACCAATATATTTAAACTCAAAAAAGTAAATCGATCCCAAACCAACTCAAACCCGACCTAGAAAATACGTTGACCCTCACATGACCCGATCGAACATGACCTATATCCCGAGATGACTCGACTGACCATCCAAACTGACAGCTCTGAAGAACTGCAAATTGAAATTGGCATGGCAGCACAACTAATAATAGGACAATAAATACTATTTGCTGCGATCAAACTCGCCGGCGTCGGAAAATGAACCCGGAGCCACCGCCATTCCAGGAATCTAGCCGTTGCGACGTCTGCAAATGCAGCTTCAACACGTTTCGTCGCCGGGTATCTTTTTTTTCTTCCCAATTTTCTGTAATTTTCCTTTGTGATCGGATTCTACTTGAAAATTGTATGTTACATGACTCAATCAAAGATAAAAATGATACGAATTTCGTTGATTTTCTGGGTTTGGATGTTTGATTTGGGAAAATAGTGTATTAGTTGCTGATTTTGCTTGATTTTGATGAAATTCTTGATGCTCAATTGGAGTTATTTTTGGAAATTCTGCAGTTTAAGATGTGATTTTAGTGTTAATTAAATCTATCTTGTTAAGGGCTTACTGGAAAATTTTCGTTGATTCTTAGGTTGTAGGTTTTGTTGTTAGTTTCTGCTTAATTTTTTTTGGGTTTTCGGAAAATTAGGCTTTGATGTAAGTATATGATTGAACTTCTTTCACCCAAGAATCTATATTTTGTGTTCTATATGTAAGATCGGATGTTATACGTGCGCCTACGATACTCAGAATACTGGTGGATATATTTTTATGTTGATTTGACCAATTTTCTGGAGGTTTATGATCTCAATTCTAGTATGGTGTTCTAGGATCAGACTTAAAGGTGGAGGGTTATAATGCATGATTTAAACAGCAGATGAGAGTTTGGACCACTTATAATGCTAGAAAGTTCAATGTGGAGTAACTCCTTGAAGTTATAAGAATGGCTTATCACTCTCCTTTTGTTTAATGTGGGGCAACTGACTTGGGATTCATGGGATGTCGATGATTCTGTTATATTCTTCTTAGAAATTGTTAGAAAAGCTGCCTAATTCTATTGGCATTGAAACTCAAAAGATTGATTAATCATTACTTCGTTAGCTTTGGATGATAATGGACTATATGTAAAATGACTCAGGAAACCATCTGTGTGTTTCTAATATATTGTCAAGTAGCTGACGATCATTGCATTATGGATCAAGAGTTTGATGGTAATAAGGTTGATTGATGCTAATATTGATAGTAGAATTGTTGTAGTAGTATTGATGGTAAACCATTTTGATCTCTTTGAGGTGTTGTAGTAATATTGATGGTAGAATTGTTGAGAAGGTTAGGGAATTGATGGTTTAAATTGATGGTTTAAATTGATGGTAGAATTCTTGTAGTAATACTGAATTACTGATGGTAAACCGTCTTCGTCTCTTTTGAGGTGTTGTATTGATGGTAGAACTGTTGAGAAGGATGTGGTTGATTCAAGTTAGAAGAGGGTTCTGAATCAATTGATTGTTACCAAAGTCTAGTGGTTTTGTCAAATATCAAATATGTGCCTTACTTTTCTTGCTTTGGTCTGTTCTCATGCTTTCTTTCTCTTGCAGCATCATTGCCGGTGTTGTGGGAGGACCCTATGTAGTGAGCATTCATCCAGTCAAATGGTAGGAAACGCATAGTGTTTATCCTCTTAATTAGTTATCTATGATATTTAACAGGGGCCTTGTTGATTGAACTAGTTTCCTTTTTTGCTAATCATCAGCCTTTGCCACAATTTGGCATTTACACCAATGTCAGAGTTTGTTCCGATTGTTTTAACAACTTCTCAAAGTAAGTGTTTTCCTATCTTTGTCTCTTTTTGTTTTAGAAGTGTCATTCTTTTTATTTTATTTTCTTTTCGTATTCTAAGCGTTGAATCTCGTTTCTCCCTTTCATAGTATTTGTGTATGATGTAATGTTTCTTGTCAATGCTTTGAAGAAAAGAGGAAGGCTAAAACAGAAAACCATTCGCTTTAAATCTCCCATAGTCCTATTGCCAAAATAACATCACTTGATCTCTGGACATGATAATTGATACCCTTGAATTTACTTACTTGCTCGCTCAATCAATCTCAATCTGTATACAGTTCGTAGCAATCGTATTTATTCGCTTTAGTTCTACCTCAAAACCTAATTTTTCTCAACTTACTTTATAAGATAATTTCCTTTTCTCATTTAATAAGTTTTTTTTAATTTTTTTTTGGATTCTTTCAATCATTTCATGGCAAGATGAATGGATGTGTATCTCCAATGTTTGATTTCACCAACATTTGCACTTGTTGAATCCCATTAAAAATGCAAATCTTAATATGGTAACAAGCTACTTGTTGGAATAGAGATTGAAACATTCATCTTAAAGCTAATTGATGTTTTTATCTTATTCGGAAGGAGTCAGAGTATTTTTCCATCTCTCTTTGGAGGAGGTGGAGACAATTTGCAAGTGGTATGGTTAGAGAAATAAGCATTGTCATCATGTATCAAAGAAAAAAGATAGCTTGGCTAAGGGTTCATTGAATAGTTTTTTTTTCTTTTTTTTAATTGAATATGAATGTCTTATGTTCCCATCGGGCCTAATTTTAGTGGCTTGATTGTACAATGCTATTTGCTATGTAGAATTGAACTCTGTGTTGGCTACTTGCTATCCTTATTTCATCTTTCTCCTCAAGAAATCCCCACATATTACAGAACTGATAAAATTTTTAAGCAGGAAGCCAGGAATTGGTGAACAATTAGAAAATGTGTCATCTTGTAGCTGTAGGATAACTTTGGGAGGTTCATCCTCATCAGGTGCAGAAGGGAATTCTCTCTCATGTTATTAAAAGAAAATTGAAGCATGTTCTGTAATACTTCATCTCAGTTTTTAAATCACTACTTTATGATCGTGGTTCAATCACTATGTTTCCTTGATCCCTGATTCATTCATTCATATTTTGCATTGTCTTTTTAAATGGATTTTCTGTATAAATTCACCGTCTTCTGAGGAATAATCGATGTTTTTTGGTGCAGATCCACGGGTGACAGTTTAGGGCCTTCTGCAGAAAGAATAAATTCTGTCTCAGAAGCTGTTTCAAGATTAGACATGAATGGGGATTCGGAACATAGATCTGCATCATCTTCTCTGCAGCCACATGTATCAACTGTTCCAGAATGCAAATGTGGTATGCCTTTATGCATTTGTGAGGTTTCACTTCCACCCGCTCCAGCAGCTCCTGTGCAGGTTCAGTAATATTTCACGGTCCAACACCTGCTCTGTAGTCGTTTGATTCACCTCCACAATTTCTTATTTTGCTGTGTTTCCCTGTGTCTATGAACAGACTGTAGCGTCTTCATCAACTTCGAATACGAAAACAAAGAAAACAGATGCCGTCCCAAGACAAAGACGTCCTACTCAAGATAGCAGTCAAGGGTATGTACGTGTCAACTTGTTACTTGTTGAATCCTAATATTAAAAATTTGCTAGTGTGCTACTTAGATTTGTACAATTGTGTACTTCTTTTGTTGGAATTTTTTTAAACCTGCACCTAAATCTTTGCAAATTTGTGATATGTATGTAGAGTTTATTGTCAGAAACTGCTTGATAATACTTGTTTTTATTGATTTAATAAAGCTAGATTGTATTGTATGAAATAGAGGAACCAGCTCTTTGAATCATTACGAACCAATTAATTTAATGTTTTGGCTACGGTCACCTGTGCCAGTTTTGGGTGGAAAGATACTTGAATTGACAAATTTTGCGAATGCCTTTTGTTTTATACCTCATTATTTTGTAAGATTTGTTGAAAGTTTATCGACTTCTTTGCATTGCTATGTTCATCTTGCATAATTATTGAACTATCGCTACTGAAAGAATTATAAAACCCTGCTGAATAAAGACTGAGAAATTTTCTGAAAACGATAATTCTCCTTTATTTCAAAGGAAAATCTTGAACTCATGGTTTACCCTGTAGATTGAAGGATAATTTTAGACCTAATAGCAAATGTAGTAATATCTAAGTTTTGAGAAGTTGCTGATGAAAGTTACAGTCCAAAAAGATTATAGAAGTCATTTTTGCTAGTCCTCGGTAATATTCTTTCAATTAATGTGTGGTGATCCTAAGAGAGTGCATAGCTGAACGTTAGTCCTTTTCATAGCAATGGACAGGGTTCGGTACTTGCATTGGAGAGGATCATTATTGTACTGTATCTTCTCTGACTGTCTCAATTTTGTATTCTTGGATATTCTCTTCTGTGTTCATACCAATATTAAGTCAAATTTGATCTATTTTGGGAAGTTTTCTCTTGTAACCACCTAATGTTAAATGCTTGCAGTGTTGGCCCATCAGCTAGTTATTCAGATAAACCTCTGGCAAATTACGAAGTGAATGGGGAGGTATACCAATACCTTTCTTGGATATAGAGGATAGTTCTGTAGCAAGACTGACTTAATTGAGTTTTTTTTTTCTGTGCTCTGATGCTGTTCAGGGCTTAAGAGAAGCAATTAAAAGTGGCGATCGAGCAGGAGTCAAGGATCTTCTGGATAAGGTTTTTGCTTATTTTGCTCCCATCTTGCTTTGATGTGTTGATCATAAACTAAAATAACTACATTTTGGCAGGGCGTGGACTCAAATTACTGTGACAAGCAAGGATTGTCAGTGCTGCACCTGGTAAATATCTCTTGCAATGATGTCCGTCTAAATGAGTGCATTTTGTGTGTCAACTGGCATATAAGAAGTTTGAAATATTTTCCCTTTTTGTGTGACTTTGTGGTGCTGTTTGTTTATACAGGCTGCTGTCTTCAATCAAACAGATATAGTTTTTACCCTCATGGATCATGGCGCAAGATTGGACTGCAAGAATTCCCAGGGTAACTAACTCTATTTGTTAGTTTAGAAAAGTTTATGTTGTTGCATTCTGTTACTACCTGAAAGCTCAAACATAGCTGTAATGAAGAAGAAAAACATATCTTTTAGTCATGCAATGTTGTCTTTTATGGCATGCATTTCTACCTTCCGGTTGAAACAAACATCTTTCCTTATTCTGTAGTTTACAGGCTTTCATCACCTTATTGTCAGTCCAATGTATTATCCTTTGTGAACCAGGAGAAGAATTCTCAGTTGCTTTTACATTTATTCGCTTATTTCTGCAAATTTAATAGTTAAAAGATGACGGACGAACCTCGCCTTGAGTTGCATTTACAGTAGCGAAGATTTCATCTATTGACTTGGTGTTGACATATCTTATCTTGCAGGGGAGACACCATTAGATTGTGCCCCAGCAACTTTGCAGTACAAAATGAAGAAAAAGATTGAGGAAGGATTGGCTTAACCGTTGAAATTCATTTTCATGTGAGAAGTTGTGTTGTAGTTTGCAAACCAATTGTTCTTATGCTTTTGGTTCTGTATTTGTAACCTAATTGTATTATTATGAACCAGTGAAGAGATTCAGTGTTGGGTGAAGTTTTGTACTCTCAACGCAATTAGAATAATGGCTTTTATTCCAGATGGAGAGAGTACAAAGTTTATTTAGAATGGAAATATGTGAATTTATCTACTCAACGACGAGGGTTTGTTTCAAAACGAAGGTTATGGTAGAGCTAATGAATATGGTTTTTGGGCGTATGGTCTGTACCCAATTGTTAAATTGGCCAATGATGTACAGTATATGTTGATTGTAAAACTTTGTAATGTAGGCCTAACTTTGTAATTGAAGAATACCATCTAACTTAATTGGTAAAGTATTGTAGAAGTGGTACCTAAGATTTGGGATTGTGCGCTTAGTGATAAAGTGAAGGAAATTTAGTCCCGATGTATTGATATAGGCATGTAAAAAAAATAATAAAAGAAGTGTTAAGTTTTCAATATTTTTAGCCAAGATAACTTTGACTGAAAAGGATGAGGAAAAACAATATTACATCGTTGGGGGAACTACTATAGTACTCACTTTGTTTCAAAAAAGACATTCTTTGGTAATATAGACATAAGTTTCAAGGAAAGAAGAGAGTTAATCAAGAGTCGGTCATTTATTTGGCACCAGATTGAAAAATTGTTTCATACAATTTTCCTATTTTAGATCTTTACATCATTTTAAGACAGGTAGAAGTACAACATCAGCATTGAAAATGGTACAGCGGTAGTTGTAGATGCCAAGATCAGTAAGAATTAAAAGTAAAAGTGCAACAGCCAACAGGTATGAAAATTGGGAGCTCAGCTGCATTAACTCTACTGTAAAAGATTTCCTCTTAAAATGGAAGAACAAATAGATTTCCAACATAAAAAGCCACATCTATTCTTCTTCTTTTGTCTATGCTGATTTTGTGGTATCAGAAAATCTAGCAGAAAGCTAATTAAAAGTTATACTCCAAATTTTTTCCAAAAAGTGCAAATAGTTATATCATCTTAGAAAAGCTATTCCAATTTCAGGTGTACTAGTTTTATGATTCCTTTCTTGTTTAGATTCCACTTTTTAAAAGGCATCACAATTAAGGCATCACATTCCTTATCAAAACTTCTTGAAATCCCTTTCCCTTTCTTTCCAATTATGCCAATAGTTTTAACTTTCAACGTACATTGTCTCAACTCCTACATATAATCCCTTCAAGTTGCACCACTAATTAATGCAGAAAACCAAAACAAAGAAGATCATAATCTAATATAGAAAAATGGGTTTCAATGAAACAAACAAAGGTTTGTTGTTTTGCATAATTGGTGCATGTTTAGTAGCAGGAGGTTTAGGCCTTGGCGTTAACTGGGGTACGAGGGCGACTCACCCTCTACCCCCGGAAATAGTTGTGAAGTTATTAAAGGACAATGGCTTTAACAAAGTTAAGCTATTCGAAGCCGATCATGCTGCTCTTAAAGCTCTTGGGAATTCTGGTATTGAAGTTATGGTTGGAATTCCTAATGATATGTTAGCACCACTTGCTGGTAGTGTTCAAGCTGCTGTCAACTGGGTTAATCAGAATGTCTCCAATTTCGTTTCTAGAAGTGGAGTTGACATAAGGTAATATATAATGCATGCATATATCATATTTCATCATTTCTGAAACAAATGAAACGCTTCTCTCTTTTACATAATGATATTTGATAATTCGCTTCATGAGGTTACTTTGACTATTTAATTATTTGGTCGTAGTAGTTGTTTGTTATGGTTGTTTGTAGTCAATTGATTACTTTAGTTGATCATCAAGAATTTTGGCCAAAAACACATTTGTAATTTCTTTAATGTCTTAAAAAGTTGTCAAAAATAGCTACTAAAAAACTTGTTAAAATGTTAATGAACTTTTTCACCATTGGTTCAATGTAATTGTCCTAGAATAATCAAATCTAATTCTTAACATAGTTTTATCCTCTGGCAGAAGAACTTTCATTCAATCGAAATCCCATATAACAAACATATATTTTGACTACATTAAAAATCTTAAACTCGAAATTCAATCTAAAAGTTGACCAAAAATCATTTGCATATTAAGCTAGAAATGATAAATTGATAGTTTGAAACATCTCAGTTGGTAATAAAGTATTCTGTAAGTACTATTCCATGAATAATTTTGTGTTTGAATAGCTTGGATCTGTTCTGTTTATGTACTTTCTGCCATAAAAAAACAAAGTCTAAAATATTGTAACATCTCAGATATGTTGCTGTTGGAAATGAGCCATTTCTGAAAGATTATGGAGACAAATTCACCCACACAACATTTCCAGCACTTCAGAACATTCAAGCTGCCTTAATCAAAGCCGGTATAGCACGCAAAGTGAAGGCCACAATCCCCTTAAATGCTGATGTCTATCAATCTGACACTGATCTACCTTCAGGAGGCAACTTTCGAGCTGATATCCATGACCTTATGATCTCCATAGTCAAATTCCTTAACAATAATGCAGCCCCTATAGCCGTTAACATATATCCATTTCTTAGCCTCAACAGCGATCCCAACTTCCCCATCGACTTTGCCTTCTTCGAGGGCGCATCCAAGCCTATTGTAGATGGCTCACTTACCTACACTAATGTCTTTGATGCCAACTACGACACCCTTATATCGGCCCTAGAGAAGAACGGCTTCCCCTAACATGCCTGTCATCATAGGGGAAGTAGGGTGGCCTACAGACGGGGCACCTAATGCTAACTTAAACAATGCTAGGAAATTCAACCAAGGGCTCATCAGTAGGATCCTCCAAGGTAAGGGCACCCTAAAAGGCGTACACCACCTGAGGTGTACATATTTTCGCTTATAGATGAAGATGCAAAGAGTGTCGATCCAGGGAACTTCGAGAGGCATTGGGGAATGTTCTATTATGATGGAGGTGTAAAATATCAATTGAAGATGGGTAGGGGTAAAACTCTTGTTCCTGCTAAAGGGGTTAAGTATTTGGCTAAAAAATGGTGTGTTATGGCTCCTCAAGCAAGCTCTGCTAATTCAAATGTACAAGAAAGTATAAGCTATGCTTGTCAATTTGCTGATTGCACTTCTCTTGGATATGGCTCTTCTTGTGGCAAGTTGGATGCTAGAAGTAATGCGTCGTATGTGTTTAACATGTACTATCAAACTAAGAATCAGAGTGCAGGAGCTTGCAATTTCAACAATATGGCGACTACTACTACAACTGATCCTTCACAAAATGGTTGTAGATTTGAAATTATGATTGATACTTCTAAGACTGTGAAGAATGGTGTCCCTTCTTCATTGCCCATTAGCTTGCGAAAGGTAGTGGGATTAATCTTGTTTGTGGTGGTTTTGACCATCAGTTTTGCTCCTTGAGTTTAGTTTGGTGTTGTGATTTGTAAATAAACAAAGAGTGTGTATTTAAAGGGATTTGGCATACAATTGAAGGACTGTAAGATACATATATTGATGTATTTATTTTTTATAGGGTGAGGAATGGCATCATTTGTACATTATCTATTCATTTTAACAATTCTTTGTGTATATATATATATATTGTTTCTTGAAGCTTAGATTAGTTTGTGCCAAGCTAAATCTACTTTTTTATTTTTGAACCACCAAATATGTATGTTGGGGAAATTTTCGTTATACAGTATACACAATCTTACAAAAAAGCTCACACGCTTATTTTTAGAGGATGTGAGCAGAGGACACTCGAGAATTACAGCCAGGTGCATGGTGGATAATGAAAGTCTAATATATTTGACATGCACCTATTAAGATGATTAGTTACAAATCGATAAATGACCATGTCAATCTTATGTAATTTGCAAGAAAAAAACCCGTTAGTTATCATGGTAATGGAATCTCATCCCCAAACACATGATATTTTCACAAACACACTCCCGTCAATACTCAATACCATTTCTAAAGTGTTATTCGATGGTAATGCAAATTTATGCTGAAGAAGATATGCCTAGAGATGGATTTCTATTACCTAAACATTTATTAGGTTTTCTTACAAGACTACAGGAAAGTTTATTACTATACCGCCATTTATTACCACATACAAAACAAGTTCAGAATATCGGGAACCACAACACAATTACATGTTAAGGGAGGAAAATGGAAAAATACATTTTAGAGATTTTAGGAAAATGTAAAAGAAAGGAAAAAGCGTTATATGAATTACGGTTGTCAATCAGGCGGGGTGAGGCGGATGTTGGCCACGCCATCCCCATCCCCAAGCCGGGCCTAGAATCCATCCACGTCCCCGCGAGTACAAGTCTAAAACCATCTTCGCGCCACCATCCATCTGGGAATTCACCCCAGCCTAATCTCCACTTTTCCCACCCTATCATCCACCTCAGACCCGCCTAAAACCCACCTAAAATCTACCTTATACCACCTAAAATATACCATTCTTCAAAAATATAAAAACATAAGCAGGGTACAAAAGGTCAATTAAATCTTCCAACACTCCAACAGATAAATCAACTTGCAAAAATAATCAACACATCCAACAACAGATCACTCCAATTAAAGGTTAAATATCTATTCTTTTTTTCTTTTTAAAAAATCCTTTTTTGATTACACATATGTACAAGACATGGCAAGACAAGGCCCATCACCTATGGCAGTTTTTCAAACCCCGTCCCACCACTCGTCAAACTTGGACTCATCCCACTCCATTGAGGCGGAAACGGGACATGTCTTTTATTTAACCTGCCCCATTAACATCCCTATCCCCTCATTATTATGAATTTGATTTGATTTGATTTAAGCGGCAAAGAGCCAAAGAGTGGTGAAAAAAGAATGGAAAATAACACACTGCACCGTGATTAATTGATGATGGACGGCGTCGGCGTATGCGTATATTTAAAGTGAAGAAAGAGGACCACAGGAAGAGCGGAGGGTTCTCCCCAATCCCACACTTCTCCCTACTGCCACCCTTTTTCATTTTCTTTGCCATTTTTTGCATATTATTTTTTTAGTTCTTTTTTCTTTTTGCATCTTCAAATTTATTACACTTTCTCAATCAATCTCAATTTGTCCATTTTTAATCAATTTCCTTCCAAAAATCATTAAACAAAAAAGTAGCCTTGATTTTTTCTGCCCACAAAACCCAATAACCCAAGAAAAAAGTTCACCCATTTCTGATTCCGGGTTTTCAAAATCATAAATCTCTATTTCAATTCCAATTTCCAAATCAAAATCTTTCAATTTCTGCATTTTATCCCCAAATTAACAACTGGGTATCAAAAATTTGTTGCTTTTTAGCTGTTGTTGGTTGATTGGAGGAAGATGTGATTGATTAGTGATGATCAGAAGGCAAAACTTGCAATCAATGGCTTCTTCTGTAGGGAAAGGATTACATGGGTTATTTAAAAACGACACAGTTTCATCTTCCCCTAGAAAGATCTTTACTTCTAACAATTCTCATGGCTCAAGAATCAATGTTGCTAACATTGGGTTTAGTTTGAAGGGTTGTTGTGCTGATTTTAGGGATAAAGTTCCCAACTTGAAGAGCAACGATGTCAATGGTGCTGGGTTTTACAAAACAAGGGTTTTTACTGTTTCTCAACAACCCTTTTCAGAGGTGGAACTTCAGTTGCAGGAAGAAATAAAAAATAGTGGGATTTCGGATGTTAATGGTGGAGCTTGCCAAATGGGAGGTTTTAGTGGTTGCTCTGATGGTAGATCTTTGCCTGATAAGATTGTTGTTGCTGTTGATGTTGATGAAGGTGAGTAACAGTTCTTTTAATTCATTACATTGATATTTTGTTAATGTTAATCTAAATTTTGTTGGGTTTTGATTGTGGTTTTGGTTTCGGATTTGTGAGATTGTGAATGATAAAAGGAGCATTGTCTGATTAAGTGTTATGTTTAAAGTGTTGGGTTGGTTGATTTTGTTTCATATGTTTCCGGATTGTTTGGTACATAAATGGCGGCAATGGTAATGATTTTAGTGTAATCTTTTGTAAGGATCAAGCTCATGTCAATTTTCATGGTCATGAGATTCTAATTGCAAACATGTGTTTGTCTTCAAAAATTTGCATTACCATCCATTACTACTTTAGTTGTTGTTTTGAGTGAGAGTAGAAATTTATGAAGAGATTACATGTTTGGGGATGGAAACGAGTAGGGGATTTTGCTTGCAAATTACATATGATTTTGTTCCCATTACTACCATCCAGTACCGCTTACCAAACAGGCAGTTAATATCCTTATGGACAAGTCTATGTAGTTGCTTGTGGTTGATGATAATAGCATATCAAGTATGTAGGTAGAGGAAGTGCCCTGAAGTGCTTCAATGGGCTGGTTTGTTTATTTACTCTTATTTACTCATATCAGACTATTAGAATGCTAGACTACATATAATGTATAAGTTAACTACAATAATTAGGGTGTCTCGATGGAATTCTTCGATCTTAAAGGGGATCTTCTATAATTTAGCAAGTGAGGGGTTATTTCTTGGTTTCGTCCAGTTGTTAATAACTTGATTATTTTTAGATAATAGTAGATAGAAAGAACCTCGTAAGGAGTCCTATTAAAACCAAGAGATATATGCCTGCCTGCCATCCACAACAGAATAAATAGAGTTTTCCGAAAAAAACCTTAATTTGTATTTGAGGTTGTTAGTTTAATGGATATGCTGCTGTTCATGTTTTGAAGTTTGTTGTGAAATCTTGAATATAGCTAGTTTAGCTTATGACTATGCTTTTGTGTTTCTGGTGCAGTCCTTGGGAACTTTGTCTCTGCTCTAAACAGATTCATTGCTGACCATTATTCCTCAAATCACTCGGTGTCCGAATATCACATTTATGAGTTCTATAAGGTACACTATGAGGCATTAAATGTTTTTTCATTGTTACTTCATTCTACATGTTCGTTGAGATGTTTCTCTACTCATATTGTTGTCTATCCTGCTTATCTATGCATCTCTTCTTGCTACACCTTTTCTCATCAACACTAGGCATTAGACAGAAGTTGCCTTGATTTCTCTGTTTCTAGGTGGCCTCAAATTATTGTAGAGCTTCCACATAATTGAGATTCAAAGAGTTGAATCGGAAGAGATGTTTTAGGAGTTTCTTTTCAGTACTTGGCTAGTTTTATGGTTCGTGTCACACAAATAGCATTTCTAGTTCGTTAAGCTGCATTAGGTGGCCTTATAAATTCAGATTCTAGTACAATCAAACATTTCAGATTGTGTCCTTAAAAGTTGCTGCCACTTGTTTAGTAGTTCCAAATCTTCCAATAACTGTGCAATGCTAACTTTGCTCTCATGAATTGTGTTCGTTGTGTATATCTGATGTACTTAGCATGCATGTGAAAATGTTTCCATAGCTCACTTTTCATCTCAATTTTGTAGATGATTGTTGCCATTTTACTAGCGTAACATGCAAGTTAATATTTTTTTAAGGCTTAATGTCTCTTGTAATTTTTGTTGCAGATTTGGAATTGTTCGCGTGATGAAGGTAATATAACTATGCTAAAAGTTTCATTACCATTCTCCATCCATTTACTTGATTATTAATATTATTTAATGGAATCGCTAGTTAAACAATCCAACACATGTTGTGAATTAGATGGCTTTTTTTTTGCTTTTGACCGTATTTCTCTTGGTTCTGTTCCATGTCTAGATATTGAGAAAAATGGGAGTTTGAATAACTTGAAAGGTCCTCTTGTAATGTTCCTGAATCCTGATAGAAGAATGGTTGAGAGCGTGATGTTTGAAATTCGGATTTGTGCTGAATGTAAACAATTTTCTAATTTTAATGATGTGTGGGAAGGTATACTGATGTGTAGTGTTATGAAACCACATGAGAGACTGGTGAAGTGGTAATGAAATCTAGCCCTATGTGATAATGTAAAATATCAACAAGAGATCATTTCACTGGAGTCGAGGAAAATTCCTTTGCAATTCACCAATTTGGACAGTCCAAATTTGCTGCTAATCAACCAAACATGCATTATTCTTTATTAGTTGTTGCTAGCCAATCTTAAAAAACTCGTTATGTAATACGCACTACTTATCTTGAAAGTCCTAATGTTTGGATCTTTCCACCAAACAGTTTTACAAATTGAAAGTCCTAATGTTTGGATCTTTCCACCAAACAGTTTTACAAATGACCTCCACTGAACCCCATGCTCATGTCTTCCAACCAAATAGAATCTTCGGATAGACCATTGAGAGAGTTAGACAACGTGAATGTAAGACGTATGATGATGAGTTGATGACATGTGCAGAGAGGGTAAGGGTTCTTAGCTGTTAAATTATGAGTATCCATATCAATATGCATGTTTGTAGTTCTTCTTCTAACGTGACTTTGTGGTATTACTTTCCTTTTGCCCTCTTTGTCGGGTTCCACTTATTATATAAAGTTGCATGATATTGCTTGACAAAATTGGGTTGCCCTCTTATCTTTTCTTCTTCGTGCAGCTGATATCCGCGTTCATGAATTTTTCAAGACTTCTTATTTCAAGAATGGAATTTTTCCTCTTCCGGGAGCTCAAAAGGCCCTGAACAAGTTGTCAAGATTTTGTAACTTATCTGTTGTCACGTATGTATTTGCGGCGATCTTCTTATTAAATTATCATTCAGGATATTATATTATGCACTGTAATCAGTCAAGTCTTTTGTACTTTTAGGTCTCGTCAAAATGTCATTAAAGATCACACTATTGAGTGGCTTGAGAAGCATTATCCAGGACTCTTTGAGGAAATTCATTTTGGTAATCACTTTGCTCTAGATGGAGAATCAAAACCCAAGTCAGAGATTTGCAGGTATGGCTGTTTGCTTTCAGTCTTTCACTTTGAAAAGCTTGGTTTTAAGATTTGCTTCTACCGTGGTTATACATCAAGATTTGTTATGGCTTTTGTTTTGAAGACATCGAGGACTCTAGACTAAGCAATGATGAATTGCTTTTGTGACATTTGTTGTTATTAGGTCAATGGGTGCGAAGGTGTTGATTGATGATAATCCAAGATATGCTTTAGAGTGTGCTGAAGTTGGAATAAGAGTGCTACTCTTTGATTATCAAAATTCTTATCCTTGGTGCAAAACTGGATCAAATAATCAACATCCGCTTGTGACTAAAGTTCATAACTGGGAAGAAGTAGAACAACAACTAGTATCTTGGATGTTTTCGTCGCATCTGTAACATAGAATAGTTCAATTTTTGAAGGAGTTTAGTTTCTTTCATCTTAAATGAGATGGTTGGCGAACAGAAGTATATGGAATAGCTGATAGGTTTCTTAAGCAGCCAATTCAATACTTGAAGCATAGCATCATTGTTGTTCCCTTTCTATTGTAAGTAATGGTCACTTTTAAAAGTTCAAGGGGATTAGGTGAATACTCAGTCACTTTTAAAAAGTTGGTGTGCAACGTAGAATTTCAGAAAACACAGGTTATGGTGTAATTAGAGATCAACTTGAAAACTTTAGCTTGAGACTTGAATTGAACTTGGGTGCAAGTATTACAAACCGAGCTAAGCAATACGAAGCTTAGGCTCTAATCGGCTCTTCACATCCCTTATTCATAACAATCACCCCAAAATGATTGGGGTCATCGCATCCATGTCCAATACTTGTAGCAACAAGTAGTTCACTCACAATAAAATGATAAATCATTAAAGATGTCAAATAAGTCGTTACACCTAGCTTCAAATTCCTTTTTGTTTTGTTGAGTCATTGCAAGAACACAACACATTTATGATAGAAAAACACTTGAACAACGTTCAAGTATCACTTACAGTGAGAAGCCAAAATAGAAGCAAGTTCTTAATCCAGTTCAAGCATATCAGAACGCTAAAACAAGCTTCATTCACATCCAGGACATGGCTTATTGAACCAAAAATTTCCGAGCACCATCATGATACAAGAATCACCATTCCTAGCAAAAGCCACTAATGTACTTCTTCTAAGTTGAAGCTGATGAAAGAAAATATATACTCCCTCCGTAACACATTACTTGCAACATTTGCCAAAAATGGGTGTAACATATTACTTGTAACAATTTGAAACTTTCCATATATGGCAAAATTTAGCATGTAAAATGTCCCACTTATGTGATTTCTCTCTCCTACTTTTTCATAATTAATATCCTTAACCCATATGATTTCTCTCTCCTACTTTTTCTTTCCTCAACCCATGTGATTTCTTTCTCCTACTTTTTCATAATTAATCTCCTTTACCCATACTTACCAAATTTTGCCTAGGAAATCCCCCTAGTGTGTTACGGAGGGAGTATGTGTTTTGACCTGAATAATTTCGACAAACTGCTACTTACAAATCCTCGATTAACAAAACCAATTACAACGACCATATTTTGTTTCTTCTTTGAGATACTTCCACGGATTTCAAGTTCAGGAAAATAGAAGGAAAAGTTATAATAAAGATCCGGGAGCCGATATAATCCATAGGCGATCAAAGGAATTTTTTTTTGCATTCATGATAAATGTTCAGCCCAAAAAAAGTCCTAAGAATAATGTAGACAATTTAATAAGATATAACATAAAATTCTATAGGGGTCACTTTAGTAATACATGGGTCGCAGGCCCCCGATAGCTTCACCCCTGACTGCCCACAAATATCTATATCTACACTTATATATAAAAATGCGTTCCTAAACGAGTAACGATGCCACGTGCTGCTCTCGCTAAAGACATTTTACTCCATGTAATCCACATACAATAAAAAACTACAAATTGCATAGTATAGGGTTTGGTTTCATGATTTCAAGGTTATATATTAAAGTCTTAACCACTAGACAAATTATATTTATTGTTATCATTTTAAGTATAGTATTAACAAATAAAGATTTTTCTTTATCAGGGGTTATGTTCTATTTTTTTTTAAGGTAAGATGAACGAGACTCACTTAAGCGAAAATATTAGTTATGTTCTATTACTCGAGCAAGACAAAATTTAACACGAGTACATGACACGTTTTTGTGGTTTAGGGTAGCTTTCGTGGTTTGGGGTAGTTTTCGGGGGTGGTTTTCGTGGTTTGGGGGGTAGTTTTCGTGGGTGGTTTTAGGTTGCTAGGGTGGTTTTCGGGGTGATTTTGGGCCGGGTTAGGGTCGGGGTTGTTCGTCGGCAAAATCCGAGCCTTTTGGTGGTTGTGGCGGTGGTTTTTGTGGTAGTGGCGGTGGCTGTCGTGGTTGTGGGGGTGGCGGGATGGCGGAGGTGGCGGTGCAGTGGTTGTTTTTGGCTAAAAGGGAATTTTCGTAATTTCACACTAACGACGTTAGTGTGAAATCCATTAAGAGGTATAGATTTGAAAGCTAAAACAACATAAAAGGTACATAAATTAAAAAAAAAACTTAAAAGGTATATTTTTTTAAAAAAGTTGCTCTTAAAAGGTATAAATTAACAAAAATTTCCTTTAAAATATTAATGAATTATTATTATTAACATAATAATTCCATACTCCATGCAATCTAAGCCCACTGATGAACTTTGAGGGTATTCTATAGCCAATGCATCATACATGGACTGAAAGTGAAAGAAAAATTGAGCACCAATGATTGATGCGGGATAAAGTGAAAGGGGGTGAGGGGAGGAGAGTGTAGAGAAGAGGAATGAGTGAAGAAATTATACATGTAGAGTCGAAACTAGAAATATAGAATTATACGTGGAGTAACGGAAACTATTGTACTCCCTCCGTATGAGTGAAGGTTAAACGACATCACTTGCTTATCTCATACGTTACCCTAAATTCATATCACTTTGAATTAAACTTGCATAAAGCTTAAGATTAAATCATTGAGACATTAAATCAAGCTACTTAATAGATCGTTGTTGGATAATGATATCACAAGCTAGCTTGCCCCAAATTGCAAATTAGAGAGCAAAAAGATGAACATTTAAGAGTACGTATCATTACTAACTCGAAGTTTAAATGCTACAAGCATTAGTATAGTCTAATCAAATTTGAGGCTATCCTAATATCCCAAAGCTGCTCTCCTCCTATGTTATAGGGTTAATTGGTTAAATCCCTTTTAAAGTAGAGTTGTTCAGGAATCAGAAAACATTGGCATGGAGTTAAGGTAGCCTCTTGGTAGAGCATATTAACAAACCACCTATGAAGTGATCCGACAAAACTTGAATTCAATTACGTACTCCGTATTTCATAGTGTAGGGAGTAATGCAACAAAAGCATTGTCCAATTCTTGAATGGTCACATCGGTTAAAATAGGACGGGGAATTAGATTAGAGCAATAAGAGGTCATACAAACAGGTTACAATTTACAATGATTCATCAATCTTGGCTGCAGTAACCTCTAACAGCTTGGCTAGCCCTACATTGCACTAATTAATGCTCAGTTACAAAGTGTCAAAACCACGAGGTTCATCAAGCCATATATAAGCATTTCTTGCTCCTAAACTAGATTTAGCTTCTTTCGCCATGCTCTGCTAACTGATTAGATTCTCTTTCTTCAAACGGACCGAGAAATCCTGAGTGTTGTTCCAGCAGCTCGCTGCATTCAATCACAATGTTGATTAGTCTCAAGAGAATAGAGCATGGCTCCACATTCTACTAATTGCTTCCATCGAAGCATATTTTGTTCATCAAGTTCCCTAGAGCAAGCTATTGTTTTTGAACGGAGACAAGTCAAACAACCCTAGTCAACTACATGCTCAATTGCTCATTAAAGTCACCATTATTGATAACACAATTGTGGAATCTACATCCTTTCACATATAAAAGCACATGTGTGACATAATGAAGATGGTTAAATGCAAAAGGAAAAAGCTCACGCTTATTCATGGACCCTAAAGGAAAATTTTTCATAGATAAGCCAAAGTTCGTCCAATCTGCTTAAGATTTTTTAAAATTAAAATAAGCTTATTTTGTACCCATTTCCACTTTAAACAAGCTTTTAAACTCTATTACCTGCTACAAGAAGGTTAACAGGTCAAATTTCACCTTCGCCACCAAGTCAACTACCCATTTCATCAACACCTTCTTGACCTCCCGCTCTTCAATATATTATATAAATAAAGCAGAGTATAATTTTATCAGAAGTCAGAGATTTAATTCAAAACCTGAAAAATAATCCACAAATTAATGATGCAACTCAAAAGCTACTAATGATAGTCTACCACATTAATACCAAGATAATTCAAATTTTAAAACATAAAAAACAACAAAGGGGAGAAGAAAAAAAAGAAAGAAAGTATTTTACCCTATCTAAAGCAGCTTTTCTATAGCTTCCTGAAATCAAAATATCAATGCTCCTTGCATTCAAATTTCCTACATTCTACTCAGATTTCTCCTTCTTGACACATATTATTGAGTAAGCTATATTGAAAAAGAAGAGTTTGTAAAATAAGAGGGTTCAGAAGACATAGGAGGCAACAATGTGACAACATAAGGTAAGGCAACTATTAGCTCCCAGCACTATCACCCCAATTCACCACCTAAAGAATTTCATATATTGCTATCATCAATCACAACATCAACATTAACCCACTACCCAAATGTTGCTCGTCAAAGAAAGCATCCCTTGTAATTTACATTCTTGTTGTATATTGGCATGTAATTCAACTAAAGTTGTAATTCAGGCACAATTGGTTAGTGTCTTACTATCAAACAAAAGCATGATGGTAATTCAAGATATTGAGAGATGGAGAAAGAGAAATAAATTGTTTGAAAGGGTTGTGTGAAAGCATTATATTAATCGAGTTTAAATAATTATGCACAGGAAAAATTGTGAAGTTGATAATATGCTCCCTCCTCACAAACTTTTATCCCCTTAGTGTTCTTGCAAGTCGCAACAATATAATGCCTCTAAAAGTGTAATAACCAGAAAATAGCTTGAACAATGTAAAGTACCATAAAAGAATTTGACAAAAAAAAAAAATCAAAGCAAATCACCCACTACTTTTGCGAAAAGAAGATTGGGAACAGACATGATAGTGAGGATGCACACATCTGCACAAGTGCAAGATCAACTTGCTTGTCACCGATGAAGGATAGTTTATTCACAAAAATTCACTTCTACTTATTTTGCTTTGTTTGGTTTCTAAAGGGGTGACAAATAATTCTTCAATGGTGAAAATCTTTAGTGATGAAAGACAATTTCTTTTTGAAAGGAAAGAAAACCACATTTTGATCCCTCCTTGTCATCCTTTTACTCTACTTCCCACTCATCCTCTCCCTTCCCCTTTCATTTTCCATTTTTTAATAACTTTTCTTACATTCCATGAATAAGCAGTTTACATTGGAAATAAAAATGTGGCCATAACTTTACATTTTAAGTGAATAACACCATTTCTATAAATAAGCCCAATACATGAAAACAAGTTGAAGGGAAGAACAAGCTGCTACTAA
This sequence comes from Beta corolliflora, assembly GCA_947648045.1. NCBI lineage: Eukaryota > Viridiplantae > Streptophyta > Magnoliopsida > Caryophyllales > Amaranthaceae > Beta > Beta corolliflora. Next base: position 22,725 of record CANSZD010002618.1, on the reverse strand, counting down.
CAAACAATCTTAGATAGACACAAAAATAACCGAGAACTATATAGCAGAGGAATACCTTACTTTAAAACAGCTTCATAAGCTCTATGTAAACTCACTACAACAAGACTAGTTAAGTGACTGGCTAACTTACTGGCTTCACTTTTGACATAGGTATAGAATTTTCCATCGAGGAGATCTATAATCTGTACCAGCAACCATTGCTCCAACGCGCTTCCCAAGTCTTAGGCTCTATATCATCACGTCCCCAATTATTGTACGACACTATGCCCCGTAACGAAGGCCAGTTGGTGGGAACAATCTCCTCAGGACCAACAATGGAGTAGCTGTCGCTGGTTTCGCGAGGGTTATAGTGGATTAGCACATAAGAGTTATCTTTGAACAGGTAAACTTGATAGGACTTGTGCGAAGCAAAGGCAGCTCCAATATCACCTGAAAAGATAGTGCCCCGCAAGCATGGAAAAGCGTTTGTTATGAGACCACTCTTGATGAGCTTCCGCTCAAAATAGTTAAAGAGAACATATCGTGAGCGTTGAAAAAGATAAGCTTCACCAATGACCGTGGATTCAAAGGCAGCATTGACACACAGATTCTTACCCAGGAAAGGAAACATCTTTGGAGTGTAGATCGGGCGGGATAGACCTTGGCCTTGGCCTCCAATTAAATCACCCGTTCGGGTGTCTAAATCATAACTTATCTTTGCACAATATGTGCCCGAAAAGAGAAATGCTTCATTAACACCATGACAACTGAAAGCAGCGTCAACTCCATAGTATGAAAAGAGAGGGGAAACCATCGCAAACCAAAAGTGAGGCTTTGACTAGGCGATCCATCTTTGGTGTTTCACGATCATATTTGATTACAAAATAATCAAGATGGAGGAACATAAAGACTTCATTAGTGTGCACTGAGCGGAATGCAGCACTAACATAGTATGACTCATCCTTCTCTTTATCCATCATGGCCATTAATTCCTCTGTTGACAGGACTGGTAACAAATTATCCAGATTGTCTGGATCTTCCTCTAGGGGGTTTGTCTGATCAGAATTGCTCTCATAAACTAATTCTCGTATTTTTGCCCTTTTCTTCTTGGAAGATATTGCAATATTCACTTGTGCCCTTTGTTTCTTCGTACCCGTATTAAACCCCTTCTTTTCAGGCAGTTCCATGATTAGGGATTCGTCCTACAAGATGAGTCTAATATAATCAATTAACTAAATAAAAATAATCATTCAAGCCCATAAGATTACAAACATAGAACAATTTCTTGCGAACACTGATTTGTGAATTGAAGGATGTTGGTACATATAAGATTAAATCCAACATATTACAAAACAACAAAATTTTAGTACTCCTACTAAAATTCAATCAGTCTTTCCAAATACACCCATTAATATTGATATTTTCAATCACAACCATCAATCAACAAATTCTAATTCCAATTCAATCAGTATTGAGGCGTAAAGCAAACCAAATTGATTACGCAAACATATCCTTGAAAATTACCACCGAATTACATTATCAACAATAAGCAATTAATTTAGAATTTCGATGGGAGCGAATTTGCTCCACAAATTTCAAAGTTCAAACCCTAACCAAAAAATTTCGACTTTAATAAAGAAATTACAACGATACAAATAGATATTTGTAACAAATTAGCAAGTTTTTTTTTACCTTAATTCGTTGAAGAAATTGAACCGAATTTGCTGTTGTTGATGCAAAATCTAATATAATGAAATCTCAGTTGTATGAACAAGGGACAAAGATGAAAAATCGAAAATTTTGCTGAATACCTAAGCTTTTAATATTTATTGTTATTTTTTTAATAAAAGGTGTATCTTAAATTTACAATTTTATCCCTAGATTTCTCACAACAATATTGCAAATGAGATATAAGGAATGGGGATTGTTAAACATCGCCATCAAAATACTAAACTTGGCCCACATTTTTGGGCGAAGTTTTGAATTTGCCCCTAGCTAAAAATAAAAACCATCTTGGACCACCTGTATCACCATCGACAGGCAACGCTTTTGGCCACCGTTGCGTCGACCTTGGACCACCACCGCAAAACTGGTATTGAAGTCGGTGAGAAACAAAAAAAAAAGTTAAAAGTTTTGAAGAGAAACGTTTCTTTCAAACAATTCTCTTCGATTGTCTTTTTTTTTGCAATATATATATATATATATATATATATATATATATATATATATATATATATATATATATATATATATATATATATATATATATATATATATATATATATATATATATATATATATATATATATAAAGTAAAGAACCATTTTTTTCCCGGGAAAAGCTTAGTTTATCTCGGAGATATGCAAAATTGGCATATCTCAGTGGCATGTTCGTAAATAAGTTGAGAAAAAGAAAAGTGAAAAACGAAAAGAAAAAAAAGGAGCTAAGCTATTTTTGCCTCTCTATAGATGAGATATTAAAGTGCAAAAAAATCTCTGAGATTAACTGGGCAAAGCTCGGCTTTGGTGGCGCTTTTGAGGTGGTGGTCCAAGGTTAACGCGATACATTGAGGTGATTTTTGCACTTCACCCAAGTCAAACACCCAATATTATTTTTGGTGTGCTAGGGGGCTGCCCCTCTTGTTACTGGTTATTTTGAATAACCTCGCTAACGTCAATGCTCCTAAACGACTAGCAATAATCCGAAGGAGGTGGTTAACTTAAGGAATTACGCTAAGTGTGGAATGTGAACTGAAGTTAAGAACAAACAAACTTGAATAAAAGATGCAAATACCTTCCATTATAAAGGATAGTGTCAGGCTACAATTGCATTACAAGGAAGAAGGATTACCTCCATGTTCATACAATTGAAAAGTAGAATGCTTCTTAACGAGGCATAGTGATAATCTAGGCTACACTAAACTAAACTACATTTACTTGGCTGATAAGCCAAGTGAAAACTAAGGAAAGCAATAAAATGCGAAAAGAGATAAGCTGCTGTTGTTGTTGTTCAATCGATTGTCCCTTACTGTTTATAGAGTGCATGAACTGGGAGTCGTGGAAAACTGATGGCAGTTACCACATTCAAGTATTAGAAACGTGACATTGTGATGGTGGTTACCATGTCTAGGCGCCAACTCACTTTGAATTTGAATTTCCCTCTCTGATTCACGTTCGTACTCTTAGTGGGCTTGGTTGATCCTATTGGGCTTTTGTCATTCTGGGCCAGTTCTCCTTCCTTTCTATATATGTGTCACGTACTTTCTTCCTGTTGCTAGTTTAGCTCCCATCGCCAAGGTTCTATGGCGCTTTTGCACCATCGTTAGTCGTTCCTTGGGTTTGGTTTTGATGCATGGTCAACAGAAGCCAACCAATGAATCTGTGGTAGTCAACTTTAGTCAATGAAAGTCAACATAATTATTTTGAGTGTTAACAAATTGCCCCCTTAATTTGTAAGGGTGATGGCGTTTGAGACCTTACAAATTATAATCTTAGAGCATAGACAAAGGTTGTGAAATAATATTTCGTTAACTATTGCTTCATTCATTATAAGCAAAGCATTTACAATCCTAAGTACATCAGGATTATACAATATACAATTCCTGATTTTTGCAGTACTTTTCGTAGGAATGAATAAAAAATAACAGACCTAAATATATTTACATATATTTATTTTATGGTCTGGAGACGAGTGAGATCAAAAGTCATCATCGCCAGGGAGTCTGCTGATAGCGTCCATAATCTCTTGATCACGAAGATAACTCTCAAAATCATCATGCTCAAGAGCCACTAGTTCCCAATCCATGAAGTTGTGGCGCTCAATCGAGTCGTCCCGCAACTGGCATGCGCACTGGTACTTGATGGTTCGGATAGAACCACCGTGTCCCTTGACAAGGGTGGCCCCGTAATATTCACCCCCCGAAGGTGATCTTGTAAGTCTCGAAGTCGGGAAAAGGAGAAACTTCCCTTACTTCGATTGCGTAAGCCTTACAAACGAGAGCCGGGTTTTGAAAGTTTCTAAGTCCCCTTTAACCCATCTAACCCATGGAATGAGGTGTTCATGGATGAATTCTTGCTTGTGGAAAGTTTGAACAACCCTTCAGGCGTTTCTCCTTCCTTCTCGGAAATCAGCACTATTGGCCCCCATCGCTTGACAAGTTTCTTCTTGAAACACTCCTTTCTTTATTCGAAGTAGTCTTTCCTCCATTCCTGCATCTCATCCTTGGCCAAATGATGGTTATCACATGGTCCAGGATACTCTAGTGTTCCCCTCTTTTGCAGAACGAACGCGGGGAATGTCCATGGATTTTGCGGTGGCGCCTCAATAACCCACACGCCTTCTTCCCAGTGCCCTGGGATCCCTAGATCTTCAATGTTAATGGCATTGAATTGCTGAATTATGTTTTCATCAGCCATTGCTAGTAAAGGAGAAAGAAATTAAGGTTTGATGTTGGGTTTTTTGTTTGAGGGAGTTTGAGAAATGAGAGATGGAAAGTGAATTTTGGAAGTTTAAAATGAAGGGCATGTATTAATAGCGATAATGGGTGGTTAATTAAAGGTGAAAGTCTGGATGCGAAGCGACTCGTGGAAAAAGGGTACGCAAAGGGCTCCACTTATAACCTGCGTGGCACTTGGCGTTATAAAGAAGACCTCCACGTAAGTGGTTATACAAAATCGTGGTCATGTACACTTACATCTTTTGTGTGATGCGCCTTTTTTCTTCAACTCCTCAACTTCTTTTCCTTACGATAAATTAAGGAGTTTCCCTTTTTCCAACTCCCGAGGTTTGACTCGTCCTTCCATGCACAAAATGATAATAACCGTCACCGGCCGTCGTTTCAAGCTGTGACGTCAGTCACTTGTAAGGAGCGCATTGAGCGACGTAATATGGCATCATTATTGCTTATTTATTACTTTGATTGTATCAAAATATATTTTGGAAGCCATAATTCGTAATACTTCATTAATCAACATCAGAACTACATGAATATTGTTCTGAGAACAATACTTTGAGAAAAAATAGCTCTAAAATTGCAAAAGTTTTAACTAACTAGTACACAAATCTAATATTTTGAGAACTTAGTAAGACTAAGATCTTATTAGACCTATGTTTTTGACTAATATTAGTTAATGTTGAAGAGAAACCCCTGTAGGTGATTAATCACCCCATGCCAACTCGTAATTGTCAGAGTCAACTTCTTCTGGGTCATCCCCTTCCTCGAGACAAATCTTTCTCCCAACTTTCATAGGTAGTCGCCCTCTAGCGACAGACTCCGATGAACGAGCCCTCCTTGGCCGCTTGCGCTTCTTCGAGCCATCCTCCCGAGTCACCTTCGGGATCATAATCCCCTGTTCATCATATTGCCGGATTTTTACTTGAACAAATGCAGAGGAAAAGGGTGAAGGATTGATCAAAAATGATACTAGAGATATTATGGGTGTTTCAATGGGTTACATTGAAGTAAAGTAAAATTGCATTTAGCAACCATAAAAACATGAGTCATTAATTCTAACGCCCCGGAAAAATACATAGCCTTAATCGTCAGCAAAAGCACAACTTAAGCCTGTGGGTTATGGCCCACTAATAAGATAATAGCCTAAAATGGCCTCTTAAACATACATATGATCATCTTTAAGCAATAATTATTACCCTTATATACAGAGTATTCTAGATTACCCAAATATATACAAAGTCACTTCAACTTAATCTTTCCGGAGCATCCTTGACATAACTGATCCTGCGCTATCTCCATAATACCTGAATAATTTCATAAAATAGGGAAAAGAGAAAACACAAAAAAATAACCTAAAATGAGTTGAAAACTCAGTAACTTCACTCCAGCCCGTAAAAACGGTTTTAGTTCGTAAATATTTTCATGCACAAGCATATATCACATCATATTGGTACTTATTCGGAAATACTATCAGAAAACATCATCATTAGATAGCCTGCCGGCAATGACCATTTGCGTGAGCGTAGTTCATTGGCAAGTACAAGTTTTGGACATAGCATTAACATTATCATATGACCCCTTTTGGTCCGTGTTCGTTCGTATATCGTAACATAATTCCTCCACCTATAACTTGCCCATTTGCCGTTCGGTTCATAATGCCAAGCCGCCGTAACCCTCCACTTTTACAAATTTACATATATTCATATTTCCGAACAACAACCATAGACCATGATAACCAAATTTCATAAGTCATAACATCATCGTTCATAGTATAAATAGACATAATTGAATCATATCGTATTTCATCATGCCACATAAACATTGTAAAACATAATTATATCACATAATCAACATCATATACTTGTATTCACGCATACACATATAAAACATCACATATAACATATACGGGCAATCACATAGGGTGCTTTGGACATGAAAGGTTACCTCGTACGCTAGTCGTTTCCTTTATTCCTTAAACATTGTCACAATTCAACCTCCAAGAACCATCATAAGTAACCTCCTCAAAGTCATAGCTCCAAAATGTGACAAATCCATCATTAGGCATCTACCCTATAAGATAGATAATACCTACTCAAAACAGTCTTAATCAAATGGGCTTTCATAAGTCTCTACCGATAAAGTACTAATATAATTGAAAGTAGCAAAATACTGTTTACAACTTTTGAAACATGGATATCCCTTTTTCGTAAAACTCATTTTGGTCTTCAAAAAGATGTTGTGACTTCCAAACTTTAAGTTTTTAGAAAACAGAATCAAAATGACAAGGTAAGTAAGCCCAACAGTTATGTTTAATTAACCAGTTACACTAACAGGTTTAAAGGAACACCAAAATCAGTTTAGTTTTTATAAAATCAGCCCAATTAATTAACTAGGTGACTTTATCAACACCAACAAATTAGTTTGAAGCCCAATAGTCAGAAATAACAAATTAGCTAAGTGGTTTCTTTGAGCTTAATTACTGAATCATAAAACAAAAGCTTAAGAGGTAATTTATACCTCTGCTCAAGAGCAGGAACGAAGCAAGGAACAAGAGGGGAGCTGAGCTCCGGTGAGGCAACGACAACGACGACCAACATACCAAGGCCGTGGCGGCGAGCACCGGCGTGGTGGCGACATAGCCGACGTTCGTCGAGTCTCGATGCAGCAGCGAGGCCCAGCAGCTAGCAGAACAAAGCAGAGGAGAGAGAGAGAGATATCATAGGGCAAGGCCGCTAGCTTGCGGCGGCCGACGATAAAGCTCCGGCGAGTATCGTCAAACGCAGCAGCAGCATAGGGGAAGAGAGAGAGAGAGATGTAGAGAGGTGAGGGTTTCATGGGGTTGGGGTTTTGTGGTTCCTTCGAGAGTGAGAGAAAGAGAAATGGGGGTTTGGGTCTTTTGAGTGAAAAATGACGAGAAAGAATGAATTGAGGGGTTTTTATTTCATCCAAGTTTAACCGACATAGGTGTTAGATGAGTAAACCCATTTTGTTTCTCATTTTGGCCAAATACCACCCAATTAATTACACATAAAACCCAAAATGTATTTATTTTAGAAAATAATTTAACTATGATAATTTCAGAAAAATTTAGGACGCAATTAAGCTAATAAACATAATTAATAGCTAATAAAACGATATTAAAGTTCGGGGTATTACATTAATATCATAATCAAAGAAGGGAGATTTAATTATTAATCACAAAATGTTCACAAATGTCCGAAACAACAACGTCCTCATTACCGACCCATACCCATTCACCTACTTCGAACGGACACAACTTCGCAAGAGAATTGGCAACCATATTCCCTTCTCTCCGAACATGACTCCAATTAATATAAGAAAACAAACTAGAAAGATATAAAATATCCTTAATAATGTTAGCTTAGGTAGAAAAAAGAGAATCATTCTTCATAATCAGGTTGATCACCCACAAGCAATCGCTTTCCACGATAAGCCTATCATAACCATGAGCTAGGGCCATCTTCATACCAAATCGGATCGTCAATGCTTCCGCAACATCCACGTCCCATTGCTCCTCGACCTGGTGCACAGCCGCAAGAGCAACATCCCCCTCTTGGTCCCTCACCACTGCGCCAAAGCCCATGCACTCCGCCCTTATTTTTCCCCGCATCACAATTAAGCTTGTATAAGCCATCGGTAGGCGGCTTCCACACGACCTTCTCAACAATCACGAAAGCTTTCCATCATCCGATACGTCTTGGAAGGCTCGAACATTATTTAGAGCCGCAACAACACCGTCCGTGACAAGACCTTGGCCTCTCCTTAAAAATATTCTCGTTTCGGGCATTCCAAAGACCCCAACAAATGGCCACGATTTTACACAGCTCCTCCTTCAATTCACTATTTATGACTATAGCCCACCAATCTGCCAATGAAGCGCCACTCGAAGGCGAAAAAATTTCGTGAACCTAATCACCAAACAGCTCCCAAACAATCCTAGCTTGAGGACAAAAAAAACAAAGCATGCATAACGTCCTCCTCATGCTCACAATAACAACATCGACCGGAAACAAAAGGGATTCGCCGGCAGAGACCTTTACCGATTGGGAGAGCATTATGTAGAGCACGCCACAAGAAAATTTTTAGTTTAGGAGGAACAACCAAAGATCAAACCGAAGACCACACCCTATTAGTAACCGAAGAAGAGCTCGTGCTTATGCCACCATTTTCGAGCCACCTAATAAAGCGATAACCTGATTTTGTCGTGTAGTTACCGTCACTACTGTAATGCCAGACCAGCAAATCATTACTCCAAGTCTCGGCCACGAGCATACTCAAAATCTTCTTCGCCTCAAAGTCCAAAAATAACTCCTTAACTAATTCAATTTTCCACCCGCTACCATCTTCACGCAATAATTCCTTCACCTTCATATTTTGATCACTTAACCCCCTAGGCGAAATAACCTTAAACGAGGGAGGAGACGGAATCCATTTGTCCTTCCACACATAGATAGACTCGCCCTTACCGACTCGCCACCGAGAGCCCTTCCTAATCACCCAACATGCCCCAAATATACTACGCCGAGTAAAGCTCGGGTTATACCCGAGTTTAGCCTCCAGCACAGAATGACGGGGATAATAACGAGCTTTTAACACTTGAGCAACAGGAGTGTTAGGATTAAGAAAAAGTCTCTAGATTTGTTTAGCCAAAAGTGCCACATTAAAACTCTCCAAATGACGAAAGCCAAGTCCCCCATCTAACTTCGACAAGCACAAATTATGCCAACTCACCCAATGAATCCTTCTTTCCTCCTCTTTCACACCCCACCAAAATTTTGCCACCGTAGAATGAATATCATCAATCAAAGAAGACAGAAGTAAACCAAAAATACTCATTATATAGGTGGGAATTGCTTGGACTACTGCCTTAATGAGGACTTCCCTACCCGCAAATGAGAGAAAATTTTCCTTCCATCCCTTTAATTTTTTCCTTATCCTTTCTTTCATGTGGTAAAAAATGTGCTTCTTAGAATGTCCAACTATAGTAGGAAGTACAGGATATTTAGAAGGAGTATCAACATAATTAATACCCAAAATGTTCATGATTTGAAGCCTTACCTCCTCACCCACACAAGGGCTAAAGCACACCGAGACTTATCAAAATTCACCTTTTGCCCCGAGGCCTCACCATATACATTCAAAATATTTGTTAGCTCCAAAGCCTCCGCATTACTAGCCTTCCGAACAAAGATACGTCATCGGCAAATAAAAGGTGACTCATTTGAGGAGCTGTCCGAGCCACCCTTATGCCACTTATAGATTTCAAAGCCATACTTCTGGAAATTAAATGAGAAAAGGCCTCTGCACATAAAATAAAGAGATAAGGTGAAATAGGGTCTCCCTAACGGAGACCCCAATAAGGAGTAAAAGGAAGCGTGTCAATTCCATTTACTTGAACCACAAACGACACAGAACGAACACATTTCATAACCATTACCCATGAATTAGCAAAGCCAAATTTATACATGTCTGCCTCTAAAAATTCCATTCAACTCGATTATAGGCCTTACTCATATCCAGTTTCAAAGCAAAGTGGCCGTTTTTCCTATTTTTAGTTTTGAATTTAATGAAAAATCTCGAAAGCAATGAGAGCATTATCCGTAACAAGTCTACCGTAAGTGAACGCACTTTGGTTAAGGGACACAATGCTAGGGAAGAATGGACTTCAACCTATTAGCTAGGACTTTGGAGACCAACTTATACACCACATTACAAAGAGATATGGGACGAAAATCAGACATCTTTAGGAATAAGAACTAATCTAGTATAATTAATCGACTCAATAGAGGACCTACGAACACTAATAACAAAATCAGTAATGTCGGAACCAATAATATGCCGAAAATTTTGGAAGAAATTAGCGCTATGACCATCTATACTTGGCGACTTATTAGGATTCATCTGAGAAAGGGCCTCACAGACTTCTTCACGAGTGAAGGGAGCACACAAAGTCTCGTTCATAGTATCAGTCACTTTTCGATCTAGACCATTTAAGGCATCCTCAATGGATTTCGGGTTAGAAGAACTAAATAGCTCTTTAAAGTAATTAACTGCAACCACTTCAATATTTGATTCATCAACCACCCACGCCCCATCCTCGTTTTTTATCCCCTTGATCAAATTCCTTCTCTTGCTCAAAAAAGCCCTCATATGGAAAAAATTTCGTGTTCGATCACCCTCGCTGAAAATTGCACCCGAGAGCGTTGTCTCTAATAAATTTCTTCCTTGTATAAAAGTTCATCAATCTCTTTCAAAATATTATTGTATTCGACAGATACCTCTTGAGTGGGGCATTTATTAGCCAAGACTTGCAATCTCTTTTGTTTCTCCTTTATAGATTTTTGGACATTACTAGAGATGTTCATGGGCGGGACGGCCCGCCAAGCCCACCCCCTCGGCCCGGCTCTTTCAAGCAACAATAATTTCCCGTCGAATGACCACGGTCCCCGATCAAGGACTTTGCTACGATCCGACTTTGCAAAAACGGAAAAACAAAAATGGAGTTCTCTATCTCCTTCATGACCAACCCTTTCGTCTGGCTTCCATAAATTACGCATAGTATTCTTTAAAGCTTTAGGATTAAAAGGTGAATCGACTCAAAATTTTACCAACAAGGCTATGAGAAACAAGCTCATCCGCCGGATCGTCGACTTCATCCTCACAAACTAGGGCTTCCTCCTCATCGCCAGAAGGGCGCTAAATTCTTCCATTTTTCTTCTAATTTCGATGCCATTATGAAGCCAACCGAAACCCTAATCCCGAGAAAGCCCTAATTGGAGTCCGAGAAAGCAACCGAACTATGAACGAGGAAAGAGACAAAGAATGACAAACAAACGACATTGACAACAAGAATAAGGAATAGACCCTATAAGATGAATTCTTGAGGCTGGAATTACCTCATCACCCCTAGAAACCCTAGAGAAACCCTAGTAGTCTAGAGAGGAAGCCTCATGTCTTATTTTACTACATATGATCCAACTAATATGAGTTATTTGGCAACTAGGTGTTATGTTTTACCTAGTTTACTCATCTTATTTACCTAGCTAGAGGTATTAGTTGTAGGCCGTTAATCCTTGATATAATGATATTAAACAAACTTTACCACCCTAAAACCTCTAACCCACCTTCTTATACTCCATCCATAACCAAAAAAAAAAAAAAAAATTGGCACAATAAAAATTATTTGTGAGATATAAGATATTTACTCTGTCATTGTTAAAATCTTTCTATTATTATGAAGAGGTAATTAACCCACCCACATAAATCCCATCATATCCCTAACGACGGTAAATTTGGTCCACTCACAACTTCAAAACTCACAACTCACAACAACCGCATTCATACCCTTTAGCGGTGAATTCTCAAAATCAAGCTAATGTTATTAGCCGTATGTTCATAAGAAAAAACGTTGTGGGGAAAGAGCGGGAGTGATAGGATTTCATCCGTCCTCTCCAGTACTCGCCTTATCCATAACACACACCCATAATAACCCTTCTTCTTCATCATCCCTCTTTCCTTCAATTCCTCCATTTACTAAAATAAAATAAAAATAAATAAATAAATAAATAAAATAATAATAATAATAAATCCCAAAACACTTACACCATGATTAATATGAACGACAATCGCATAATTCCCCACTTTCTCTCTCCTCATTTCCCATAATGTTCACTTTCCCTAACCCTACTCTCTCTCCTCACCTTCCTTCTTCTTCTTCTTCTTCTTCTTCTTCTTCTTCTTCTTCTTCTTCTTCTTCTTCCTCCTCATCCAATTTCCACCTCTTTCGCTCTTTTCATATTCTCCATAACTCAATCATTTTATTGCGGATATTTTTCAAACGCCCGCCATAAAATTTTTATATTGTTGAAGATATAAGATGAGAAACTGGTCAACGGAAGAAATTACTGAGATTAGAAAGATGAGAGAGTGTGAAAGAGTGAAACTTGGTTTGGAAGGAGAAAGAGGGAGAGAGTTGTGGACGCCATTATTGAATAGATGAGATGAGAAACTGGATGAAATTTGGTTGAAAGAAAGTTGATAATGAAGGTGTAGAAGCAGCTTTGTTAAAAGAAAACAAGCAATAATGATGAAGAATGAGCGGGTAGGGTAGTAAATAACCTGATTAGTAGGTTGCCGGTCCACGTGGAGTAAAATGAGAAGACATACCGATAGTTGGGATTATATTAGAATAATCGTTAATAGGGATTAATATTAGAAGACTACCCATAGTTGGGATTATTAACATGAACTTTTCTTTTACAATTTTAACGAGGTAACAACTTTGTCAAATTTTATTAATCCATATTGATTGATTTTATCCACCATAACCAAAACATGAATGTAATCATATTTGAAGAGATAGACTATCAGTCTATCAAGATTAATTACGCCAACAAGTATTTATGAGTTTATATACAATTTTGTCAATATAATAATTAATCATGTTTATATAATCAATTTTGAATACGAGACTTGACGATAGTATCATCGTTATATTATCAATTTTGAATACAAGACTTGTAGATTATGAAATACAAATTATTACTTGGGTTCGGGAAAAAACGAAAAGAAAAGAAAAAACACGTGGAGTTTGAGAGGGGAAAAATAAGAAGGATCAAATCGAAGTCGACATGGAGGATTTATTATGGATTAATCGTGTTGTCGAATTGCAATTTATTTAAACTTTGACTCAAAGACTCAAGCCTTATATTCTTTTTAATTAAACCTGGAGTGAACTAAATTAAAGTAGTGAAGTACCATAGATTTAAGTCCAAAAATATCTATACTCGACACGTCATCTAAATATTACTAAAGCTGTGCCAAGATAGGCACGCTTGTCAATTTCTGATTGAAAATTTTCCCTCCAAAACTATTAATTTTACAAAAATCAATAATTAACAACTCAACCATGTGTAGAAAAAAAAATTATGATTTGATTATTATTTTTTACTTAGAAAAACAAGAAGAAAAAGGACAACTCCCGAAAAATAGTTAGAAGTTTCGTTTTTTGAAATACGTATAAGATAGATGTCTTTTCTTTGAACATACGAAAAAAATATTGATTAAGATTTTTTTTTTTTGAAAAAAACAAGTGAAAAAACACCCTTAAAAATAGTTTTCACAAATTATCTTTATATCTTTGAATAATTATATAATGAAAAAAAAAAGATCCCGATATAATTTTAGTGATGCAAATCGGTATGATAATGATTTTGAATTTGTTAACAAAAAACGAAACAAATAAGTGAGCAATATATTTAGAAGCTTTTTTTCAATTTTAAACCAAAAAATAAACAATAATTATTGATAGCCAAAGATAGAGTTAAGCCCACAACAAGAACCTAAAGTTTCAATCTTTTCACCACTTAGGAGTTAGGACTCGTAACTTTTTCTTTAACTCTTTAGGGCCTCGTGGTTAAGAATCAAGCAACTTAACTCACCGATAACCCACATGAGCACAAATAATAAAGTTTAAAAACAACTTAAATAATTTAATATTAGAAAAAGCTAAATAATGGGAGAAAAAAAGCTTTAAATTCTCATTTAAATTCAAAAAACTAAAATCATCAATTTTGAAATACCACCATTAAAACCTCACATCATCAAGCCATTATTAAAAAAAACCACCATCAAAACCCCATCACTATCACTTTCATCAAACCACCAAGCCCGACCACCATAGGAAAAAAAAATAACACAAGAAGAAATGCACCAAAACCCATTTACCAAACAAAATCCACAACCCAAGTTACAAATCAAGATTAAAATGGTTATTTATGTATTTATAATTCTTTTTTTTCTTGGAATAATTTTTTTCTCTTTTATTTTATTTTATCAATTTCTTAACTCAGGGCCCACCATTTCAACCTTGGAATTGTTAAGTTTCAATAGAAAATAGTGATGAGGTCCTGGCAAAAAAAAAAGTTATTGATCCTCAACAATGAAATACCTAAAAGTTGAGGTCCCAAACTTATACTTAACTCCCCCAAAGATATAGGAAATCACTTACAAAATTTGAATAAAAGTGATATTTGAAACCTATGAAAGACACTTTCTCAAAGAGAGACAAATACGTAAGCCAAATATTTTGAATTTTTTAAAAATCTATAATAATTATTAATTTTTATTTCATTGTTGCACACGTGGCGACTCGAACAAATTTCCTACAAAAACATATACGACATCATCAACATTATTTACTTGAAGCAACGTACAATCCTAAAAAAAAAGAGATTGAAAAAATCCCTATAAAATATAAAAGAATAAATAAATTTTCAAATATATATATATACACACACAGATGATTATGTAGTACAAACCAAAAAAAAGAAGAGATTATAAACCCTTAATCCATAAGTTCAACTCCAATTGTCAAAACAAAATTTAAAAAAATTTGTGATAAATACATCTCATTATTTGATAACATTAGTTTACATTTTAAGCACAACTTTTTATGCAATAATAATTTACAGCCTAAGTCTTTATATACACACTAATCATATCAATAATCCACTATCACAATGGTTCATCTTTTCTTCCAAAAATGTTTTTAATTTCATCGAAAAAAAAAAAAAAAAATTCTCTTAACGGTGTAATATGTCTAAAGCATATGACTTTTTAGCAACATAGAAGATCTTGCTTGAAACTAGCATACTAATAATATTTAAATGATATTGTGATAGTTAATATATTATTTAGAACTTAAAAATTGAAGTGATCTTGATATTATAATGATTTTAAAATTTACAAGGAATTCATTTCAAGGTGTAACATTTCAAGATTTTGAAAGCATTATAATAACCAAAACTTTTTTACAAAGATCTATACTTAATAACTAAAGCAAGGCCATGCCGACTTAAGCAATGTACACATGTCGCTCTCTCATTAAAAAATTTCCCATGCCAAAATGAATTGCTGACATCATACATCTCTAAAATAAATAAAAATAAAGAGTAAACAATCGTTACTCAAAATAGCCCCTGAAAAAAAAAGAACAAACAAAATTAAATTCGGATAAAAAGTATTATCCGATAATAATTCAGGTAAAAATTATTATCCCATAAAATTTAAAATTTAAAATTCAAAAGATATTTTATCATATGATTTTATCCTCCTAGCAAATCAGTATAAAATTTGTTAAAAAAGATAAGTTATCCAACATATATATTATAACTCATTCTTTTTTTTTTTTACGGAAAAAGGATTTCATTAAATATGGCCAAACGACACTTACAAACAATTCCTAAAAAATCTACAATTTCAACACAAATACTTAAACCCTTAGATCTAATTACATCGCAGATTCGATTAACAATAACCTTAATTAAAACCTTTATCCGAAGCAATACGATCATGAGTTCGCTATGATTCCGGCATAACTTCCGATGCATAGCCCCCCTGGTGTAAATACTTCGTAGTCATCTAGATTTTTTATAGAAATTGTGAAAACGTAGATCTTCCTTTCTTTTTACCGAGACAATGGAGCAATGAAGATGAACACACTAGGAAAAACACCATCTTAAAGATGGGTTCCATTATTGAAAGCAATTAAATAGGTTTTTTGGGGCTTAGCACCGGTAAAAACCGATGGAAGCCCATACAAAAATCACAATTGAGATTAGAAATAAAGAGATGGAAGAAAGGGAGTGAAAAGAGAGAAAGTTTCAAGAAAAACCTAGCGATATATGCTAGAAATAAAACCCTCTCAAAGGAAAACTCTAGAGGAACTCTTTCTCTCTCTAGAAAATTTGAGAGAGAACTTTCATTATTATCAATATTATAACTCATTCTTGAACTATATAATTTTCACGTTAATTTTAATCAAAATTTAAAATTCAATAAAATATGATATTATCTAAAATAAAATAACATAAAAATAGATTAAATCTAAGAACTATTTTAAAAAATCCTAATAACTATCCTCCTAACAAATTAGAATAAATTAGTTAAAAAGATAAGTTATCCAAATTATATTACAAATCATTCTCTTGAAATATATAATTTTTCAAGTGAATTGGTAAAAAAATATTATCCCATAATATTTAAAATTTAAAGTTAAAAATTCAAAAGATATTTCATCATGATTTTATCCTCCTAGCAAATCGATTATAAAATTTGTTGAAAGGACAATTTATCCAACATAAATACTGTATTATAACTCATCTTGAACTATAAAATTTTCACATTAATATTATTCAAAATTTAAAATTCAATGAAATATGATATTATCTAAAATAAAATAACAAAAAATGGATTAAATCTAAGAACTATTTCAAAAATCTTAATAACGATCCTCCTAACAAATATTAATCCTTACTATGTCCGGACCCTGTAAGTTTCCCCGTGTTGAGTCAAATTCAAAGATAAGTTATCCAAATTATATTACAAATCATTCTCTTGAAATATAAAATTTTTCAAGTGAATTTTATTCAAAATTAAAAATTCGAGAGAACTATTTCAAAGACAATATTCATACTAAGATTATATTACAATAATTATAGTAAAAAAAAATATTATAGTAATGATTGTAATATAAAACAATACTTATAATTAAGATTATAATACAATAATTATCGTGAAAAAAAAGTTGCATTAGTGCAAAATCCTTATAAGTTATATGCAAATGGGAATTTTTTTTTAACAATATTGAAGTTATTAGGAAAAGATTCTATCATCAATCACAAGTATCAACATTAACCCACTACCCAAATGTTGCTCGTCAAAGAAAGCATCCCTTTGTAATTTACATTCTTGTTGTATATTGGCATGTAATTCAACTAAAGTTGTAATCTGAGCACAATTGGTTAGTGTCGACTATCAAACAAAAGCATGATGGTAATTCAAGATATTGGAGAGATGGAGAAAGAGAAATAAATTGTTTGAAAGGGTTGTGTGAAAGCATTATATTAATCGAGTTTAAATAATTATGCACAGGGAAAATTGTGAAGTTGATAATATGCTCCTCTCACAAACTTTTATCCCCTTAGTGTTCTTGCAAGTCGCAACAATATAATGCCTCTAAAAGTGTAATAACAGAAGAAAATAGCTTGAACAATGTAAAGTACCATAAAAGAATTTGACAAAAAAAAAAAAATCAAAGCAAATCACCCACTACTTTTGAAAAGAAGATTGGGAACAACATGATAGTGAGGATGCACACATGCGCACAAGTGCAAGATCAACTTGCTTGTCACCGATGAAGGATAGTTTATTCACAAAAATTCACTTCTACTTATTTTGCTTTGTTTGGTTTCTAAAGGGGTGACAAATAATTCTTCAATGGTGAAAATCTTTAGTGATGAAAGACAATTTCTTTTGAAAGGAAAGAAAACCACATTTTGATCCCTCCTTGTCATCCTTTTACTCTACTTCCCACTCATCCTCTCCCCTTCCCCTTTCATTTTCCATTTTTTAATAACTTTTCTTACATTCCATGAATAAGCGGTTTACATTGGAAATAAAAATGTGGCCATAACTTTACATTTTAAGTGAATAACACCATTTCTATAAATAAGCCCAATACATGAAAACAAGTTGAAGGGAAGAACAAGTGCTACTAACAAACAATCTTAGATAGACACAAAAATAACCTGAGAACTATATAGCGAGAGGAATACCTTACTTTTAAAACGACTTCATAAGCTCTATGTAAACTCACTACAACAAGACTAGTTAAGTGGTCGGCTAACTTACGGCTTCACTTTGACATAGGTATAGAATTTTCCATCGAGGAGATCTATAACTGTACCCAGCAACCATTGCTCCAACGCGCTTCCCAAGTCTTAGGCTCTATATCATCACGTCCCGATTATTATACGACACTATGCCCCGTAACGAAGGCCAAGTTGGTGGGAACAATCTCCTCAGGACCAACAATGGAGTAGCCGCGTAGGTTTCGAGAGGTTATAGTGGATTAGCACATAAGAGTTATCTTTGAACAGGTAAACTTGATAGGACTTGTGCGAAGCAAAGCGCTCCAATATCACCCGAAAGATAGTGCCCCGCAAGCATGGAAAAGCGTTTGTTATGAGACCACTCTTGATGAGCTTCCGCTCAAAATAGTTAAAGAGAACATATCGTGAGCGTTGAAAAGATAAGCTTCACCAATGACCGTGGATTCAAAGCGACATTGACACACGATTCTTACCCGGGAAAGGAAACATCTTTGGAGTGTAGATCGGGCGGGATAGACCTTGGCCTTGGCCTCCAATTAAATCACCCGTTCGGGTGTCTAAATCATAACTTATCTTTTGCACAATATGTGCCCGAAAAGAGAAATGCTTCATTAACACCATGACAACTGAAAGCAGCGTCAACTCCATAGTATGAAAAGAGAGGAAACCATCGCAAACCAAAAGTGAGGGCTTTGACTAGGCGATCCATCTTTGGTGTTTCACGATCATATTTGATTACAAAATAATCAAGATGGAGGAACATAAAGACTTCATTAGTGTGCAACGAGCGTAATGCGGCACTAACATAGTATGACTCATCCTTCTCTTTATCCATCATGGCCATTAATTCCTCTGGTGGACAGGATCGGTAACAAATTATCCAGATATTGCGGATCTTCCTCTAGGGGGTTTGTCCGATCGAAATTGCTCTCATAAACTAATTCTCGTATTTTTTGCCCTTTTCTTCTTGGAAGATATTGCAATATTCACTGTGCCCTTTGTTTCTTCGTACTCGTATTAAACCTCCTTCTTTTCGAAAAAGTTCCATGATTAGGGATTCGTCCTACAAGATGAGTCTAATATAATCAATTAACTAAATAAAAATAATCATTCAAGCCCATAAGATTACAAACATAGAACAATTTCTTGCAACAACGATTGTGAATTGAAGGATGTTGGTACATATAAGATTAAATCCAACATATTACAAAACAACAAAATTTTAGTACTCCTACTAAAATTCAATCGATCTTTCAAATACACCCATTAATATTGATATTTTCAATCCAGACCATCAATGAACAAATTCTAATTCCAATTCAATCGATATTGAGCGTAAAAAGCAAACCAAATTGATTACGCAACATATCCTTTGAAAATTACCACTTGAATTACATTATCAACAATAAGCAATTAATTTAGAATTTCGATGGGAGCGAATTTGCTCCACAAATTTCAAAGTTCAAACCCCTAACCAAAAAATTTAAGACTTTAATAAAGAAATTACAACGATACAAATAGATATTTGTAACAAATTAGCAAGTTTTTTTGTATCTTAATTAGATTGAAGAAATTGAACCCAATTTGCGGTTGTTGATGCAAAATCTAATATGCGGGCCGCGGCTAATGAAATCTCGTTGTATGAACAAGGACAAAGATGAAAAATCAAAATTTTGCCGAATACCTAAGCTTTTAATATTTATTATTATTTTTTAATAAAAGGGTATCTTAAATTTACAATTTTATCCCAAGATTTCACACAACAATATTGCAAATGAGATATAAGGAATGGGGGTTGGTAAACATCGCCATCAAAATCTAAACTTGGCCCACATTTTTAGGGCAAGTTTTGAATTTGCCTTTACCTAAAAAAAAAAACCATCTTGGACCACCTCTATCACCATCGACGGGCAACGCTTTTGGCCACCGTCGCGTCGACCTTGGACCACCACCTCAAACTGGCATCAAGTCGGTGAGAAACAAAATAAAAAATTTAAAAGTTTTCAAGAGAAACGTTTCTTTCAAACAATTCTATTCGATTGTCTTTTTTGCAATATATATATATATATATAAAGTTAGAACCATTTTTTTCCTGGGAAAAGCTTAGTTTATCTCGGAGATATGCAAAATTTGCATATCTCAGGGTATGTCTGTAAATAAGTTGAAAAAAGAAAAGTGAAAAATGAAAAGAAAAAAAGGAGCTAAGCTATTTTTGCCTCTCTATAGATGAGATATTAAAGTGCAAAAAATCTCACGAGATTAACCGGGCAAAGCTTCGGCTTTGGTGGCGCTGAGGTGGTGGTCCAAGGTTAACGCTACTGTTGAGGTGATTTTTGCACTTCACCAACAAGTCAAACACCCAATATTATTTTTGGTGTGCTAAAAGGGCCTCCCCTCTTATCCGGTTATTTTGAATAACCTCGCTAACGTCAATGCTCCTAAACGACTAGCAATAATCCAAAGGAGGTGGTTAACTAAGGGAATTACGCTAAGTGTCGAATGTGAACCAAGTTAAGAACAAACAAACTTGAATAAAAGATGCAAATACCTTCCATTATAAAGGATAGGAGTCGGCTACAATTGCATTACAAGGAAGAAAGATTACCTCCATGTTCATACAATTGAAAAGTAGGAATGCTTCTAACGAGGCATAGTGATAATCTAGGCCACACTAAACTAAACTACACTAACTTGGTTGATAAGCAAAGTGAAAACTATGGAAAGCAATAAAATGCGAAAAGAGATAAGTTGCTTTCGTTGTTGTTGTTGTTCAATCGATTGTCCCTACTTGTTTATAGAGTGCATAAATTGGGAGTCGTGGAAAACCGATGAGCGCTTACCACATTCAAGTATTAGAAACGTGACATCATGGATGGTGGTTACCATGTCTGCGCCAACTCACTTTGAATTTGAATTTCCCTCCGATTCAAGTTTGTACTCTTAGTGGGCTTGGTTGATCCTATTGGCTTTTGTCATTCCGGCCAATTCTCCTTCCTTTCTATATATGTGTCACGTACTTTCTTCCCGTTGCTAGTTTAGCTCCCATCGCCAAGGTCTGTGGCGCTTCCGCACCATTGTCAATGTTCCTTGGGTTTGGTTTTGATGCATGGTCAACCGGGGCCAACCAATGAATCTCATGGTAGTCAACTTTAGTCAACAAAGTCAACATAATTATTTTGAGTGTTAACAAATTGCCCCCCTTAATTTGTAAGGGTGATGGCGTTTGGAGACCTTACAAATTATAATCTTAGAGCATCGACAAAGGTTGTGAAATAATATTTCGTTAACTATTGCTTCATTCATTATAAAAGCAAAAAACATTTACAATCCTAAGTACATGAGATTATACAATTTACAATTCGATTTTTGGCGGTACGAATTTCGTAGGAATGAATAAAAAATAACGCACCTAAATATATTTACATATATTTATTCTATGGTCTGGAGACGAAGTAAGATCAAAAGTCATCATCACCGGGAAGTCATTGATGCGTCCATAATCTCTTGATCACGAAGATAACTCTCAAAATCATCATGCTCAAGAGCCACTAGTTCCCAATCCATGAAGTTATGGCGCTAAATCGAGTCGTCCCACAACCGGCATGCCCTGTACTTGATGGTTCGGATTGAACCACCGGTCCCTTGACAAGGGTGGCCTCGTAATATTCACCTGCAGGTGATCTTGTAAGTCTCGAAGTCGGGAAAGGAGAAACTTCCCTTACTTCGATTCGTAAGCCTTACAAACGAGAGCCGAGTTTTGAAAGTTTCTAAGTCCCCTTTAACTCATCTAACCCATGGAATGAGGTGTTCATGGATGAATTCTTGCTTGTGGAAAGGTTGAACAACCCCTTCAGCGTTTCTCCTTCCTTCTGCGGAAATCGACACTATCGGCCCCATCGGCTGACAAGTTTCTTCTTGAAACACTCCTTTCTTTCTTGGTAGTCTTTCCTCCATTCCTCCATCTCATCCTTGGCCAAATGGATGGTTATCACATGGTCCAGGATACTTAGTGTTCCCCTCCGATGCGCAAACCTAACGCGGGGAATGTCCATGGATTTTGCGGTGGCGCCCTCAATAACCCACACGCCTCCCTCCCAGTGCCCCGTGACCCCCTAGATCTTCAATGTTAATGGCATTGAATTGCCGAATTATGTTTTCATCACCCATTACTAGTAAAGGAGAAAGAAATTAGGGTTTGGTTGGGTTTTTTTTGAGGAGTTTGAGAAATGAGAGATGGAAAGTGAATTTTGGAAGGGCATCGAGCTGACGTAATATGGCATCATTATTGCTTATTTATTACTTTTTGATTGTATCAAAATATATTTTGGAAGCCATAATTCGTAATACTTCATTAATCAACATCGAGAACTACACGAATATTGTTCCTCAACAATACTTTGGAGAAAAAATAGCTCTAAAATTGCAAAGTTTTAACTAACTAGTACACAAATCTAATATTTTGAGAACTTAGTAAGACTAAGATCTTATTGATCCATGTTTTTTTTTACTAATGTAGGTGATTAATCACCCCATGCCAACTCGTAATTGTCGAGTCAACTTCTTCCGGTCATTCCCTTCCTCGAGACAAATCTTTCTCCC
>CANSZD010002617.1:100000-196898 GCA_947648045.1 Beta corolliflora | reverse complement strand
GGGCCCCCATTGTCCCTCCTTGTACTAAAAAGCCCAAATTAACCCTAGATCATATACTTTTAGGTAAATACCAAACATGTTTTGGGTATTACCAAACCAATCCAATCGCAATACATTATCATTACTCATCAAAGCAATCCTATGGGGATTGGACAATCATGCCATCGAGTCCATTAGGCCCAATACCTCACCAAACCCCTGACTTCGAGTTTTAGGCCCCCATTGTCCCTCCTTGTACTAAAAAGCCCAAATTAACCATAGATCATATGCTTTAAAGTAATTACCAAACATGTTTTGGGTATTACCAAACCTATCCAATCACAATACATTATCATTACTCTTCAAAGCAATCCTATGGGGATTGGACAATCATGCCATCGGGTCCATTAGGCCCAATACCTCACCAAACCCCATTGACTTCAGTTTTGGGCCCCATTGTCCCTCCTCTGTACTAAAAAGCCCAAATTAACCCTAGATCATATGCTTTTAGGTAAATACCAAACATGTTTCTGGGTATTACCAAACCTATCCAATCACAATACATTATCATTACTCATCAAAGCAATCCTATGGGGATTGGACAATCATGCCATCGGGTCCAGTAGGGGCCAATACCTCACCAAATCCCATTGACTTCAGTTTTGGGCCCCCATTGTCCCTCCTTGTACTAAAAAGCCCAAATTAACCCTAGATCATACGCTTTTAGGTAATTATCAAACATGTTTTGGGTATTACCAAACCTATCCAATCACAATACATTATCATTACTCATCAAAGCAATCCTATGGGGATTGGACAATCATGCCACTGAGTCCATTAGGCCCAATACCTCACCAAACCCCATTGACTTCGGTTTGGGGCCCCATTGTCCCCTCCTTGTACTAAAAAGCCCAAATTCACCCCATATCATATGTTTTTAGGTAATTATCAAACATGTTTTGGGGTATTACTAAACCTATCCAATCACAATCCATTCCCATTACTCATCAAAGCAATCCTATGGGGATTGGACAACCATGCCACTGGGTCTATTAGGCCCAATACCTCACCAAACCCCATTGACTTGAATTTTGGGCCCCTATTGTCCCTCCTTGTACAAAGAAGCCTAAATTAACCTCAATCATATGCTTTAAGGTAATTACCAAACATGTTCTGAAGATTATCAAACTACTAAGTGGAGGATGTTCTCCCAATGACAATCATTTATCATTACTCATTAAAGAATCCAAGGGGGATTGAACAATCATGCCACTTGGTCCAGTAGGACCAATACCTCACCAAACCCCATTGACTTGAATTTTGGGCCCCCATTGTCCCTCGTACAAAAAAGCCTAAATTAACCCTAGATCATATGCTTTTAGTTAATTACCAAACATGTTTTGGGTATTACTAAACCTATCCAATCACAATCCATTATCATTACTCATCAAAGTAATCCTATGGGGATTGGACAATCATGCCACTGAGTCCATTAGGCCCAATACCTCACCAAACCCCATTGACTTCAGTTTTGGGCCCCCATTGTCCCTCCTTGTACTAAAAAGCCCAAATTCACCCCATATCATATGTTTTTAGGTAATTACCAAACATGTTTTGGGTATTACTAAAACCTATCCAATCACAATCCATTCCCATTACTCATCAAAGCAATCCTAATGGGATTGGACAATCATGCCATCGGGTCCATTAGGCCCAATACCTCACCAAACCCCATTGACTTCGAGTTTTGGGGCCCTATTGTCCCTCCTTGTACAAAGAAGCCTAAATTAACCCCAATCATATGCTTTAAGGTAATTACCAAACATGTTCTAAGGATTACCAAACTACTAAGTGGAGGATGTTCTCCCAATGACAATCATTTATCATTACTCATCAAAGCAATCCTATGGGGATTGGACAATCATGCCACTGGGTCCAGTAGGCCCAATACCTCACCAAACCCCATTGACTTGAGTTTTGGGCCCCCATTGTCCCTCCTTGTACTAAAAAGCCTAAATTAACCCTAGATCATATGCTTTTAGGTAATTATCAAACATGTTTTGGGTATTACCAAACCTATCCAATCACAATCCATTATCATTACTCATCAAAGCAATCCTATGGGGATTGGACAATCATGCCACTGAGTCCATTAGGCCCAATACCTCACCAAACCCCATTGACTTCAGTTTTGGGCCCCCATTGTCCCTCCTTGTACTAAAAAGCCCAAATTAACCCTAGATCATATGCTTTTAGGTAAATACCAAACATGTTTTGGGTATTACCAAACCTATCCAATCACAATACATTATCATTACTCATCAAAGCAATCCTATGGGGATTGGACAATCATGCCACTGGGTCCAGTAGGCCCAATACCTCACCAAACCCCATTGACTTGAGTTTTGGGCCCCCATTGTCCCTCCTTGTACTAAAAAGCCCAAATTAACCCTAGATCATATGCTTTTAGGTAATTATTAAACATGTTTTGGGTATTACCAAACCTATCCAATCACAATACATTATCATTACTCATCAAAGCAATCCTATGGGGATTGGACAATCATGCCACTGAGTCCATTAGGCCCAATACCTCACCAAATCCCATTGACTTCAGTTTTGGGCCCCCATTGTCCCTCCTTGTACTAAAAAGCCCAAATTAACCCTAGATCATATGGTTTTAGGTAATTACCAAACATGTTTTGGGTATTACCAAACCTATCCAATCACAATCCATTATCATTACTTATCAAAGCAATCCTATGAGGATTGGACAATCATGCCACTGAGTCCATTAGGCCCAATACCTCACTAAACCCCATTGATTTCGCATGGGCCCCCATTGTCCCTCCTTGTACTAAAAAGCCCAAATTCACCCCATATCATATGTTTTTAGGTAATTATCAAACATGTTTTGGGTATTACTAAACCTATCCAATCACAATCCATTCCCATTACTCATCAAAGCAATCCTATGGGGATTGGACAACCATGCCACTGGGTCCATTAGGCCCAATACCTCACCAAACCCCATTGACTTGAATTTTGGGCCCCTATTGTCCCTCCTTGTACAAAGAAGCCTAAATTAACCCCAATCATATGCTTTAAGGTAATTACCAAACATGTTCTGAAGATTACCAAACTACTAAGTGGAGGATGTTCTCCCAATGACAATCATTTATCATTACTCATTAAAGAATCCAATGGGGATTGAACAATCATGCCACTTGGTCCAGTAGGACCAATACCTCACCAAACCCCATTGACTTGAATTTTGGGCCCCCATTGTCCCTCCTTGTACAAAAAAGCCTAAATTAACCCTAGATCATATGCTTTTAGTTAATTACCAAACATGTTTTGGGTATTACTAAACCTATCCAATCACAATCCATTATCATTACTCATCAAAGTAATCCTATGGGGATTGGACAATCATGCCACCGAGTCCATTAGGCCTAATACCTCACCAAACCCCATTGACTTCAGTTTTGGGCCAACATTGTCCCTTCTTGTACTAAAAAGCCCCAAATTCACCCCATATCATATGTTTTTAGGTAATTACCAAACATGTTTTGGGTATTACTAAACCTATCCAATCACAATCCATTCCCATTACTCATCAAAGCAATCCTATGGGGATTGGACAACCATGCCACTGGGTCCATTAGGCCCAATACCTCACCAAACCCCATTGACTTGAGTTTTGGGCCCCTATTATCCCTCCTTGTACAAAGAAGCCTAAATTAACCCCAATCATATGCTTTAAGGTAATTACCAAACATGTTCTGAAGATTACCAAACTACTAAGTGGAGGATGTTCTCCCAATGACAATCATTATCATTACTCATCAAAGTAATCCTATGGGGATTGGACAATCATGCCACCGGGTCTAGTAGGGACCAATACCTCACCAAACCCCATTGACTTGAGTTTGGGGCCCCCATTGTCCCCTCCTTGTACTAAAAAGCCCAAATTAACCCTAGATCATATGCTTTTAGGTAATTATCAAACATGTTTTGGGGTATTACCAAACCTATCCAATCACAATCCATTATCATTACTCATCAAAGCAATCCTATGGGGATTGGACAATCATGCCACTGAGTCCATTAGGCCCAATACCTCACCAAACCCCATTGACTTCAGTTTTGGGCCCCCATTGTCCCTCCTTGTACTAAAAAAGCCCAAATTAACCCTAGATCATATGCTTTTAGGTAATTACCAAACATGTTTTGGGTATTACCAAACCTATCCAATCACAATACATTATCATTACTCATCAAAGCAATCCTATGGGGATTGGACAATCATGCCACTGAGTCCATTAGGCCCAATACCTCACCAAACCCCATTGACTTCAGTTTTGGCCCCCATTGTCCCTCCTTGTACTAAAAAGCCCAAATTAACCCTAGATCATATGCTTTTAGGTAAATACCAAACATGTTTTGGGTATTACCAAACCTATCCAATCACAATACATTATCATTACTCATCAAAGCAATCCTATGGGGATTGGACAATCATGCCACTGGGTCTAGTTAGGACCAATACCTCACCAAACCCCATTGACTTCAGTTTTGGGCCCCCATTGTCCCTCCTTGTACTAAAAAGCCCAAATTAACCCTAGATCATATGCTTTTAGGTAATTATCAAACATGTTTTGGGTATTACCAAACCTATCCAATCACAATACATTATCATTACTCATCAAAGCAATCCTATGGGGATTGGACAATCATGCCACTGAGTCCATTAGGACCAATACCTCACCAAACCCCATTGACTTCAGTTTTGGGCTCCCATTGTCCCTCCTTGTACTAAAAAGCCCAAATTCACCCCATATCATATGTTTTTAGGTAATTATCAAACATGTTTTGGGTATTACTAAACCTATCCAATCACAATCCATTCCCATTACTCATCAAAGCAATCCTATGGGGATTGGACAATCATGCCACTGAGTCCATTAGGCCCAATACCTCACCAAACCCCATTGACTTCAGTTTTGGGCCCCCATTGTCCCTCCTTGTACTAAAAAGCCCAAATTAACCCCAGATCATATGTTTTTAGGTAATTATCAAACATGTTTTGGGTATTACTAAACCTATCCAATCACAATCCATTCCATTACTCATCAAAGCAATCCTATGGGGATTGGACAACCATGCCACTGGGTCCATTAGGCCCAATAGCTCACCAAACCCCATTGACTTGAGTTTTGGGCCCCAATTGTCCCTCCTTGTACAAACAAGCCTAAATTAACCCCAGATCATATGCTTTAAGGTAATTACCAAACATGTTCTAAGGATTATCAAACTACTAAGTGGAGGATGTTCTCCAATGACAATCATTTATCATTACTCATTAAAGCAATCCAATGGGGATTGGACAATCATGCCACTTGGTCCATTAGGCCCAATACCTCACCAAACCCCATTGACTTGAATTTTGGGCCCCCATTGTCCCTCCTTGTACAAAAAAGCCTAAATTAACCCTAGATCATATGCTTTTAGTTAATTACCAAACATGTTTTGGGTATTACTAAACCTATCCAATCACAATCCATTATCATTACTCATCAAAGTAATCCTATGGGGATTGGACAATCATGCCACTGAGTCCATTAGGCCCAATACCTCACCAAACCCCATTGACTTCAGTTTTGGGCCCCCATTGTCCCTTCTTGTACTAAAAAGCCCAAATTCACCCCATATCATATGTTTTTAGGTAATTACCAAACATGTTTTGGGTATTACTAAACCTATCCAATCACAATCCATTCCCATTACTCATCAAAGCAATCCTATGGGGATTGGACAACCATGCCATCGGGTCCATTAGGCCCAATACCTCACCAAACCCCATTGACTTCGAGTTTTGGGCCCCTATTGTCCCTCCTTGTACAAAGAAGCCTAAATTAACCCCAATCATATGCTTTAAGGTAATTACCAAACATGTTCGAAGATTACCAAACTACTAAGTCTCCCAATGACAATCATTTATCATTACTCATTAAAGCAATCCAATGGGGATTGAACAATCATGCCACTCGGGTCCAATAGGACCAATACCTCACCAAACCCCATTGACTTGAATTTTGGGGCCCCCATTGTCCCTCCTTGTACTAAAAAGCCTAAATTAACCCTAGATCATATGCTTTTAGGTAATTACCAAACATGTTTTGGGTATTACTAAACCTATCTAATCACAATTCATTCCCATTACTCATAAAAGCAATCCTATGGGGATTTGACAATCATGCCACCGAGTCCATTAGGCCCAATACCTCACCAAACCCCATTGACTTCGTTTTGGGCCCCCATTATCCCTCCTTGTACTAAAAAGCCCAAATTAACCCTAGATCATATGTTTTTAGGTAATTACCAAACATGTTTTGGGGTATTACTAAACCTATCCAATCACAATCCATTCTCATTACTCATCAAAGCAATCTTATGGGATTGGACAACCATGCCATCGAGTCCATTAGGCCCAATACCTCACCAAACCCATTGACTTGAGTTTTGGGCCCCTATTGTCCCTCCTTGTACAAAGAAGCCTAAATTAACCCCAATCATATGCTTTAAGGTAATTACCAAACATGTTCTGAAGATTACCAAACTACTAAATGGAGGATGTTCTCCCAATGACAATCATTTATCATTACTCATCAAAGCAATCCAATGGGGATTGGACAATCATGCCACTGGGTCCAATAGGGGCCAATACCTCACCAAACCCCATTGACTTTGAATTTTGGGGCCCCCATTGTCCCTCCCTTGTACTAAAAAGCCCAAATTAACCCTAGATCATATGCTTTTAGGTAATTACCAAACATGTTTTGGGTATTACCAAACCTATCCAATCACAATCCATTATCATTACTCATCAAAGTAATCCTATGGGGATTGGACAATCATGCCACTGAGTCCATTAGGCCCAATACCTCACCAAACCCCATTGACTTCAGTTTTGGGCCCCCATTGTCCCTCCTTGTACTAAAAAGCCCAAATTAACCCTAGATCATATGTTTTTAGGTAATTACCAAACATGTTTTGGGTATTACTAAACCTATCCAATCACAATCCATTCCCATTACTCATCAAAGCAATCCTATGAGGATTGGACAATCATGCCACTGAGTTCATTAGGCCCAATACCTCACTAAACCCCATTGACTTCAGTTTTGGGCTCCCATTGTCCCTCCTTGTACTAAAAAGCCCAAATTCACCCCATATCATATGTTTTTAGGTAATTACCAAACATGTTTTGGGTATTACTAAACCTATCCAATCACAATCCATTCCCATTACTCATCAAAGCAATCCTATGGGGATTGGACAACCATGCCACTGGGTCCATTAGGCCCAATACCTCACCAAACCCCATTTACTTGAGTTTTAGGCCCCTATTGTCCCTCCTTGTACAAAGAAGCCTAAATTAACCCCAATCATATGCTTTAAGGTAATTACCAAACATGTTCTGAAGATTACCAAACTACTAAGTCGAGGATGTTCTCCCAATGACAATCATTTATCATTACTCATTAAAGAATCCAATGGGGATTGAACAATCATGCCACTTGGTCCAGTAGGACCAATACCTCACCAAACCCCATTGACTTGAATTTTGGGCCCCCATTGTCCCTCCTTGTACAAAAAAGCCTAAATTAACCCTAGATCATATGCTTTTAGGTAATTACCAAACATGTTTTGGGTATTACTAAACCTATCTAATCACAATTCATTCCCATTACTCATAAAAGCAATCCTATGGGGATTGGACAATCATGCCACTGAGTCCATTAGGCCCAATACCTCACCAAACCCCATTGACTTCAGTTTTGGGCCCCCATTATCCCTCCTTGTACTAAAAAGCCCAAATTAACCCTAGATCATATGTTTTTAGGTAATTACCAAACATGTTTTGGGTATTACTAAACCTATCCAATCACAATCCATTCCCATTACTCATCAAAGCAATCCTATGGGGATTGGACAATCATGCCACTGGGTCTATTAGGCCCAATACCTCACCAAACCCCATTGACTTGAGTTTTGGGCCCCTATTGTCCCTCCTTGTACAAAGAAGCCTAAATTAACCCCAATCATATGCTTTAAGGTAATTACCAAACATGTTCTGAAGATTACCAAACTACTAAGTCGTCCCAATGACAATCATTTATCATTACTCATCAAAGCAATCCAATGGGGATTGGACAATCATGCCACTTGGTCCAGTAGGACCAATACCTCACCAAACCCCATTGACTTGAATTTTGGGCCCCCATTGTCCCTCCTTGTACTAAAAAGCCCAAATTAACCCTAGATCATATGCTTTTAGGTAATTACCAAACATGTTTTGGGTATTACTAAACCTATCTAATCACAATCCATTCCCATTACTCATAAAAGCAATCCTATGGGGATTGGACAACCATGCCACTGAGTCCATTAGGCCAATATCTCACCAAACCCCATTGACTTCAGTTTTGGGCCCCCATTATCCCTCCTTGTACTAAAAAGCCCAAATTAACCCTAGATCATATGTTTTTAGGTAATTACCAAACATGTTTTGGGTATTACTAAACCTATCCAATCACAATCCATTCTCATTACTCATCAAAGCAATCTTATAGGGATTGGACAACCATGCCACTGGGTCCATTAGGCCCAATACCTCACCCATTGACTTGAGTTTTGGGCCCCTATTGTCCCTCCTTGTACAAAGAAGCCTAAATTAACCCCAATCATATGCTTTAAGGTAATTACCAAACATGTTCTGAAGATTACCATCCTACTAAAAGGAGGATGTTCTCCCAATGACAATCATTTATCATTACTCATCAAAGCAATCCAATGGGGATTGAACAATCATGCCACTTGGTCCAGTAGGACCAATACCTCACCAAACCCCATTGACTTGAATTTTGGGCCCCCATTGTCCCTCCTTGTACTAAAAAGCCTAAATTAACCCTAGATCATATGCTTTTAGGTAATTACCAAACATGTTTTGGGTATTACCAAACCTATCCAATCACAATCCATTATCATTACTCATCAAAGCAATCCTATGGGGATTGGACAATCATGCCACTGAGTCCATTAGGCCCAATACCTCACCAAACCCCATTGACTTCAGTTTTGGGCCCCCATTGTCCCTCCTTGTACTAAAAAGCCCAAATTCACCCCATATCATATGTTTTTAGGTAATTACCAAACATGTTTTGGGTATTACTAAACCTATCCAATCACAATCCATTCCCATTACTCATCAAAGCAATCCTATGGGGATTGGACAATCATGCCACTGAGTCCATTAGGCCCAATACCTCACCAAACCCCATTGACTTCAGTTTTGGGCCCCCATTGTCCCTCCTTGTACTAAAAAGCCCAAATTCACCCCATATCATATGTTTTTAGGTAATTATCAAACATGTTTTGGGTATTACTAAACCTATCCAATCACAATCCATTCCCATTACTCATCAAAGCAATCCTATGGGGATTGGACAACCATGCCACTGGGTCCATTAGGCCCAATATCTCACCAAACCCCATTTACTTGAGTTTTGGGGCCCTATTGTCCCTCCTTGTACAAAGAAGCCTAAATTAACCCCAATCATATGCTTTAAGGTAATTACCAAACATGTTCTGAAGATTACCAAACTACTAAGTGGAGGATGTTCTCCCAATGACAATCATTTATCATTACTCATTAAAGCAATCCAATGGGGATTGGACAATCATGCCACTGGGTCCATTAGGACCAATACCTCACCAAACCCCATTGACTTGAATTTTGGGCCCCCCATTGTCCTCCTTGTACTAAAAAGCCTAAATTAACCCTAGATCATATGCTTTTAGTTAATTACCAAACATGTTTTGGGTATTACTAAACCTATCCAATCACAATCCATTATCATTACTCATCAAAGTAATCCTATGGGGATTGGACAATCATGCCACTGAGTCCATTAGGCCTAATACCTCACCAAACCCCATTGACTTCAGTTTTGGGCCAACATTGTCCCTTCTTGTACTAAAAAGCCCAAATTCACCCCATATCATATGTTTTTAGGTAATTACCAAACATGTTTTGGGTATTACTAAACCTATCCAATCACAATCCATTCCCATTACTCATCAAAGCAATCCTATGGGGATTGGACAACCATGCCACTGGGTCCATTAGGCCCAATACCTCACCAAACCCCATTGACTTGAGTTTTGGGCCCCTATTGTCCCTCCTTGTACAAAGAAGCCTAAATTAACCCCAATCATATGCTTTAAGGTAATTACCAAACATGTTCTGAAGATTACCAAACTACTAAGTGGAGGATGTTCTCCCAATGACAATCATTTATCATTACTCATCAAAGCAATCCTATGGGGATTGGACAATCATGCCACTGGGTCTAGTAGGACCAATACCTCATCAAACCCCATTGACTTGAGTTTTGGGCCCCCATTGTCCCTCCTTGTACTAAAAACCCCAAATTAACCCTAGATCATATGCTTTTAGGTAATTATCAAACATGTTTTGGGTATTACCAAACCTATCCAATCACAATCCATTATCATTACTCATCAAAGCAATCCTATGGGGATTGGACAATCATGCCACTGAGTCCATTAGGCCCAATACCTCACCAAACCCCATTGACTTCGGTTGGGGCCCCCATTGTCCCTCCTTGTACTAAAAAAGCCCAAATTAACCCTAGATCATATGCTTTTAAGTAATTACCAAACATGTTTTGGGTATTACCAAAACCTATCCAATCACAATCCATTATCATTACTCATCAAAGCAATCCTATGGGGATTGGACAATCATGCCACTGAGTCCATTAGGCCCAATACCTCACCAAACCCCATTGACTTCAGTTTTGGGCCCCCATTGTCCCTCCTTGTACTAAAAAGCCCAAATTAACCCTAGATCATATGCTTTTAGGTAAATACCAAACATGTTTTGGGTATTACCAAACCAATCCAATCAGAATACATTATCATTACTCATCAAAGCAATCCTATGGGGATTGGACAATCATGCCACTGGGTCCAGTAGGACCAATACCTCACCAAACCCCATTGACTTGAGTTTTGGGCCCCCATTGTCCCTCCTTGTACTAAAAAGCCCAAATTAACCCTAGATCATACGCTTTTAGGTAATTATCAAACATGTTTTGGGTATTACCAAACCTATCCAATCACAATACATTATCATTACTCATCAAAGCAATCCTATGGGAATTGGACAATCATGCCACCGAGTCCATTAGGCCCAATACCTCACCAAATCCCATTGACTTCAGTTTGGGCCCCCATTGTCCCTCCTTGTACTAAAAAGCCCAAATTAAGCCTAGATCATATGCTTTTAGGTAATTACCAAACATGTTTTGGGTATTACCAAACCTATCCAATCACAATCCATTATCATTACTTATCAAAGCAATCCTATGAGGATTGGACAATCATGCCACTGAGTCCATTAGGCCCAATACCTCACTAAACCCCATTGACTTCAGTTTTGGGCCCCCATTGTCCCTCCTTGTACTAAAAAGCCCAAATTCACCCCATATCATATGTTTTTAGGTAATTACCAAACATGTTTTGGGTATTACTAAACCTATCCAATCACAATCCATTCCCATTACTCATCAAAGCAATCCTATGGGGATTGGACAACCATGCCACTGGGTCCATTAGGCCCAATACCTCACCAAACCCCATTGACTTGAGTTTTGGGCCCCTATTGTCCCTCCTTGTACAAAGAAGCCTAAATTAACCTCAATCATATGCTTTAAGGTAATTACCAAACATGTTCTGAAGATTATCAAACTACTAAGTGGAGGATGTTCTCCCAATGACAATCATTTATCATTACTCATTAAAGAATCCAATGGGGATTGAACAATCATGCCACTTGGTCCAGTAGGACCAATACCTCACCAAACCCCATTGACTTGAATTTTGGGCCCCCATTGTCCCTCCTTGTACTAAAAAGCCTAAATTAACCCTAGATCATATGCTTTTAGGTAATTACCAAACATGTTTTGGGTATTACCAAACCTATCCAATCACAATCCATTATCATTACTCATCAAAGCAATCCTATGAGGATTGGACAATCATGCCACTGAGTCCATTAGGCCCAATACCTCACCAAACCCCATTGACTTCAGTTTTGGGCTCCCATTGTCCCTCCTTGTACTAAAAAGCCCAAATTCACCCCATATCATATGTTTTTAGGTAATTATCAAACATGTTTTGGGTATTACTAAACCTATCCAATCACAATCCATTCCCATTACTCATCAAAGCAATCCTATGGGGATTGGACAACCATGCCACTGGGTCCATTAGGCCCAATACCTCACCAAACCCCATTGACTTGAGTTTTGGGCCCCTATTGTCCCTCCTTGTACAAAGAAGCCTAAATTAACCTCAATCATATGCTTTAAGGTAATTACCAAACATGTTCTGAAGATTACCAAACTACTAAGTGGAGGATGTTCTCCCAATGACAATCATTTATCATTACTCATTAAAGCAATCCAATGGGGATTGAACAATCATGCCACTTGGTCCAGTAGGACCAATACCTCACCAAACCCC
This sequence comes from Beta corolliflora, assembly GCA_947648045.1. Taxonomy (NCBI): domain Eukaryota; kingdom Viridiplantae; phylum Streptophyta; class Magnoliopsida; order Caryophyllales; family Amaranthaceae; genus Beta; species Beta corolliflora. Next base: position 184,301 of record CANSZD010002617.1, on the reverse strand, counting down.
ATTGACTTGAATTTTGGGCCCCCATTGTCCCTCCTTGTACTAAAAAGCCCAAATTAACCCTAGATCATATGCTTTTAGGTAATTACCAAACATGTTTTGGGTATTACCAAACCTATCCAATCACAATCCATTATCATTACTCATCAAAGTAATCCTATGGGGATTGGACAATCATGCCACTGAGTCCATTAGGCCTAATACCTCACCAAACCCCATTGACTTCAGTTTTGGGCCCCCATTGTCCCTTCTTGTACTAAAAAGCCCAAATTCACCCCATATCATATGTTTTTAGGTAATTACCAAACATGTTTTGGGTATTACTAAACCTATCCAATCACAATCCATTCCCATTACTCATCAAAGCAATCCTATGGGGATTGGACAATCATGCCACTGGGTCCATTAGGCCCAATACCTCACCAAACCCCATTGACTTGAGTTTTGGGCCCCTATTGTCCCTCCTTGTACAAAGAAGCCTAAATTAACCCCAATCATATGCTTTAAGGTAATTACCAAACATGTTTTGAAGATTACCAAACTACTAAGTGGAGGATGTTCTCCCAATGACAATCATTTATCATTACTCATCAAAGCAATCCTATGGGGATTGGACAATCATGCCACTGGGTCTAGTAGGACCAATACCTCACCAAACCCCATTGACTTGAGTTTTGGGCCCCCATTGTCCCTCCTTGTACTAAAAACCCCAAATTAACCCTAGATCATATGCTTTTAGGTAATTATCAAACATGTTTTGGGTATTACCAAACCTATCCAATCACAATCCATTATCATTACTCATCAAAGCAATCCTATGGGGATTGGACAATCATGCCACTGAGTCCATTAGGCCCAATACCTCACCAAACCCCATTGACTTCAGTTTTGGGCCCCCATTGTCCCTCCTTGTACTAAAAAGCCCAAATTAACCCTAGATCATATGCTTTTAGGTAATTACCAAACATGTTTTGGGTATTACCAAACCTATCCAATCACAATCCATTATCATTACTCATCAAAGCAATCCTATGGGGATTGGACAATCATGCCATCGAGTCCATTAGGCCCAATACCTCACCAAACCCCATTGACTTCGGTTTGGGGCCCCCATTGTCCCTCCTTGTACTAAAAAGCCTAAATTAACCCCATATCATATGCTTTTTAGGTAAATACCAAACATGTTTTGGGTATTACCAAACCTATCCAATCACAATACATTATCATTACTCATCAAAGCAATCCTATGGGGATTGGACAATCATGCCACTGGGTCCATTAGGCCCAATACCTCACCAAACCCCATTGACTTCGGTTTTGGGGCCCCCATTGTCCCCTCCTTGTACTAAAAAGCCCAAATTAACCCTAGATCATATGCTTTTAGGTAATTATCAAACATGTTTTGGGTATTACCAAACCTATCCAATCACAATACATTATCATTACTCATCAAAGCAATCCTATGGGGATTGGACAATCATGCCACTGAGTCCATTAGGCCCAATACCTCACCAAAACCCATTGACTTCGAGTTTTGGGCCCCATTGTCCCTCCCTGTACTAAAAAGCCCAAATTAACCCCTAGATCATATGCTTTTAGGTAATTATCAAACATGTTTTGGGGTATTACCAAACCTATCCAATCACAATCCATTATCATTACTCATCAAAGCAATCCTATGGGGATTGGACAATCATGCCACCGGGTCCATTAGGACCCAATACCTCACCAAATCCCATTGACTTCGATTTTGGGCCCCCATTGTCCCCTCCTTGTACTAAAAAGCCCAAATTAACCCTAGATCATATGCTTTTAGGTAATTACCAAACATGTTTTGGGTATTACCAAACCTATCCAATCACAATCCATTATCATTACTCATCAAAGCAATCCTATGAGGATTGGACAATCATGCCACTGAGTCCATTAGGCCCAATACCTCACCAAACCCCATTGACTTCGGGTTTGGGCCCCATTGTCCCTCCTTGTACTAAAAAGCCTAAATTCACCCCATATCATATGTTTTTAGGTAATTACCAAACATGTTTTGGGTATTACTAAACCTATCCAATCACAATCCATTCCCATTACTCATCAAAGCAATCCTATGGGGATTGGACAACCATGCCACTGGGTCCATTAGGCCCAATACCTCACCAAACCCCATTGACTTGAGTTTTGGGCCCCCATTGTCCCTCCTTGTACAAAGAAGCCTAAATTAACCCCAATCATATGCTTTAAGGTAATTACCAAACATGTTCTGAAGATTACCAAACTACTAAGTGGAGGATGTTCTCCCAATGACAATCATTTATCATTACTCATCAAAGCAATCCAATGGGGATTGAACAATCATGCCACTTGGTCCAGTAGGACCAATACCTCACCAAACCCCATTGACTTGAATTTTGGGGCCCCATTGTCCCTCCTTGTACTAAAAAGCCCAAATTAACCCTAGATCATATGCTTTTAGGTAATTACCAAACATGTTTTGGGTATTACTAAACCTATCCAATCACAATCCATTATCATTACTCATAAAAGCAATCCTATGGGGATTGGACAACCATGCCACTGAGTCCATTAGGCCCAATACCTCACCAAACCCCATTGAATTCAGTTTTGGGCCCCCATTGTCCCTCCTTGTACAAAAAGCCCAAATTCAACCCATATCATATGCTTTTAGGTAATTACCAAACATTCTTTGGGTATTACCAAACCTATCCAATCACAATCCATTTCCATTACTCATAAAAGCAATCATATGGGGATTGGACAATCATGTCATTGGGTCCATTAGGCCCAATACCTCACCAAACCCCATTGACTTGAGTTTTGGGCCCCCATTGTCCCTCCTTGTACAAAGAAGCCTAAATTAACCCCAATCATATGCTTTAAGGTAATTACCAAACATGTTCTGAAGATTACCAAACTACTAAGTGGAGGATGTTCTCCCAATGACAATCATTTATCATTACTCATCAAAGCAATCCTATGGGGATTGGACAATCATGCCACTGGGTCTAGTAGGACCAATACCTCACCAAACCCCATTGACTTGAGTTTTGGGCCCCCATTGTCCCTCCTTGTACTAAAAAGCCCAAATTAACCCTAGATCATATGCTTTTAGGTAATTATCAAACATGTTTTGGGTATTACCAAACCTATCCAATCACAATACATTATCATTACTCATCAAAGCAATCCTATGGGGATTGGACAATCATGCCACTGAGTCCATTAGGCCCAATACCTCACCAAATCCCATTGACTTCAGTTTTGGGCCCCCATTGTCCCTCCTTGTACTAAAAAGCCCAAATTAACCCTAGATCATATGCTTTTAGGTAATTACCAAACATGTTTTGGGTATTACCAAACCTATCCAATCACAATCCATTATCATTACTCATCAAAGCAATCCTATGGGGATTGGACAATCATGCCACTGAGTCCATTAGGCCCAATACCTCACCAAACCCCATTGACTTCAGTTTTGGGCCCCCATTGTCCCTCCTTGTACTAAAAAGCCCAAATTCACCCCATATCATATGTTTTTAGGTAATTACCAAACATGTTTTGGGTATTACTAAACCTATCCAATCACAATCCATTCCCATTACTCATCAAAGCAATCCTATGGGGATTGGACAATCATGCCACTGGGTCCATTAGGCCCAATACCTCACCAAACCCCATTGACTTGAGTTTTGGGCCCCTATTGTCCCTCCTTGTACAAAAAAGCCTAAATTAACCCCAATCATATGCTTTAAGGTAATTACCAAACATGTTCTGAAGATTACCAAACTACTAAGTGGAGGATGTTCTCCCAATGACAATCATTTATCATTACTCATCAAAGCAATCCTATGGGGATTGGACAATCATGCCACTGGGTCTAGTAGGACCAATACCTCACCAAACCCCATTGACTTCAGTTTTGGGCCCCCATTGTCCCTCCTTGTACTAAAAAGCCCAAATTAACCCTAGATCATATGCTTTTAGGTAATTATCAAACATGTTATGGGTATTACCAAACCTATCCAATCACAATACATTATCATTACATATCAAAGCAATCCTATGGGGATTGGACAATCATGCCATCGAGTCCATTAGGCCCAATACCTCACCAAACCCCATTGACTTCAGTTTTGGGCCCCCATTGTCCCTCCTTGTACTAAAAAGCCCAAATTAACCCTAGATCATATGCTTTTAGGTAATTACCAAACATGTTTTGGGTATTACCAAACCTATCTAATCACAATCCATTATCATTACTCATCAAAGCAATCCTATGGGGATTGGACAATCATGCCACTGAGTCCATTAGGCCCAATACCTCACCAAACCCCATTGACTTCAGTTTTGGGCCCCATTGTCCCTCCTTGTACTAAAAAGCCTAAATTAACCCTAGATCATATGCTTTTAGGTAATTACCAAACATGTTTTGGGTATTACCAAACCTATCCAATCACAATCCATTATCATTACTCATCAAAGCAATCCTATGGGGATTGGACAATCATGCCACTGGGTCCATTAGGCCCAATACCTCACCAAACCCATTGACTTCAGTTTTGGGTCCCCCATTGTCCCTCCTTGTACTAAAAAGCCCAAATTAACCCTACATCATATGCTTTTAGGTAATTACCAAACATGTTTTGGGTATTACCAAACCTATCCAATCACAATCCATTATCATTACTCATCAAAGCAATCCTATGGGGATTGGACAATCATGCCACTGAGTCCATTAGGACCAATACCTCACCAAACCCCATTGACTTCAGTTTTGGGCCCCCATTGTCCCTCCTTGTACTAAAAAGCCCAAATTAACCCTAGATCATATGCTTTTAGGTAATTATCAAACATGTTTTGGGTATTACCAAACCTATCCAATCACAATCCATTATCATTACTCATCAAAGCAATCCTATGGGGATTGGACAATCATGCCACTGGGTCTAGTAGGACCAATACCTCACCAAATCCCATTGACTTCAGTTTTGGGCCCCCATTGTCCCTCCTTGTACTAAAAAGCCCAAATTAACCCTAGATCATATGCTTTTAGGTAATTATCAAACATGTTTTGGGTATTACCAAACCTATCCAATCACAATCCATTATCATTACTCATCAAAGCAATCCTATGAGGATTGGACAATCATGCCACTGAGTCCATTAGGCCCAATACCTCACCAAACCCCATTGACTTCAGTTTTGGGCCCCCATTGTCCCTCCTTGTACTAAAAAGCCCAAATTCACCCCATATCATATGTTTTTAGGTAATTACCAAACATGTTTTGGGTATTACTAAACCTATCCAATCACAATCCATTCCCATTACTCATCAAAGCAATCCTATGGGGATTGGACAACCATGCCACTGGGTCCATTAGGCCCAATACCTCACCAAACCCCCATTGACTTGAGTTTTGGGCCCCTATTGTCCCTCCTTGTACAAAGAAGCCTAAATTAACCTCAATCATATGCTTTAAGGTAATTACCAAACATTTTCTGAAGATTACCAAACTACTAAGTGGAGGATGTTCTCCCAATTACAATCATTTATCATTACTCATCAAAGCAATCCAATGGGGATTGAACAATCATGCCACTTGGTCCAGTAGGACCAATACCTCACCAAACCCCATTGACTTGAATTTTGGGCCCCCATTGTCCCTCCTTGTACTAAAAAGCCCAAATTAACCCTAGATCATATGCTTTTAGGTAATTACCAAACATGTTTTGGGTATTACTAAACCTATCTAATCACAATCCATTCCCATTACTCATAAAAGCAATCCTATGGGGATTGGACAACCATGCCACTGAGTCCATTAGGCCCAATACCTCACCAAACCCCATTGAATTCAGTTTTGGGCCCCCACTGTCCCTCCTTGTACAAAAAAGCCCAAATTAACCCTGGATCATATGTTTTTTGGTAATTACCAATCATGTTTTGGGTCGTTCTAAACCTATCCAATCACAATCCATTCCCATTACTCATAAAAGCAATCATATGGGGATTGGACAATCATGTCATTGGGTCCATTAGGCCAAATACCTCTCCAAACCCCATTGACTCGAGCTTTAGGTCCCCCACTGTACCTCCTTGTACAAAGAAGCCTAAATTAACCCCAATCATATGCTTTAAGGTAATTACCAAACATGTTCTGAAGATTACCAAACTACTAAGTGGAGGATGTTCTCCCAATGACAATCATTTATCATTACTCATCAAAGCAATCCTATGGGGATTGGACAATCATGCCACTAGGTCTAGTAGGACCAATACCTCACCAAACCCCATTGACTTGAGTTTTGGGCCCCCATTGTCCCTCCTTGTACTAAAAAGCCCAAATTAACCCTAGATCATATGCTTTTAGGTAATTATCAAACATGTTTTGGGTATTACCAAACCTATCCAATCACAATACATTATCATTACTCATCAAAGCAATCCTATGGGGATTGGACAATCATGCCACTGAGTCCATTAGGCCCAATACCTCACCAAACCCCATTGACTTCAGTTTTGGGCCCCCATTGTCCCTCCTTGTACTAAAAAGCCCAAATTAACCCTAGATCATATGCTTTTAGGTAATTACCAAACATGTTTTGGGTATTACCAAACCTATCCAATCACAATCCATTATCATTACTCATCAAAGCAATCCTATGGGGATTGGACAATCATGCCACTGAGTCCATTAGGCCTAATACCTCACCAAACCCCATTGACTTCAGTTTTGGGCCCCCATTGACTTCAGTTTTGGGCCCCCATTGTCCCTCCTTGTACTAAAAAGCCCAAATTCACCCCATATCATATGTTTTTAGGTAATTACCAAACATGTTTTGGGTATTACTAAACCTATCCAATCACAATCCATTCCCATTACTCATCAAAGCAATCCTATGGGGATTGGACAACCATGCCACTGGGTCCATTAGGCCCAATACCTCACCAAACCCCATTGACTTGAGTTTTGGGCCCCTATTGTCCCTCCTTGTACAAAGAAGCCTAAATTAACCCCAATCATATGCTTTAAGGTAATTACCAAACATGTTCTGAAGATTACCAAACTACTAAGTGGAGGATGTTCTCCCAATGACAATCATTTATCATTACTCATCAAAGCAATCCAATGGGGATTGAACAATCATGCCACTTGGTCCAGTAGGACCAATACCTCACCAAACCCCATTGACTTGAATTTTGGGCCCCCATTGTCCCTCCTTGTACTAAAAAGCCCAAATTAACCCTAGATCATATGCTTTTAGGTAATTACCAAACATGTTTTGGGTATTACTAAACCTATCTAATCACAATCCATTCCCATTACTCATAAAAGCAATCCTATGGGGATTGAACAACCATTCCACTGAGTCCATTAGGCCCAATACCTCACCAAACCCCATTGAATATAGTTTTGGGCCCCCATTGTCCCTCCTTGTACAAGAAAGCCCAAATTCAACCCATATCATATGCTTTTAGGTAATTACCAAACATTCTTTGGGTATTACCAAACCTATCCAATTATAATCCATTTCCATTACTCATAAAAGCAATCATATGGTGATTGGACAATCATGTCATTGGGTCTATTAGGCCCAATACCTCACCAAACCCCATTGACTTGAGTTTTGGGCCCCCACTGTACCTCCTTGTACAAAGAAGCCTAAATTAACCCCAATCATATGCTTTAAGGGAATTACCAAACATGTTCTGAAGATTACCAAACTACTAAGTGGAGGATATTCTCCCAATGATAATCATTTATCATTACTCATCAAAGCAATCCTATGGGGATTGGACAATCATGCCACTAGGTCTAGTAGGACCAATACCTCACCAAACCCCATTGACTTGAGTTTTGGGTCCCCCATTGTCCCTCCTTGTACTAAAAAGCCCAAATTAACCCTAGATCATATTCTTTTAGTTAATTATCAAACATGTTTTGGGTATTACCAAACCTATCCAATCACAATACATTATCATTACTCATCAAAGCAATCCTATGAGGATTGGACAATCATGCCACTTAGTCCATTAGGCCTAATACCTCATCAAATCCCATTGATTTCAGTTTTGGGCCCCCATTGTCCCTCCTTGTACTAAAATGCCCAAATTAACCCTAGATCATATGCTTTTAGGTAATTACCAAACATGTTTTGGGTATTACCAAACCTATCCAATCACAATCCATTATCATTACTCATCAAAGCAATCCTATGGGGATTGGACAATCATGCCACTGAGTCCATTAGGCCCAATACCTCACCAAACCCCATTGACTTCAGTTTTGGGCCCCCATTGTCCCTCCTTGTACTAAAAAACCCAAATTCACCCCATATCATATGTTTTTAGGTAATTACCAAACATGTTTTGGGTATTACTAAACCTATCCAATCACAATCCATTCCCAATACTCATCAAAGCAATCATATGGGGATTGCACAACCATGCCAGTGTGTCCATTAGGCCCAATACCTCACCAAACCCCGTTGACTTCAGTTTTGGGCCTCCATTGTCCCTCCTTGTACAAAGAAGCCTAAATTAACCACAATCATATGCTTTAAGGTAATTACCAAACAAGTTCTGAAGATTACCAAACTACTAAGTGGAGGATGTTCTCCCAATGACAATCATTTATCATTACTCATCAAAGCAATCCAATGGGGATTGGACAATCATGCCACTTGGTCCAGTAGAACCAATACCTCACCAAACCCCATTGACTAGAATTTTGGGCCCCCATTGTCCCTCCTTGTACTAAAAAGCCCAAATTAACCCTAGATCATATGCTTTTAGTTAATTATCAAACATGTTTTGGGTATTACCAAACCTATCCAATCACAATACATTATCATTACTCATCAAAGCATTCCTATGAGGATTGGACAATCATGCCACTTAGTCCATTAGGCCTAATACCTCATCAAATCCCATTGATTTCAGTTTTGGGCCCCCATTGTCCCTCCTTGTACTAAAATGCCCAAATTAACCCTAGATCATATGCATTTAGGTAATTACCAAACATGTTTTGGGTATTACCAAACCTATCCAATCACAATCCATTATCATTACTCATCACAGCAATCCGATGGGGATTGGACAACCATGCCACTGAGTCCATTAGGCCCAATACCTCACCAAACCCCATTGAATTCAGTTTTGGACCCCATTGTCCCTCCTTATACAAAAAAGCCCAAATTCAACCCATATCATATGCTTTTAGGTAATTACCAAACATTCTTTGGGTATTACCAAACCTATCCAATTATAATCCATTTCCATTACTCATAAAAGCAATCATATGGGGATTGGACAATCATGTCATTGGGTCCATTAGGCCCAATACCTCACCAAACCCCATTGACTTGAGTTTTGGGCCCCCACTGTACCTCATTGTACAAAGAAGCCTAAATTAACCCCAATCATATGCTTTAAGGTAATTACCAAACATGTTCTGAAGATTACCAAACTACTAAGTGGAGGATGTTCTCCCAATGACAATCATTTATCATTACTCATCAAAGCAATCCTATGGGGATTGGACAATCATGCCACTGGGTCTAGTAGGACCAATACCTCACCAAACCCCATTGACTTGAGTTTTGGGCCCCCATTGTCCCTCCTTGTACTAAAAAGCCCAAATTAACCCTAGATCATATGCTTTTAGGTAATTATCAAACATGTTTTGGGTATTACCAAACCTATCCAATCACAATACATTATCATTACTCATCAAAGCAATCCTATGGGGATTGGACAATCATGCCACTGAGTCCATTAGGCCCAATACCTCACCAAATCCCATGGAATTCAGTTTTGGGCCCCCATTGTCCCTCCTTGTACAAAAAAGCCCAAATTCAACCCATATCATATGATTTTAGGTAATTACCAAACATTCTTTGGGTATTACCAAACCTATCCAATCACAATCCATTTCCATTACTCATAAAAGCAATCATATGGGGATTGGACAATCATGTCATTGGGTCCATTAGGCCCAATACCTCACCAAACCCCATTGACTTGAGTTTTAGGCCCCCACTGTACCTCCTTGTACAAAGAAGCCTAAATTAACCCCAATCATATGCTTTAAGGTAATTACCAAACATGTTCTGAAGATTACCAAAAAACTAAGTGGAGGATGTTCTCCCAATGACAATCATTTATCATTACTCATCAAAGCAATCTAACGGGGATTGAACAATCATGCCACTTGGTCCAGTACGACCAATACCTCACCAAACCCCATTGACATGAATTTTGGGCCCCTTTTGTCCCTCCTTGTACTAAAAAGCCCAAATTAACCCTAGATCATATGCTTTTAGGTAATTATCAAACATGTTTTGGGTATTACTAAACCTATCTAATCACAATTCATACCCATTACTCATAAAAGCAATCCTATGGGGATTGGACAACCATGCCACTGAGTTAATTAGGCCCAATACCTCACCAATCCCCATTGACTTCAGTTTTGGGCCCAGGCCATTATCCCTCCTAGTACTAAAAATCCCAAATTAACCCTAGATCATATGTTTTTAAGTAATTACCAAACATGTTTTGGGTATTAGTAAACCTATCCAATCATAATCTATTCCCATTACTCATAAAAGCAATCCTATGGGGATTGAACAACCATGCCACTGAGTCCATTAGGCCCAATACCTCACCAAACCCCATTGAATTCAGTTTCGGGCCCCCATTATCCCTCCTTGTACAAAAAAGCCCAAATTCATCCCATATCATATGCTTTTAGGTAATTACCAAACATTCTTTGGGTATTACCAAACCTATCCAATTATAATCCATTTCCATTACTCATAAAAGCAATCATATGGGGATTGGACAATCATGTCATTGGGTCCATTAGGCCCAATACCTCACCAAACCCCATTGACTTAAGTTTTGGGCCCCCACTGTACCTCCTTGTACAAAGAAGCCTAAATTAACCCCAATCATATGCTTTAAGGTAATTACCAAACATGTTATGAAGATTACCAAACTACTAAGTGGATGATGTTCTCCCAATGACAATCATTTATCATTACTCATCAAAGCAATCCAATGGGGATTGGACAATCATGCCACTTGGTCCAGTAGAACCAATACCTCACCTAACCCCATTGACTTGAATTTTGGGCCCCCATTTCCCTCCTTGTACTAAAAAGCCTTAATTAACCCTAGATCATATGATTTTAGGTAATTACCATACATGTTTTTGGTATTACGAAACCTATTTAATCACAATCCATTCCCATTACTCATAAAAGTAATCCTATGGGGATTGGACAACCATGCCACTGAGTCCATTAGGCCCAATACCTCACCAAACCCCATTGAATTCAATTTTGGGCCCCTATTGTCCCTCCTTGTACAAAAAAGTCCAAATTCAACCCATATCATATGATTTTAGGTAATTTCCAAACATTCTTTGGGTATTACAAAACCTATCACAATCCATTTCCATTACTCATAAAAGCAATCAAATGGGGATTGGACAATCATGTCATTGAGTCCATTAGGCCCAATACCTCACCAAATCCCATTGACTTCAGTTTTGGCCCCCACTGTACCTCCTTGTACAAAGAAGCCTAAATTAACCCCAATCATATGTTTTAAGAGAATTACCAAACATGTTCTGAAGATTACCAAACTACAAGTGGAGGATGTTCTCCCAATGACAATCATTTATCATTACTCATCAAAGCAATCCTATGGGGATTGGACAATCATGCCACTGGGTCTAGTAGGACCAATACCTCACCAAACCCCATTGACTTGAGTTTTGGGCCCCCATTGTCCCTCCTAGTACTAAAAAGCCCAAATTAACCCTAGATCATATGCTTTTAGGTAATTATCAAACATGTTATGGGTATTACCAAACCTATCCAATCACAATACATTATCATTACTCATCAAAGCAATCCTATGGGGAATGGGCAATCATGCCACTGAGTCCATTAGGCCCAATACCTCACCAAACCCCATTGACTTCAGTTTTAGGCCCCCATTGTCCCTCCTCGTTCTAAAAAGCCCAAATTAACCCTAGATCATATGCTTTTAGGAAATTACCAAACATGTTTTGGGTATTACCAAACCTATTCAATCACACTCCATTATCATTACTCATCAAAGCAATCCAATGAGGATTGGACAATCATGCCACTGAGTCCATTAGGCCCAATACCTCACCAAACCCCAATGACTTCAGTTTTGGGCCCCCATTGTCCCTCCTTGTACTAAAAAGCCCAAATTAACCCTAGATCATATGCTTTTAGGTAATTACCAAACATGTTTTGGGTATTACTAAAACTATCTAATCACAATTCATTCTCATTACTCATAAAGGCAATCCTATGGGGATTGGACAACCATGCCACTGTGTCCATTAGGCCCAATACCTCACCAAACCTCATTGACTTCAGTTTTGGGCCCCCGTTATCCCTCCTTGTACTAAAAAGCCTAAATTAACCCTAGATCATATGTTTTTAGGTAATTACCAAACATGTTTTGGGTATTACTAAACCTATCCAATCACAATCCATTCCCAATACTCATCAAAGCAATCCTATGGGGATTGCATAACCATGCCCGTGAGTCCATTAGGCCCAATACCTCACCAAACCCCATTGACTTCAGTTTTGGGTCCGCATTGTACCTCCTTGTACAAAGAAGTCTAAATTAACCCCAATCATATGCTTTAAGGTAATTACAAAACATGTTCTGAAGATTACCAAACTACTAAGTGGAGGATGTTCTCCCAATGACAATCATTTATCATTACTCATCAAAGCAATCCAATGGAGATTGGACAATCATGTCACTTGGTCCAGATGAACAAATACTTCACCAAACCCCATTGACTTGAATTTTGGGTCCCCATTGTCCCTCCTTGTACTAAAAAGCCCAAATTCACCCTAGATCATATGATTTAAGGTAATTACCATACATGTTTTGGGTATTACTAAACCTATCTAATCACAATCCATTCCCATTACTCATAAAAGCAATCCTATGGGGATGTACAACCATGCCACTGAGTCCATTAGGCCCAATACCTCACCAAACCCCATTGAATTCAGTTTTGGGCCCCCATTGTCCCTCCTTGTACAAAAAAGCCAAAATTCAACCCATATCATATGATTTTAGGTAATTACCAAACATTCTTTGGGTATTACCAAACCTATCCAATCATAATCCATTTCCATTACTCATAAAAGTAATCATATGGGGATTGGACAATCATGTCATTGGGTCCATTAGGCCAAATACCTCACCAAACCCTATTGACTTGAGTTTTAGGCCCCCACTGTACCTCCTTGTACAAAGAAGCCTAAATTAACCCCAATCATATGCTTTAAGGTAATTACCAAACATGTTCTGAAGATTACCAAACTACTAAGTGGAGAATGTTCTCCCAATGACAATCATTTACCATTACTCATCAAAGCAATTAAATGGGGATTGAACAATCATGCCACTTGGTCCAGTAAGACCAATACCTCACCAAACCCCATTGACTTGAATTTTGGGCCCCCATTATCCCTCCTTGTACTAAAAAGCCCAAATTAACCCTAGATCATATGCTTTTAGGTAATTACCAAACATGTTTTGGGTATTACAAAACCTATCTAATCACAATCCATTCCCATTACTCATAAAAGCAATCCTATGGGGATTGGACAACCATGTAACTGAGTCCATTAGGCCCAATACCTCACCAAACCCCATTGACTTTAGTTTTGGGCCCCCATTGTCCCTCCTTGTACTAAAAAGCCCAAATTAACCCTAGATCATATGTTTTTAGGTAATTACCAAACATGTTTTGGGTATTAATAAACCTATCGAATCACAATCCATTCCCATTACTCATCAAAGCAATCCTATGGGGATTGCACAACCATGCCACTGGGTACATTAGGCCCAATACCCCACCAATCCCAATTGACTTCAGTTTTGGGCCCCCATTGTCCCTCCTTGTACAAAGAAGCCTAAATTAACCCCAATCATATGCTTTAAGGTAATTACCAAACATGTTCTGAAGATTACTAAACTACTAAGTGGAGGATGTTCTCCCAATGACAATCATTTATCATTACTCATCAAAGCAATCCAATGGGGATTGAACAATCATGCCACTTGTTCCAGTAGGACCAATACCTCACCAAACCCCATTGACTTGAATTTTGGGCCCCCATTGTCCCTCCTTGTACTAAAAAGGCCAAATTAACCCTAGATCATATGCTTTTAGATAATTACCAAACATGTTTTGGGTATTACAAAACCTATCTAATCACAATCCATTCCCATTACTCATAAAAGCAATCCTATGGGGATTGGACAACCATGCAACTGACTCCATTAGGCCCAATACCTCACCAAACCCCATTGACTTCAGTTTTGGGCCCCCATTGTCCCTCCTTGTACTAAAAAGCCCAAATTAACCCTAGATCATATGTTTTTAGGTAATTACCAAACATGTTTTGGGTATTACTAAACCTATCCAATCACAATCCATTTTCATTACTCATCAAAGCAATCCTATGGGGATTGCAAAACCATGCCACTGGTTCCATTAGGCCCAATACACCCCCAATCCCCATTGACTTTAGTTTTGGGCCCCCATTGTCCCTCCTTGTACAAAGAAGCCTAAATTAACCCCAATCATATGCTTTAAGGTAATTACAAAACATGTTCTGAAGATTACCAAACTACTAAGTGGAGGATGTTCTCCCAATGACAATCATTTATCATTACTCATCAAAGCAATCCAATGGAGATTGGACAATCATGCCACTTGGTCTAGATGAACAAATACCTCACCAAACCCCATTGACTTGAATTTTGGGCCTCCATTGTCCCTCCTTGTACTAAAAAGCCCAAATTAACCCTAGATCATATGATTTTAGGTAATTACCATACATGTTTTGGGTATTACTAAACCTATCTAATCACAATCCATTCCCATTACTCATAAAAACAATCCTACGGGGATTGGACAACCATGCCACTGAGTCCATTAGGCCCAATATCTCACCATACCCCATTGAAGTCAGTTTTGGGCCCCCATTGTCCCTCCTTGTACAAAAAAGTCAAAATTCAACCCATATCATATGATTTTAAGTAATTACCAAACATTCTTTGGGTATTACCAAACCTATCCAATCATAATCCATTTCCATTACTCATAAAAGTAATCAGATGGGGATTGGACAATCATGTCATTGGGTCCATTAGGCCAAATACCTCACCAAACCCCATTGACTTGAGTTTTAGGCCCCCACTGTACCTCCTTGTACAAAGAAGCCTAAATTAACCCCAATCATATGCTTTAAGGTAATTACCAAACATGTTCTGAAGATTACCAAACTACTAAGTGGAGGATGTTCTCCCAATGACAATCATTTATCATTACTCATCAAAGCAATCCTATGGGGATTGGACAATCATGCCACTGGGTCTAGTAGGACCAATACCTCACCAAACCCCATTGACTTGAGTATTGGGCCCCCATTTTCCCTCCTTGATCTGAAAAGCCCAAATTAACCCTAGATCATATGCTTTTAGGTAATTATGAAACATGTTATGGGTATTACCAAACCTATCCAATCACAATACATTATCATTACTCATCAAAGCAATCCTATGGGGAATGGACAATCATGCCACTGAGTCCATTATGCCCAATACCTCACCAAATCCCATTGACTTCAGTTTTGGGCTCCCATTGTCCCTCCTTGTACTAAAAAGCCCAAATTAACCCTAGATCATATGCTTTTAGGTAATTACCAAACATGTTTTGGGTATTACCAAACCTATCCAATCACAATCCATTATCATTACTCATCAAAGCAATCCTATGAGGATTGGACAATCATACTACTGAGTCCATTAGGCCCAATACCTCACCAAACCCCATTGACTTCAGTTTTGGGCCCCCATTGTCTCTCCTTGTACTAAAAAGCCCAAATTCACCCCATATCATATGTTTTTAGGTAATTACTAAACATGTTTTGGGTATTACTAAACTTATCCAATCACAATCCATTCCCATTACTCATCAAAGCAATCCTATGGGGATTGCACAACCATGCCACTGGGTCCATTAGGCCCAATACCCCACCAATCCCCATTGACTTTAATTTTGGGCCCCCATTGTCCGTCCTTATAAAAAGAAGCCTAAATTAACCCCAATCATATGCTTTAAGGTAATTACCAAACATGTTATGAAGATTACCAAATTACTAAGTGGACGATGTTCTCCCAATGACAATCATTTATCATTACTCATCAAAGCAATCCAATGGGGATTGGACAATCATGCCACTTGGTCCAGTAGAACCAATACCTCACCAAACCCCATTGACTTGAATTTTGGACCCCCATTGTACCTCCTTGTACTAAAAAGCCCAAATTAACCCTAGATCATATGCTTTTAGGTAATTTCCAAACATGTTTTGGCTATTACTAAACCTATCTAATCACAATCTATTCCCATTACTCATAAAAGCAATCCAATGGGGATTGAACAACCATGCCACTGAGTCCATTAGGCCCAATACCTCACCAAACCCCATTGAATTCAGTTTTGGGCCCCCATTGTCCCTCCTTGTACAAAAAAGCCCAAATTCAACCCATATCATATGCTTTTAGGTAATTACCAAATATTCTTTGGGTATTACCAAACCTATCCAATTATAATCCATTTCCATTACTCATAAAAGCAATCATATGGGGATTGGACAATCATGTCATTGGGTCCATTAGGCCCGATACCTCACCAAACCCCATTGACTTGAGTTTTGGGCCCCCACTGTACCTCGTTGTACAAAGAAGCCTAAATTAACCCCAATCATATGCTTTAAGGTAATTACCAAACATGTTCTGAAGATTACCAATCTACTAAGTGGAGGATGTTCTCCGAATGACAATCATTTATCATTACTCATCAAAGCAATCCTATGGGGATTGGACAATCATGCCACTGGGTCTAGTAGGACCAATACCTCACCAAACCCCATTGACTTGAGTTTTGGGCCCCCATTGTCCCTCCTTGTACTAAAAAGCCCAAATTAACCCTAGATCATATGCTTTTAGGTAATTAGCAAACATGTTTTGGGTATTACCAAACCTATCCAATCACAATACATTATCATTACTCATCAAAACAATCCTATGGGGATTGGACAATCATGCCACTGAGTCCATTAGGCCCAATACCTCACCAAATCCCATTGACTTCAGTTTTGGGCCCCCGTTGTCCCTCCTTGTACTAAAAAGCCCAAATTAACCCTAGATCATATGCTTTTAGGTAATTACCAAACATGTTTTGGGTATTACAAAACCTATCCAATCACAATCCATTATCATTACTCATCAAAGCAATCCAATGGGGATTGGACAATCATGCCACTGAGTCCATTAGGCCCAATATCTCACCAAACCCCATTGACTTCAGTTTTGGGCCCCCATTGTCACTTCTTGTACTAAAAATCCCAAATTCACCCCATATCATATGTTTTTAGGTAATTACCTAACATGTTTTGGGTATTACTAAACCTATCCAATCACAATCCATTCCCATTACTCATCAAAGCAATCCTATAGGGATTGGACAACCATGCCACTCGGCCCATTAGGCCCAATACCTCACCAAACCCCCATTGAGTTGAGTTTTGGTCCCCTATTGTCCCTCCTTGTACAAAGAAGCCTAAATTAACCCCAATCATATGGTTTAAGGTAATTACCAAACTACTAAGTGGAGGATGTTCTCCCAATGACAATCATTTATCATTACTCATCAAAGCAATCCAATGTGGATTGAACAATCATGCCACTTGGTCGAGTACGACCAATACCTCACCAAACCCCATTGACTTGAATTTTTGGCCACCATTGTCCCTCCTTGAACTAGAAAGCCCAAATTAACCCTAAATCATATCCTTTTAGGTAATTACCAAACATGTTTTGGGTATTACTAAACCAATCTAATCACAATTCATTTTCATTACACATAAAAGCAATTCTATGGGGATTGGACAACCATGCCACTGAGTCCATTAGGCACAATACCTCACCAAACCCCATTGACTTCAGTTTTGGGCCCCCATTATCCCTCCTTGAACTAAAAAGCCCAAATTAACCCTAGATCATTTGTCTTTAGGTATTTACCAAACATGTTTTGGGTATTACTAAACCAATCCAATCACAATCCATTCCCAATACTAATCAAAGCAATCTTATGGGGATTGCACAACCATGCCTGTGGGTCCATTACGTCCAATACCTCACGAAACCCCATTGACTTCAGTTTTGGGTCAGCATTGTCCCTCCTTGTATAAAGAAGCCTAAATTAACCCCAATCATATGCTTTAAGGTAATTACCAAATATGTTCTGAAGATTACCAAACTACTAAGTGGAGGATGTTCTCACAATGACAATCATTTATCATTACTCATCAAAGCAATCCAATGGGGATTGGACAATCATGCCACTTGGTCCAGTAGAACCAATACGTCACCAAACCCCATTGACTTAAATTTTGGGCCCCCATTGTCCCACCTTGTACTAAAAAGCCTAAATTAACCCTAGATCATATGATTTTAGGTAATTACAATACATGTTTTGGGTATTACTAAACCTACCTAATCACAATCTATTCCCATTACTCATAAAAGCAATCCTATGGGGATTGGACAACCATGCCACTTAGTCCATTAGGCTCAATACCTCACCAAACCCCATTGAATTCAGTTTTTGGCCCCCATTGTCCCTCCTTGTACAAAAAAGCCCAAATTCAACCCATATCATATGCTTTTAGGTAATTACCAAACATTCTTTGGTTATTACCAAACCTATCCAATCACAATCCATTCCCATTACTAATAAAAGCAATCATATGGGGATTGGACAATCATGTCATTGGGTCCATTAGGCCCAATACCTCACCAAACCCCATTGACTTGAGTTTTAGGCCCCCACTGTACCTCCTTGTACAAAGAAGCCTAAATTAACCCCAATCATATGCTTTAATGTAATTACCAAAAATGTTCTGAAGATTACCAAACTACTAAGTGGAGGATGTTCTCCCAATGACAATCATTTATCATTACTCATCAAAGCAATCCTATGGGGATTGGACAATCATGCGACTGGGTCTAGTAGGACCAATACCTCACCAAACCCCATTGACATGAGTTTTGGGCCCCCATTGTCCCTCCTTATACTAAAAAGCCCAAATTAACCCTAGATCATATGCTTTTAGGTAATTATCAAACATGTTTTGGGTATTACCAAACCTATCATATCACAATACATTATCACTACTCATCAAAGCAATCCTATCGGGATTGGACAATCATGCCACTGAGTCCATTAGGCTCAATACCTCACCAAATCCCATTGACTTCAGTTTTGGGCCCCCATTGTCCCTCCTTGTACTAAAAAGTCTAAATTCACCCCTATTCATATGTTTTTTGGTAATTACCAAACATGTTTTGGGTATTACTAAACATATCCAATCACAATACATTATCATTACTCATCAAAGCAATCCTATAGGGATTGGACAATCATGCCACTGAGTCCATTAGGCTCAATACCTCACCAAATCCCATTGACTTCAGTTTTGGGTCCCCATTGTCCCTCCATGTACTAAAAAGCCCAAATTAACCCTAGATCATATGCTTTTAGGTAATTACCAAACATGTTTTGGGTATTACCAAACCTATCCAATCACAATCCATTATCATTAGTCATCAAAGCAATCCTATGAGGATTGGACAATCATGCCACTGAGTCCATTAGGCCTAATACCTCACCAAACCCCATTGACTTCAGTTTTGGGCCCCCATTGTCCCACCTTGTACTAAAAAGCCCAAATTAACCCTTGATCATATGTTTTTAGGTAATTACCAAACATGTTTTGGGTATTACTAAACCTATCCAATCACAATCCATTCCCATTACTCATCAAAGCAATCCTATGGGGATTGCACAACCATGCCACTAGGTCCATTAGGCCCAATACCCCACCAATCCCCATTGACTTCAGTTTTGGGCCCCCATTGTCCCTCCTTGTACAAAGAAGTCTAAATTAACCCCAATCATATGCTTTAAGGTAATTACCAAACATGTTCTGAAGCAAGATTACCAAACTACTAAGTGGAGGATGTTCTCCCAATGACAATCATTTATCATTACTCATCAAAGCAATCCAATGGGGATTGGACAATCATGCCACTTGGTCCAGTAGAACCAATACCTCACCAAACCCCATTGACTTGAATTTTGGGCCTCCATTGTCCCTCCTTGTACTAAAAATCCCAAATTAACCCTAAATCATATGCTTTTAGGTAATTACCAAACATGTTTGGGGTATTACAAAACCTATCTAATCACAATCTATTCCCCTTACTCACAAAAGCAATCCTATGGGGATTGAACAACCATGCCACTGAGTCCATTAAGCCCAATACCTCACCAAACCCCATTGAATTCAGTTTTGGGTCCCCATTGTCCCTCCTTGTACAAAAAAGCCCAAATTCAACCCATATCATATGCTTTTAGGTAATTACCAAACATTCTTTGGGTATTACCAAACCTATGCAATTAGGGATATTATCTCAGATAACCCTAACTTATAGGCCTTTTTCCAATATAACCCCGACTTTGGCAGCCCTGTCTCCAATAACCCTAAACTTGATTTTTGTCATTAAACCTGACGGAATAAGACACGGCGTTAACTATTTTGTGTTCTTCATCCTCTTTCTTATGTTCTTCATCCTCTCTCTATTGTTCTTCACCATTTTCTCTCTCTTGTTCTTCAAGTCTTTGTTACTCTTCAATTTATATTCCATAATATGTTTTAATTTGATTTCCTCACTCTTGTTCTTCCTCTCTGTAATTTTGTTTCCATTAATCAGTCCTTTTTTTTTAATTTGCTTGGTTTTTCTTATAGTTTGTTTCCTTACCTTTTGTTTTAGAGGAAATCTCATCTAACCTTGTTTTGGAGAATCTGCTTTTCCATTTTTATATCTCTTTAAGAATATGCGAGGCTTTTGTTTTAGAGGAAATCGGGTACAAGACTACAAGTGAATCGATCCTTGTTTTAATTTCGCGGTTATGGTGGATATCCTTGATGGAATTTGGTTGACATGTAATAGCTGCCTTTGCGCCTGATTAATGGAAACAAAATTATCAAAAAAAAAAAAATGTTAGAGGAAGAAACGTTGCTGCTGCCAAAACCCCCCAAAACCCAAAAACCCAAAACCCACAAAACCCAAAATCCAAATTCACTTGTACCCAGATTCACGCAGAGGAGAGATAAATTCTGAGTTCCTTTGGAGTATGGAGGTCGAAGATGATGTTGGTGTTGTTGTTGTGGTTAATCATGGTTGCAACCACAAAATCCCATGACCCATAGAATTGTGAGGGGAGAGAGAATCGTGGTTTAATTTTTGATTATTCTCTTTTGAACGAACTTGTTTACATTAATGGTGAATCTTACTGTACCCAGATTCACTTGTACATTCATGACAATTTTTCAAAACAAAAAAGAAGAAAAAATTTTGGAGAAAGTGGTGAAAACCATTGATGAATGCTTGAGAAGAGATGAAGAACAAGAGAGAGAAAGAGATGAGTTTGGTTTTTTTTTTTTAAAAAAAAGGAAGTAAATATTTTTGTTTGAAAATAGTTAATGCCGTTAACAATTCCGTCAGGTTTAATGACAAAATACAAGTTCAGGGTCATCTGGGTAAAAAAAAATGTCTGGGTTATTTGGGAAAAAGGCTTATATGTCAGGGTTATCTGAGATAATATCCCATCCACTTATAATCCATTTCCATTACTCATAAAAGCAATCATATGGAGATTGGACAATCATGTCATTGGGTCCATTAGGCCCAATACCTCACCAAACCCCATTGACTTGAGTTTTGGGCCCCCACTGTACCTCCTTGTACAAAGAAGCCTAAATTAACCCCAATCATATGCTTTAAGGTAATTACCAAACATGTTCTGAAGATTGCCAAACTATTAAGTGGAGGATGTTCTCCCAATGACAATCATTTATAATTACTCATCAAAGCAATCCTATGGGGATTGGACAATCATGCCACTGGGTCTAGTAGGACCAATACCTCACCAAACCCCATTAACTTGAGTTTTGGGCCCCCATTGTCCCTCCTTGTACTAAAAAGCCCAAATTAACCCTAGATCATATGCTTTTAGGTAATTATCAAACATGTTTTGGGTATTACCAAACCTATCCAATCATAATACATTATCATTACTCATCAAAGCAATCCTATGGGGATTGGGCAATCATGCCACTGAGTCCATTAGGCCCAATACCTCACCAAATCCCATTGACTTCAGTTTTGGGCCCCCATTGTCCCTCCTTGTACTAAAAAGCCCAAATTAACCCTAATCATATGCTTTAAGGTAATTACCAAACATGTTGTGGAGCAAGATTACCAAACTACTAAGTGGAGGATGTTCTCCCAATGACAATCATTTATCATTACTCATCAAAGCAATCCAATGGGGATTGGACAATCATGCCACTTGGTCCAGTAGAACCAATACCTCACCAAACCCCATTGACTTGAATTTTGGGCCTCCATTGTCCCTCCTTGTACTAAAAATCCCAAATTAACCCTAGATCATATACTTTTAGGTAATTACCAAACATGTTTTGGGTATTACTAAACCTATCTAATCACAATTCATTCCCATTACTCATAAAAGCAATCCTATGGGGATTGGACAACCATGCGACTGAGTCCATTAGGCCCAATACCTGACCAAACCCCATTGACTTCAGTTTTGGGCCCCCATTATCACTCCTTGTACAAAAAAGCCCAAATTAACCCTAGATCATATGTTTTTAGGTAATTACCAAACATGTTGTGGGTATTACTAAACCTATCCAATCACAATCCATTCCCAATACTCATCAAAGCAATCCTATGGGGATTGCACAACCATGTCATTGGGTCCATTAGGCCTAATAACTCACCAAACCCCATTGACT
This sequence comes from Beta corolliflora, assembly GCA_947648045.1. NCBI lineage: Eukaryota > Viridiplantae > Streptophyta > Magnoliopsida > Caryophyllales > Amaranthaceae > Beta > Beta corolliflora. The sequence continues at coordinate 161,249 of CANSZD010002617.1, read as the reverse complement.
TCAGTTTTGGGCCCGCATTGTCCCTCCTTGTACAAAGAAGCCTAAATTAACCCCGATCATATGCTTTAAGGTAATTACCATACATGTTCTGAAGATTACCAAACTACTAAGTGGAGGATGTTCTCCCAATGACAATCATTTATCATTAATCACCAAAGCAATCCAATGGGGATTGGACAATCATGCCACTGGGTAGGACCAATACCTCACCAAACCCCATTAACTTGAGTTTTGGGCCCCCATTGTCCCTCCTTGTACTAAAAAGCCCAAATTAACCCTAGATCATATGCTTTTAGGTAATTATCAAATATGTTTTGGGTATTACCAAACCTATCCAATCACAATACATTATCATTACTCATCAAAGCAATCCTATGGGGATTGGGCAATCATGCCACTGTGTCCATTAGGCACAATACCTCACCAAATCCCATTGACTTCAGTTTTGGGCCCCCATTATCCCTCCTTGTACTAAAAAGCCCAAATTAACCCTAGATCATATATATGTTTTTAGGTAATTACCAAACATGTTTTGGATATTACCAAACCTATCCAATCACAATCCATTATCATTACTCATTAAAGCAATCCTATGAGGATTGGACAATCATACCACTGAGTCTATTAGTCCCAATACCTCACCAAACCCCATTGACTTCAGTTTTGGACCCCCATTGTCCCTCCTTGTACTAAAAAGCCCAAATTCTCCCCATATCATATGTTTTTAGGTAATTACCTAACATGTTTTGGGTATTACTATACCTATCCAATCACAATCCATTCCCATTACTGATCAAAGCAATCCTATGGGGATTGGACAACCATGCCACTGGGTCCATTAGGCCCAATACCTCACCAAACCCCATTGTCTTGAGTTTTGGGCCCCTATTGTCCCTCCTTGTACAAAGAAGCCTAAATTAACCCCAATCATATGCTTTAAGATAATTACCAAACATATTCTGAAGATTACCAAACTACTAAGTGGAGGATGTTCTCCCAATGACAATCATTTATCATTACTCATCAAAGCAATCCAATGGGGATTGAACAATCATGCCACTTGGTCCAGTACGACCAATACCTCACCAAACCCCATTGACTTGAATTTTGGGCCCCCATTGTCCCTCCTTGTACTAAAAAGCCCAAATTAACCCTAGATCATATGCTTTTAGGTAATTACCAAACAAGTTTTGGGTATTACAAAACCTATCTAATCACAATGCATTCTCATTACTCATAAAAGCAATCCTATGGGGATTGGACAACCATGCAACTGAGTCCATTAGGCCCAATACCTCACCAAATATCATTTACTTCAGTTTTGGGCCCCCATTGTCCCTCTTGTACTAAAAAGCCCAAATTAACCCTAGATCATATGCTTTTAGGTAATTACCAAACATGTTTTGGATATTACTAAACCTATCCAATCACAATCCATTCCCATTACTCATCAAAGCAATCCTATGGGGATTGTACAACCATGCCACTGGGTCCATTAGGCCCAATACCCCACCAATCCCCATTGACTTCAGTTTTGGGCCCCCATTGTCCCTCCTTGTACAAAGAAGCCTAAATTAACCCCAATCATATGCTTTAAGGTAATTACCAAACATGTTCTGGAGCAAGATTACCAAACTACTAAGTGGAGGATGTTCTCCCAATGACAATCATTTATCATTACTCATCAATGCAATCCAATGGGGATTGGACAACCATGCCACTTGGTCCAGTAGAACCAATACCTCACCAAACCCCATTGACTTGAATTTTGGGCCTCCATTGTCCCTCCTTGTACTAAAAATCCCAAATTAACCCTAGATCATATGCTTTTAGGTAATTACCAAACATGTTTGGGGTATTACAAAACCTATCTAATCACAATCTATTCCCATTACTCACAAAAGCAATCCTATGGGGATTGAACAACCATGCCACTGAGTCCATTAAGCCCAATACCTCACCAAACCCCATTGAATTCAGTTTTGGGTCCCCATTGTCCCTCCTTGTACAAAAAAGCCCAAATTCAACCCATATCATATGTTTTTAGGTAATTACCAAACATTCTTTGGGTATTACCAAACCTATCCAATTATAATCCATTTCCATTACTCACAAAAGCATTCATATGGAGATTGGACAATCATGTCATTGGGTCAATTAGGCCCAATACCTCACCAAACCCCATTGACTTGAGTTTTGGGCCCCCACTGTACCTCCTTGTACAAAGAAGCCTAAATTAACCCCAATCATATGCTTTAAGGTAATTACCAAACATGTTCTGAAAATTGCCAAACTATTAAGTGGAGGATGTTCTCCTAATGACAATCATTTATAATTACTCATCAAAGCAATCCTATGGGGATTGGACAATCATGCCACTGGGTCTAGTAGGACCAATACCTCACCAAACCCCATTAACTTGAGTTTTGGGCCCCCATTGTCACTCCTTGTACTAAAAAGCCCAAATTAACCCTAGATCATATGCTTTTAGGTAATTATCAAACATGTTTTGGGTATTACGAAACCTATCCAATCACAATACATTATCATTACTCATCAAAGCAATCCTATGGGGATTGGGTAATCATGCCACTGAGTCCATTAGGCCCAATACCTCACCAAATCCCATTGACTTCAGTTTTGGGCCCCCATTGTCCCTCCTTGTAATAAAAAGCCCAAATTAACCCTAGATCATATATATGTTTTTAGGTAATTACCAAACATGTTTTGGGTATTACCAAACCTATCCAATCACAATCCATTATCATTACTCATCAAAGCAATCCTATGAGGATTGGACAATCATAACACTGAGTCCATTAGTACCAATACCTCACCAAACCCCATTGACATCAGTTTTGGTCCCCCATTGTCCCTCCTTGTACTAAAAAGCCCAAATTCTCAACATATCATATGTTTTTAGGTAATTACCAAACATGTTTTGGGTATTACTAAACCTATCCAATCACAATCCATTCCCATTACTCATCAAAGCAATCCTATGGGGATTGGACAACCATGCCACTGGGTCCATTAGGCCCAATACCTCACCAAACCCCATTGACTTGCGTTTTGGGCCCCTATTGTCCCTCCTTGTACAAAGAAGCCTAAATTAACCCCAATCATATGCTTTAAGGTAATTACCAAACATATTCTGAAGATTACCAAACTACTAAGTGGAGGATGTTCTCCCAATGACAATCATTTATCATTACTCATCAAAGCAATCCAATGGGGATTGAACAATCATGCCACTTGGTCCAGTACGACCAATACCTCACCAAACCCCATTGACTTGAATTTTGGGCCCCCATTGTCCCTCCTTGTACTAAAAAGCCCAAATTAACCCTAGATCATATGCTTTTAGGTAATTACCAAATAAGTTTTGGGTATTACAAAACCTATCTAATCACAATCCATTCACATTACTCATAAAAGCAATCCTATGGGGATTGGACAACCCTGCAACTTAGTCCATTAGGCCCAATACCTCACCAAACCCCATTGAATTCAGTTTTGGGCCCCCATTGTCCCTCTTGTACTAAAAAGCTCAAATTAACCCTAGATCATATGTTTTTAGGTAATTACCAAACATGTTTTGGGTATTACTAAACCTATCCAATCACAATCCATTCCCATTACTCATCAAAGCAATCCTATGGGGATTGCACAACCATGCCACTGGGTCCATTAGGCCCAATACCCCACCAATCCCCATTGACATCAGTTTTGGGCCCCCATTGTCCCTCCTTGTACAAAGAAGCCTAAATTAACCCCAATCATATCCTTTAAGGTAATTACCAAACATGTTCTGGAGCAAGATTACCAAACTACTAAGTGGAGGATGTTCTCCTAATGACAATCATTAATCATTACTCATCAAAGTAATCCAATGGGGATTGGACAATCATGCCACTTGGTCCAGTAGAACCAATACCTCACCAAACCCCATTGACTTGAATTTTGGGCCTCCATTGTCCCTCCTTGTACTAAAAATCCCAAATTAACCGTAGATCATATGCTTTTAGGTAATTACCAAACATGTTTTGGGTATTACTAAACCTATCTAATCACAATTCATTCCCATTACTCATAAAAGCAATCCTATGGGGATTAGACAACCATGCCACTGAGTCCATTAGGCCCAATACCTCACCAAACCCCATTGACTTCAGTTTTGGGCCCCCATTATCCCTCCTTGTACTAAAAAGCCCAAATTAACCCTAGATCATATGTTTTTAGGTAATTACCAAACATGTTGTGGGTTTTACTAAACCTATCCAATCACAATCCATTCCCAATACTCATCAAAGCAATCCTATGGGGATTGCACAACCATGTCATTGGGTCCATTAGGCCTAATACCTCACCAAACCCCATTGACTTCAGTTTTGGGCCCGCATTGTCCCTCCTTGTACAATGAAGCCTAAATTAACCCCAATCATATGCTTTAAGGTAATTACCATACATGTTCTGAAGATTACCAAACTACTAAGTGGAGGATGTTCTCCCAATGACAAACATTTATCATTAATCATCAAAGCAATCCAATGGGGATTGGACAATCATGCCACAAGGTCTAGTAGGACCAATACCTCACCAAACCCCATTAACTTGAGTTTCGGGCCCCCATTATCCCTCCTTGTACTAAAAAGCCCAAATTAACCCTAGATCATATGTTTTTAGGTAATTACCAAACATGTTGTGGGTTTTACTAAACCTATCCAATCACAATCCATTCCCAATACTCATCAAAGCAATCCTATGGGGATTGCACAACCATGTCATTGGGTCCATTAGGCCTAATACCTCACCAAACCCCATTGACTTCAGTTTTGGGCCCGCATTGTCCCTCCTTGTACAAAGAAGCCTAAATTAACCCCAATCATATGCTTTAAGGTAATTACCATACATGTTCTGAAGATTACCAAACTACTAAGTGGAGGATGTTCTCCCAATGACAAACATTTATCATTAATCATCAAAGCAATCCAATGGGGATTGGACAATCATGCCACAAGGTCTAGTAGGACCAATACCTCACCAAACCCCATTAACTTGAGTTTCGGGCCCCCATTGTCCCTCCTTGTACTAAAAAGCCCAAATTAACCCTAGATCATATGCTTTTAGGTAATTATCAAACATGTTTTGGGTATTACCAAACCTATCCAATCACAATACATTATTATTACTCATCAAAGCAATCCTATGGGGATTGGGCAATCATACCACTGTGTCCATTAGGCCCAATACCTCACCAAATCCCATTGATTTCAGTTTTGGGCCCCCATTGTCCCTCCTTGTACTAAAAAGCCCAAATTAACCCTAGATCATATATATGTTTTTAGGAAATTACCAAACATGTTTTGGGTATTACCAAACCTATCCAATCACAATCCATTATCATTACTCATCAAAGCAATCCTATGAGGATTAGACAATCATGCCACTGAGTCCATTAGTCCCAATACCTCACCAAACCCCATTGACTTCAGTTTTGGGCCCCCATTGTCCCTCCTTGTACTAAAAAGCCCAAATTCTCCCCATATCATATGTTTTTAGGTAATTACCTAACATGTTTTGGGTATTACTAAACCTATCCAATCACAAACCATTCCCATTACTCATCAAAGCAATCCTATGGGGATTGGACACAACTTCGCATCGGGTCCATTAGGCCCAATACCTCACCAAACCCCATTGACTTGAGTTTTGGGCCCCTATTGTCCCTCCTTGTACAAAGAATCAAAAATTAACCCCAATCATATGCTTTAAGGTAATTACCAAACATATTCTGAAGATTACCAAACTACTAAGTGGAGGATGTTCTCCCAATGACAATCATTTATCATTACTCATCAAAGCAATCCAATGGGGATTGAACAATCATGCCACTTGGTCCAGTACGACCAATACCTCACCAAACCCCATTGACTTGAATTTTGGGCCCCCATTGTTCCTCCTTGTAATAAAAAAAAGCCCAGATTAACCCTAGATCATATGCTTTTAGGTAATTACCAAACAAGTTTTGGGTATTACAAAACCTATCTAATCACAATCCATTCTCATTACTCATAAAAGCAATCCTATGGGGATTGGACAACCATGCAACTGAGTCCATTACGCCCAATACCTCACCAAACTCCATTGACTTTAGTTTTGGGCCCCCATTGTCCCTCTTGTACTAAATAGCCCAAATTAACCCTAGATCATATGTTTTTAGGTAATTACCAAACATGTTTTGGGTATTACTAAACCTATCCAATCACAATCCATTCCCATTACTCATCAAAGCAATCCTATGGGGATTGCACAACCATGACACTGGGTCCATTAGGCCCAATACCCCACCATTCCCCATTGACTTCAGTTTTGGGCCCCCATTGTCCCTCCTTGTACAAAGAAGCCTAAATTAACCCCAATCATATGCTTTAAGGTAATTACCAAACATGTTCTGGAGCAGGATTAACAAACTACTAAGTGGAGGATGTTCTCCCAATGACAATCATTTATCATTACTCATCAATGCAATCCAATGGGGATTGGACAATCATGCCACTTGGTCCAGTAGAACCAATACCTCACCAAACCCCATTGACTTGAATTTTTGGCCTCCATTGTCCCTCCTTGTACTAAAAATCCCAAATTAACCCTAGATCATATGCTTTTAGGTAATTACCAAACATGTTTGGGGTATTACAAAACCTATCTAATCACAATCTATTCCCATTACTCACAAAAGCAATCCTATGGGGATTGAACAACCATGCCACTCAGTCCATTAAGCCCAATACCTCACCAAACCCCATTGACTTCAGTTTTGGGCCCCCATTATCCCTCCTTGTACTAAAAAGCCCAAATTAACCCTAGATCATATGCTTTTAGGTAATTATCAAACATGTTTTGGGTATTACCAAACCTATCCAATCACAATACATTATCATTACTCATCAAAGCAATCCTATGGGGATTGGGCAATCATACCACTGTGTCCATTAGGCCCAATATCTCACCAAATCCCATTGACTTCAGTTTTGGGCCCCCATTGTCCCTCCTTGTACTAAAAAGCCTAAATTAACCCTAGATCATATATATGTTTTTAGGAAATTACCAAACATGTTTTGGGTATTACCAAACCTATCCAATCACAATCCATTATCATTACTCATCAAAGCAATCCTGTGAGGATTGGACAATCATGCCACTGAGTCCATTAGTCCCAATACCTCACCAAACCCCAATGACTTCAGTTTTGGGCCCCCATTGTCCCTCCTTGTACTAAAAAGCCCAAATTCTCCCCATATCATATGTTTTTAGGTAATTACCTAACATGTTTTGGGTATTACTAAACCTATCCAATCACAAACCATTCCCATTACTCATCAAAGCAATCCTATGGGGATTGGACAACCATGCCACTGGGTCCATTAGGCCCAATACCTCACCAAACTCCATTGACTTGAGTTTTGGGCCCCTATTGTCCCTCCTTGTACAAAGAAGCCAAAATTAACCCCAATCATATGCTTTAAGGTAATTACCAAACATATTCTGAAGATTACCAAACTACTAAGTGGAGGATGTTCTCCCAATGACAATCATTTATCATTACTCATCAAAGCAATCCAATGGGGATTGAACAATCATGCCACTTGGTCCAAAGACCCAATACCTCACCAAACCCCATTGACTTGAATTTTGGGCCCCCATTGTCCCTCCTTGTACTAAAAAGCCCAAATTAACCCTAGATCATATGCTTTTAGGTAATTACCAAACAAGTTTTGGGTATTACAAAACCTATCTAATCACAATCCATTCTCATTACTCATAAAAGTAATCCTATGGGGATTGGACAACCATGCAACTGAGTCCATTACGCCCAATACCTCACCAAACCCCATTGACTTCAGTTTTGGGCCCCCATTGTCCCTCTTGTACTAAATAGCCCAAATTAACCCTAGATCATATGTTTTTAGGTAATTACCAAACATGTTTTGGGTATTACTAAACCTATCCAATCACAATACATTATCATTACTCATCAAAGCAATCCTATGGGGATTGAGCAATCATGCCACTGAGTCCATTAGGCCCAATACCTCACCAAATCCCATTGACTTCAGTTTTGGGCCCCCATTGTCCCTCCTTGTAATAAAAAGCCCAAATTAACCCTAGATCATATATATGTTTTTAGGTAATTACCAAACATGTTTTGGGTATTACCAAACCTATCCAATCACAATCCATTATCATTACTCATCAAAGCAATCCTATGAGGATTGGACAATCATGCCACTGAGTCCAGTCGTCCTAATACCTCACCAAACCCCATTGACTTCAGTTTTGGGCCCCCATTGTCCCTCCTTGTACTAAAAAGCGCAAATTCTCCCCATATCATATGCTTTAAGGTAATTACCAAACATGTTCTGAAGATTGCCAAACTATTAAATGGAGGATGTTCTCCCAATGACAATCATTTATAATTACTCATCAAAGCAATCCTATAGGCATTGGACAATCATGCCACTGGGTCTAGTAGGACCAATACCTCACCAAACCCCATTAACTTGATTTTGGGCCCCCATTGTCCCTCCTTGTACTAAAAAGCCCAAATTTAACCCTATATCATATGCTTTTAGGTAATTATCAAACATGTTTTAGGTATTACCAAACCTATCCAATCAAAATACATTATCATTACTCATCAAAGCAATCCTATGGGGATTGCACAACCATGCCACTGGGTCCATTAGGCCCAATACCCCACCATTCCCCATTGACTTCAGTTTTGGGCCCTCATTGTCCCTCCTTGTACAAAGAAGCCTAAATTAACCCCAATCATATGCTTTAAGGTAATTACCAAACATGTTCTGGAGCAAGATTAACAAACTACTAAGTGGAGGATGTTCTCCCAATGACAATCATTTATCATTACTCATCAATGCAATCCAATGGGGATTGGACAATCATGCAACTTGGTCCAGTAGAACCAATACCTCACCAAACCCCATTGACTTGAATTTTGGGCCTCCATTGTCCCTCCTTGTACTAAAAATCCCAAATTAACCCTAGATCATATGCTTTTAGGTAATTACCAAACATGTTTGGGGTATTACAAAACCTATCTAATCACAATCTATTCCCATTACTCACAAAAGCAATCCTATGGGGATTGAACAACCATGCCACTGAGTCCATTAAGCCCAATACCTCACCAAACCCCATTGAATTCAGTTTTGGGTCCCCATTGTCCCTCCTTGTACAAAAAAGCCCAAATTCAACCCATATCATATGCTTTTAGGTAATTACCAAACATTCTTTGGGTATTACCAAAACTATCCAATTATAATCCATTTCCATTACTCATAAAAGCAATCATATGGAGATTGGACAATCATGTCATTGGGTCCATTAGGCCCAATACCTCAACAAACCCCATTGACTTGAGTTTTGGGCCCCCACTGTACCTCCTTGTACAAAGAAGCCTAAATTAACCCCAATCATATGCTTTAAGGTAATTACCAAACATGTTCTGAAGATTGCCAAACTATTAACTGGAGGATGTTCTCCCAATGATAATCATTTATAATTACTCATCAAAGCAATCCTATAGGGATTGGACAATCATGCCACTGGGTCTAGTAGGACCAATACCTCACCAAACCCCATTAACTTGAGTTTTGGGCCCCCATTGTCCCTCCTTGTACCAAAAAGCCCAAATTTAATCCTATATCATATGCTTTTAGGTAATTATCAAACATGTTTTAGGTATTACCAAACCTATCCAATCAAAATACATTATCATTACTCATCAAAGCAATCCTATGGGGATTGGACAAATCATGCCACTGAGTCCATTAGGCCCAATACCTCACCAAATCCCATTGACTTCAGTTTTGGGCCCCCATTGTCCCTCCTTGTACTAAAAGCCCAAATTAACCCTAGATCATATATATGTTTTTAGGTAATTACCAAACATGTTTTGGGTATTACCAAACCTATCCAATCACAATCCATTATCATTACTCATCAAAGCAATCCTATGAGGATTGAACAATCATGCCACTGAGTCCATTAGGCCCAATACCTCACCAAACCCCATTGACTTCAGTTTTGGGCCCCCATTGTCCCTCCTTGTACTAAAAAGCCCAAATTAACCCTAGATCATATGTTTTTAGGTAATGACCAAACATGTTTTGGGTATTACTAAACCTATCCAATCACAATCCATTCCCATTACTCATCAAAGCAATCCTATGGGGATTGCACAACCATGCCACTGGGTCCATTAGGCCCAATACCCCACCAATCCCCATTGACTTCAGCTTGGGCCCCATTATCGTCCCTCCTTGTACAAAGAAGCCCAAATTAACCCCAATCATTTGCTTTATGGTAATTACCAAACATGTTCTGGAGCAAGATTACCAAACTACTAAGTGGAGGATGTTCTCCCAATGATAATTATTTATCATTACTCATCAAAGCAATCCAATGGTGATTGGACAATCATGCCACTTGGTCTAGTAGAACCAATACCTCACCAAACCCCATTGACTTGAATTTTGGGCCTCCATTGTCCCTCCTTGTACTAAAAATCCCAAATTAACTCTAGATCATATGCTTTTAGGTAATTACCAAACATGTTTGGGGTATTACAAAACCTATCTAATCACAATCTATTCCCATTACTCACAAAAGCAATCCTATGGTGATTGAACAACCATGCCACTGAGTCCATTAAGCCCAAGACCTCACCAAACCCCATTGAATTCAGTTTTGGGTCCCCATTGTCCCTCCTTGTACAAATAAGCCCAAATTCAACCCATATCATATGCTTTTAGGTAATTACCAAACATTCTTTGGGTATTACCAAACCTATCCAATTATAATCCATTTCCATTACTCATAAAAGCAATCATATGGAGATTGGACAATCATGTCATTGGGTCCATTAGGCCCAATATCTCACCAAACCCCATTGACTTGAGTATTAGGCCCCCACTGTACCTCCTTGTACATAGAAGCCTAAATTAACCCCAATCATATGCTTTAAGGTAATTACCAAACCTGTTCTCAAGATTACCAAACTACTAAGTGGAGGATGTTCTCCCAATGACAATCATTTATCATTACTCATCAAAGCAATCCAATGGGGATTGAACAATCATGCCACTTGGTCCAGTACGACCAATACATGTTTTTAGGTAATTATCAAACATGTTTTGGGTATTACCAAACCTATCCAATCACAATCCATTATCATTACTCATCAAAGCAATCCTATGGGGATTGGACAATCATGCCACTGAGTCCATTAGGCCCAATACCTCACCAAACCCCATTGACTTCAGTTTTGGGCCCCCATTGTCCCTCCTTGTACTAAAAAGCCCAAATTAACCCCATATCATATGTTGTTAGGTAATTACCAAATATGTTTTGGGTATTACTAAACCTATCCAATCACAATCCATTCCCATTACTCATCAAAGCAATCCTATGAGGATTGGACAACCATGCCACTGGGTCCATTAGGCCCAATACCTCACCAAACCCCATTGACTTGAGTTTTGGGCCGCTATTGTCCCTCCTTGTAGAAAGAAGCCTAAATTAACCCCAATCATATGGTTTAAGGTAATTACCAAACATGTTCTGAAGATTACCAAACTACTAAGGGGAGGATATTCTCCCAATGACAATCATTAATCATTACTCATCAAAGCAATCCAATGGGGATTGGACAATCATGCCACTTGGTCCAGTAGAACCAATACCTCACCAAACCCCATTGAATTGAATTTTGGGCCCCCATTGTCCCTCCTTGTACTAAAAAGTCCAAATTAACCCTAGATCATATATGCTTTTAGGTAATTACCAAACATTCTTAGGATATTACCAAACCTATCCAATCACAATCCATTTCCATTACTCATAAAAGCAATCTTATGGGGATTGGACAATCATGTCATTGGGTCAATTAGGCCCAATACCTCACCAAACCCCATTGACTTGAGTTTTGGGCCCTAATTTTACCTCCTTGTACAAAGAAGCCTAAATTAACCCCAATCATATGCTTTAAGGTAATTACCAAACATGTTCTGAAGATTACCAAACTACTAAGTCGAGGATGTTCTCCCAATGGCAATCATTTATCATTACTCATCAAATCAATCCTATGGGGATTGGACAATCATGCCACTGGGTCTAGTAGGACCAATACCTCACCAAACCCCATTGACTTGAGTTTTGGGCCCCCATTGTCCCTCCTTGTACGAAAAAGCTCAAATTAACCCTAGATCATATGCTTTTAGGTAATTATCAAACATGTTTTGGGTATTACCAAACCTATCCAATCACAATCCATTATCATTACTCATCAAAGCAATCCTATGGGGATTGGACAATCCTGCCACTGAGTCCATTATGCCGAATATCTCATCAAACCCCATTGACTTCAGTTTTGGGCCCCCATTGTCCCTCCTTGTACTAAAAAGCCCAAATTAACCCTAGATCATATGCTTTTAGGTAATTACCAAACATGTTTTGGGTATTACCAAACCTATCCAATCATTATCCATTATCATTACTCATCAAAACAATCCTATGGGGATTGGACAATCATGCCACTGAGTCCATTAGGCCCAATACATCACCAAATCCCATTGACTTCAGTTTTGGGCCCCCATTGTCCCTCCTTGTACTTAAAAGCCCAAATTAACCCTAGATCATATGTTTTTAGGTAATTACCAAACATGTTTTGGGTATTACTAAACCCATCCAATCACAATCCATTCCCATTACTCATAAAAGCAATACTATGGGGATTGGACAATCATGCCACTGGGTCCATTAGGCTCAATACCTCACCAAACCCCATTGACTTTAGTTTTGGGCCCCCATTGTCTCTCTTTGTATAAAAAGCCCAAATTAACCCAATATCCTATGCTTTTAGGTAATTACCAAACATGTTTTGGCCATGACCAAACCTTCTAAGACATTCTTATCTCTTACATATTGTGACTTTATAACTCTATTTGGCTTATTTGGATTAACTCATTTATAGTATATTGATTAATTTGTACTTAGGATTGTTGATTTAAATTGTTTATTTTCAATACACTTTTGAATTGGAGGTTTTGAGACTTCTCTTAGTTTATGCATAGTTTTGGTAATTACCTGAACCCATTTTAGTAATTACCTAAATTATCGGTTCAGTCATCTTCTTCAACCCTCATCTTCAACCTTTCGATTTTTTCTCTCTCCTCTGAAATTCTTCTTCTACTGCGAAAATGGTCAGCAGTACTCCAAAAACGCACAAATCGGTCCCAAATCGACGGTTTTCCAATAGATTACAACAATCAAATCATGTTTTTGTCAAATTCATAATGACCTAGAATCTTGATTTTAAGTTTGTTGATTTTAAAACTCATACTTTACTTTCCATGGTTTTCGGATGTTCATGGTCTACATAGGATCATCAATTTTATGTTTGTTAGTTCATCATTTCATGAATTTACAAAGATGAAAGAGAGGAAAGTGAAACAAATTTCACGAAAATTTTTCCAAAAAATTTTCACCCAAAATCGAAAATTACATTTTCGATTTCACAACTTTTCATCACAAATTCATGATTTTTTCATGAATTCTTACCATTTGATGGAAAAAGAAGGATCCGGGGAAAGAAATCTACTGAAAATTTGATAAATATTGAAGATCAGTGGAAGATTTGAGGGAAGAAGGGGCAAAGGAGAGGAGAGAGAAAATCTGGGTAAAAAAAAAATTCCCAAATTTTTTTTTGCCCGAAATTATTTTTCGGAATTTTCAAAAAATTTCATATTTTTTTTTATTTTCGAAATTATTTAAAACATTTTCAGAAATTAGATTAAATGATTTTGGTATTTTCTATAAACATTTCAAAGCAAAAAAGAAAAGGGAAAAGAAAGGTGAGGTGGGTGGGTGGCTCACATTGATTGCGGCCCCACTATTTCCATGGTCTTTTTTGAAAAAAAAACCATTGTAAAATTTTCATACTCCTAATACTCCATCTAATATAAAAACGCTGCAACATCACACGCCTAACACAAAAACGACACAAAACACAATTGTTTTTCGGGCTTGTTCATAATTCAATTTTCCAATATTCGTACAAATCAACGACCCCAGGTATTATTTCTTAGGGTCAGCTAAATTAATAAACTTTATTTTCTTTATTTATTTGTATTATTTTCTTGAAGTTATCAACATTCTATTCGTGATGTAGATTGTTAACATATTCCTTCGACTGTAAGTATTGTATATTATACATTTATACTGACTCCCTGCAATACTTTCTTTTCTTATTTTTATTTATTATTCATGAACATATTATTTTTTTATGCCTGATTGCAATATTTATCACATTGTATATTATTGTTAATTAAGACCTAAATAATTGTTCTAACTAAATCAGATAACATGGACAACCTGCTGAACCCAGTAATATTGATTGTCTAACAACTTGTCACAAAAAAATAGTCTCTATGTGTTTCGTGAACCAACCTAATAATATTTTTTTTCGGTGCATACAAATATTAAGTGGTTATTCTTTTGCATAAATATTGCTATGAATCGTATTTAGTAGAGGCCAGCAATAAAATTAGGTGTCCCTACAGTTCATTGACCAGCTATGGAGTCAGGACGGGAAAATTTACATTGGATAAGTCACTAAGATGTCCCTATAGTTTCCTAAATTAGGTTTATAAGTTTTCGTTTAAAGACTTGTTGGCGACATCGAAAATATATTTTAATACAACCTTCACTAAAGGAAAAAAGACCAAGGACTGCTATGTAAGGGCTGCGGTTATATGAAAAACGCAGCCCTTAGGAATTAAGGGCTAACCGCAGCCCTTGAGGTTATATTTTCCCAAAAATTCCCTCGCTCAATTCCCGCGCTTGCTTCCTATTCCTTGCCCTAGCTGAATCCCTCTCTCTCACACGCGCCTCTCTCTGTTCGACTTCGCTCAATTCCCTCACTCCATTCTATCTCTCTCGTCAGTCCTTGCATCTTCTCCCTCCTCCTTCCAACTCGCTCAGTGACTCTCTTTCTCAATGGAGGCGTCGCAGCGAGGATTGTGGCGTGGCAGCGGAAACTAGGGTTGCTTGTTTTTTCGGTGGTTGAGTTTGGAAGGAATTGAGGCGTCGCTCACTGAATATGTAAGTATTATTTCTCTCCTTTTCATTCATTTTTGTTTCTTATGTTTATCCTCATCAAATATACATCAACCAATTCAAAAAAATCGAGAAAATTGTTGAGTTGAAGACTTTTTAACCTATTTTATTTAGGCATCTGCCTAATCTATGCTGAATTTGTTCACTTTTTGATATTTTGAAGTCCACATAGTTTCATTTTGTTGTCTAAAGCGGATACTGTTGTTTGATTTTCATTATAATTGAGGAGAGATAATGGAATAATTTGGCCATTATTGGTTGAATTTTGTGAATTGTAGTTCTGAAATTGTGCTTTTGTGTGTAATGTTCCTCAGTCTAGGTGGAAAAATTGTGTTTGTGTTCAAGTTGTTAGGGATTATACCATGAGGGTTGAGGTGGGTCGAAGCTAGGTATTGTTATTTTTAGTGTATAATATAATAGATTATAAAGGAAAGAAGCCAGTTGTGATATTTGTAACTGGTGGAGCCTGGGTTATCGGGTGAGTAAACTGTCAAGGAATCACTTTGATCTAGTAAATTAGGATAGAAGAATTCTATGTATGCATTAATGCAAGCTCCATTGATGACATGGAACATTGTACTCTATTGTGTTGCCTCTCCTTTAACGCTGTGGTCCAACCATTCGTAATAACCGGTTGGAAGATGTCCTCGTGCTCTTTCTTGAACATTCCTCCCCTTCTCGCTTTCTTTTTTTGTGATGTCTCGGCTTAATATGCCACACTTGCTCACCTACAAGAGGCGTAACAAACAAGGGGAAAATCAATAATTTTGGGAGGGCGAAAAAAAAGAATATGTGGGCACGTAGTTTCTTATGCTTGGAGGATTTCGAATTTAGCAATAAAAGGGGAGGGAAGGTTCAGAAGAGAATAATGAGATTATTGAAAGGGAATTGGTTTTGAAGAGTGGAAGCCTCTTGAAAGCTCACCAAATTGTGTAATCATTTACATCATCAGTTCTATTAACCCTTCCTCTCACATTTCTTAGCTTCTGGGTTCTATCATTCTTGCTATAATCTATTGCGTATTCCATTTTTGTTGGTTTAGTGTGGTTTTAGTGAGTGAACTGAGTTCATCACAGTAACTGATGACCTCTTGAGTCTTAGATTTATGACTCTAGAAGTTCCAAGAACGTGGTGGCACCGATTTATTATATGAAGTACATTAGTAGTGTTGTCAAGATTGAATTGTTTTTTTCCTCCATGTTGATGTTTTTTGTTCCTGTTCTTCTTGATTTAGGTACAAAGCATGGGGTTCTCTTCTTGGGTTTCAGTTGGCAGAGAGAGACATCATAGTGGCCTGCCTTGACTATAGGTAAGGAGTTTATACATAACCACAAGACATTGATTTATATTGCTGATATGTTTAAAGATCACACTTTTAGTTCAAATATATAGTACTAAGATAATTGACATAAAAGATAATTGACAAGGAGAGAGCTGTTCTTGGAGTGTCTCACAGATAAAAGCTTACTTTTCTTTATCAAGCGGGTATGCAATGATCTACATATTGCAATTTACTGCCCCTGTCTTGATAAAAATTCCGAACTCCCAAGTCACGTTCCATGTACAGATCCTTTATTATCTAACAATCTACTCCCATTTCTGTACATTAGGTACAACTTGGTGAATTTAGTTGATCATTTTCACAATAGGGGCCTCTACCGATCCATATTCTTAAGGTTGCTTACCAATCATATTTCTCTACTCAATGGTTCTTTTTCTGGCTGGGAATTTGCAGCTTGATGTGATTAGTGATTGAACTGGATGCCCTTGCAGCATTATGGAAGGAGAAAATTCTTTGACAAAGTATTCTCCAGAGCTTCTTGTACAGGATAAAAGCATTGCAAAGGCTACTACATTGTTGCCCCCTTTCAGCCTTTTCCACAGAACTGACGATAAGTCAATTCCATCAGTAGCCAGGTAGGGCTATTCTTTTTTCAAGTATCAGCTCCTGTGTGATTTGATACTGGCTAATGAACATATTTTACTCGCTATTCCGACCTAAAAAAAATGTAAATGTCAATTTATAGTATATTGATAAAAAGCGGAAAAAAATGTAATGATAAAAAATAGCATGTTAGCGAGGATAGTTTGTTTGGCATGTTAAAATGTGGCAATTTACTTTGTTGTCAATGAAGAGAGCCTCTCTTTTTGCCTCTGAACTTGAAATGTGAGTGGATGGTTGCTCTTCTCTATTCTTATGATGACAGGAAACTCAGTCTTTATTGATGCTTATGTGTTCTATCATCTATGGTTTGTTTCTCTCTTACTTAGATGTATGTGAACAATTTAATTGAAGACTCATGTGGTACATTGATATGTTATTATGATATTAATCAATATAGGTTTATGTTAACTAAAGTATATACAATGATTCTGCCTTTTGATTAGAAGATAAAAGGGACTATTTCATCATAACTAGAGTTAGCATTTGAAAGAAGGAATGTTGTGTCTGCACTTAATATTATATTTATGTACATATTGACAACTTGTCCTATCTATCCATGTAACTTATTCTGTGACATTTTACTTGCAGGCAATCTTAGCTTTTTCTTCATGCGATATTGGTGGTGTTCGGTCGATGACTGATTGCAAATCAGCAACTAACTCCACTTAATGGAAGTACTTTACAACCTTGTGTGTGGAAATTCAGTTGTCTGTTATTCTCTTCACATATATATATATATATATATATATATATATATATATATATATATATATATATATATATATATATATATATATATATATATATATATATATATATATATATTCCTTCACTGTTCTTTTACTCATGTTCATAAGTATGCATTGAAGACAATATATATGTCTCTAGCGCCATTAGGCTCATTACTTGAAACTGGTTTTTGCTGGTTTTTTCACAAGAAAATTTCTTGAAGCTGCTAAATTATAATGTCCAGCAGGTTGGTGTAATCTTTGTTTTCTAGTTACTTTTGAGAGCAATTATAACATCTTTTTTGGCTCTTTTAAGAAGAATCAGTTTGGATCTTGGGCTTACCATAAGAATAGAGTATAAGTGCTATTTGTTTAAGTTTCGAATTCTTTAGTGAAGAAGATATTGCATTCTGTAAGTAGCTAAATGAGCTTTGTATCTAAAAGGAAGTTATGATGAAAGTGTCCCTTTTGGAGAGATTCAACTGTAACAAACCAGATGTGTGTGATTGTAGGAGCTAGATGTGTATTGTAATTTAGTGCTTCCAATCTTTGGATAATTGCCATGTCATGTTTTTTCAGAGAGCTTAAGCTTCTCAAATCGTCATTGTAACTGGATGTATGTGATGTTGATGAATATCTATCTGGCCTTTTACTAATGCAGGGTGATGAAGCTGCTGCTGGGACTAGCTTGGTAACACGTGAATGCGCATTGGTTTGGTAGGGGTAAAATTTTTTTTTAGATCATTGGTCTCATAGGTATTTTTTTTTGGTTCTCTAGGACTTGCTGAAACTGATTCTCTTGTGGCAACATCATATTTCAGGATTCTTCCTGAATAAATGAAGGATATAGAATCATATGTTGCTAAGTTTTTTGAGAACCTTCCCAGTACTACAATTGTATAAATGAGCTTACTGGGGGTCTCTTATACTGGCCTTTTGGAAGAACTGGTGCATTATCCCTCTGATGTTTATGGTTGGATACTGTTGTCCCATCTAAATGCTGACTGTTATCCTGCTGTGTTACTGTTGCCTCTTAGTACCATTCTTCAGTATGTAACTTTCACTATATTTGTATAAAAACATTACCTTGCAATGAAAAATGATATATATATATATATATATATATATATATATATATATATATGTATAGCCCGCTAGGTTGAAAACCCAAAAGGGCGGCCTAGGCAAAAGTTAGGGCACAAAACAAAAAAATAATAAAAAAGTTCAATCAGATCAGGAACTACGAATGGTCTGATTCCGCAAGGATACGTAGGAATCCTCATCTCGAGGTCCGACCGCTTCAATAAAACAAATTAGTCATGGTCTAATGATTTGATTTTCTAGAATTTAGGAGCATATCCTTTCTAGATCCCGACATAAATTCGAGTCTGAACCTAGCCTCGTCAAAGCCTTTTCCCACCTACGTTCATTTGAGTCATAAATTTAAACTTTTATTTTTCAATCGGTTTTTTCACCAAGTACCCCTGAGTTTTCGAAAAATTCACGTGGTACCCTCCATGTTTTCAAAATTCACTAGGTACCCCTAAGTTTCATAATAATTCACGTGATACCCTCAAATACCCTTAATGATTAACGGTGTTAATCGCCGTTAGTCATTAACCCTAATTTTTTTGTTTTAAACCCTAATTAACCTCTAATCCTAACCCTAACCCTAACCCTAACCCTAACCCTAACCCTAAACCCTCAATCTAACCCTAACCACCCCTCCCTCACCCTCCCACCACCCCCCGCATCCTCCCCCACCCCCCGCAGCCCCTCCCTCCTCCACCCCGTCGACACCCCCTCTCCCACCCCGTCGACACCCCACCCAGCCCGAAGGATATTTGTGGAGCTTTGATGTTGAAGGGATTTTTTGGCTAAGTATCATGGAGATGATGGTTTAAAGGATTTTTGTTTTTCCTTAGTTGTATGAGGATGGCTTATGAAAGGTAATGGAAGGGAGAGGGAATAACTTCCGATCCAAAGGATGTCCATTTTTATTTTCATTTTTTTTTCAGATCTCCTTTTATTATTATTGGTCAAGTTCATTAGGTGATTTGAGTTTCATCATTGAGTTAGAAGCATAAATGAAATGATGCACTAGAGGAAAAATTGTCAATTGCTTTGTTGTAAAAGGGCCGCGGTTGTGTAGAAAACCGCAGCTTCCTTCTTTAAGGGCCGCGGTTAAGCCCATAACCGCAGCCCCTTTGTTGGTAAGGGTCGCGGTTATGGCCTTAACCGCCCTTAAGGGAAGGGCTGCGGTTTTCTACACAACCGCAGCCCTTTTTTTTATTTTTTACTCTCCCCGGCCGCAAAGACCGCGCTTAATTTGCATTTCCCTCGCTCGCTCAATATTTTCGTTCACTCTCTCCTCTCCAAGCAACGACCCAGCCATCACCCTCTCCACCTCCTGCGCGCCACCCTCCTATGCGCCACCCCCACCGCACCACGCAGAACCCTCTCCTCTCCTACGCGCCACCCTCGCCGTGGTTAGAAACGCCACCGGCGAGTTCCTCCACACGCACCCGAGCGAAAACCGCCCTAAGTTACGCGCCAACCACTCGAACGCGAGCTAGGCACTCGTGCGCCAACAACCCGAGCGGCATCCATCGCTGTGCGCCACCCACCCCCTCTCACGCCATCGCGCGGCACTACCCAGGGTCAGCCACCACCGAACCACCGCGTCGGCCTATAGCTAGGTTTGCGATTTTCTGAATTTAATGTTGTTTTTCACTAGATTAACCTTCTTTTACACACCTAGAAAGTCAAAAGCTTTAATTTTTATGTTATCTTATAGTTCTATCCTTTGATATTTTTCTTCATATATGTTTCTAGAGGTGGGATCTTTGAAAACAGTAATTTGGTTGATCAAAAACCTCAATATGCTCCTTAATATGCTCCTTAAGTTGTAATTTTACTAGTGGAATATGACTTGAATTTTGTTGTAATGTGTTTCAATGTGGGTAAGATATGATAATTTATATATATTAATGTATTTCTTATAATAATATGCAATTTGCATTTACTATATGCTAATAATTTTTTCGATTTTATGTGTATTAGATATTAGCATATTGGAAGTGGCAAATCAACTAGGAGATAGCGCAGAGTATATATAAAGATCGATCTCCATATTAGTTGTTATTGGTATGTATTTATGATAAAGACAATTCATTATATATCTTCATTTATTGTGTATATATGTAGATTCAATCTATGTGTATCTATATTTCTTGATATGAGATTGGATGAAAATAATTTAATTAAGCTATGAAATGTATAAGTTATATGAATCATCATCATCAATCATATGCCTAGATACCCGTTCAAGACTTGCTCATTAGGAGTAAGTCTTGAATAGTCCCCTGTTTGGGACTGTCCTTGGACGTTTGATCTCACTTAGGTGGTGAATGTATGTCTTATTTTCAATTCTAAGGAAAGTCTTGGCTTGTCGTTTCTCTACATTGTTCTCTGTGGTACATATGTAGATAATCAATTATCTACATTGTGTACTTGGAGAATCAGTAGGGAAATGCCGCCGGATTTTCCTTAGAATTGAAAAGTTGGCATATATTCACTAGTGAGATTAAACGTCCAAGGATGGGTTAGGTTGGAGTGATAAGGACCTTCGGATGCATGCATACATTTGCACATGTGACTCTCTTAGCCTCCATTTGTATGTGCGTGTTTTCAATATGTGATTATCTTGCATGTGAATGTGCTTAAATGATTGATACTTATAATTGGTTGTGTTTAATTAGAGGTTTTCATGAATGAGATGGATCGTACTTGGATGTATGGTAGCCGTGAATCGATTGAGTTTGTGAATGGGGTCTCGTAATTTTGTAAATCCGCATTAGAATACCAAGCATCTTCTGAGAGCGATCGACTTTTATTGTCCTTGTTTAGATTGTGGAAATGTGAGCAAGGTTAGTAGTATTCATTTCGCTTAGGGAGCATGTCTTTCGTCGTGGGTTTAGGCCTCAATACCACGTATGGGTTTGGCATGGTGAGGAGGGGAGATATGCAAGAAGTCAGTAGGATAATGAACGATGTATGTGAAGAGGAGAAGGATAAATTAGGTGATGATTTCGAGGATGGTGAGTATGGGGATGATGAATATGGGGATGATGATAGAGATCGGGTAGACGAGATGATACAACAGTTGAAGATCGCCTTGCAAACGACCTCGTATGTTTCGGGAGTCAATGTCCGAGGCCGCCGAAAGGCCATTGTATCCGAGGTTGTACGAAGTACACCAAACTTTCCGCCGTGATAACACTCTTCAATATTAAGTCGAAAGCGGAGTTGGACGGATTGCAGTTTCACGTCGTTGTTGGAAGTTTTAGCCGATATGCTCCCCGATGGAAATGATCCGCCAAAGTCGAACTATTATGCTAAGAAACTCATGTGTCCTTTCTATTTAGAGTACCGTGAGGATACATGCTTGTCCAAACGATTGTGTGCTTTATCGTAATGAGTATGAGCATTTAGATGAGTGTCCACGTTGTGGATTATCAAGGTACAAGCGTGAAGGGGCCGGGGGTAGTGAAGGACCACCAACTAAGGTGTTGTGGTATCTTCCCATAATACCTAGATTTAAGCGCATGTTCTCACTAAAAAAGATGCGAAGAATATGCGGTGGCATGCGGATCGTAGGAAGAAAGACGGTTTCTTAAGCATCCTAACGATTCCCCGAGTGGAAAAGTATCAATAGGGTGCATAAGCCGTTTGGTAACGAGGATAGGAATTTGAGGCTTGGATTATGTACGGATGGCATGAATCCCTTTGGCAATCTTAGTTCTCAGCATAGTACATGGCCGTAGTTTTAGTGATTTATAACTTGCCTCCTTGGTTGTGCATGAAACGCAAGTACATCATGTTGTCGCTTCTCATATCGGGCCGAAACAACTTTGGAAATGACATAGATGTATACCTTCAACCACTTATTGAAGATTTACAAAAGATGTGGAACGAAGGAGTGTCGGTATTTGATGCGTATGCTAATGAGATGTTCACTCACGTGCCATGCTTTTCTCTCGTACAATGAACGACTTTCCAGCCTTATGGGAACTTATCCGGGTATAAGACCAAAGGAAAAAAACCGTGCCCGATTTGTATAGATGACATGAAGTCTACACACATTAAAGGCCGCAAACATGTCTATATGCGCACACGAAGGCTCCTTAGACGCGACCATCCCTATCGATTTAAGAAAAAGGCCTTCGATGGGACTTGAAGAGGAAGTTGCTCGTAGACCATTAACGGTACTAAAGTTTATAATCGTGTTAAGGGCATTGAAACGATCTATGGTAAACCCGCGAATGAAGTTGATGGAACTACAGGATTATGGAAAAAGGAGTCTATTTTTTGGAAACTCCCATATTGGAAAGATTTAAAAGTCAGACATTGTTTGGATGTCATGCACATTGAGAAGAATGTTTGTGATGCTATTCTTGCGACACTTATGAATATTCCGGTAAGACAAAGGATGTTAAAGCGTCACGTCTTCACTTGGAAAAAAATAAGCTTCGACCGGAGTTGTGGGCTCAAAAAGGGCGGGAAGGAAAAAGAAAGTAGTGGAGGAAGGGGTTGATGAGGAAATTGGGAAAAGAAAAAAGGTGGATGATTCTGAGAAGAATTATTTGCCACCAAACTTGCTACACGCCGTCGAAAGCCGAGAAACGGATTTTTTGCGAGTCATTGTATGGTATTAAGGTTCCAACTGGGTACTCATCGAATATGAAGCGATTTGTTACCTTAAATGGTGAGTTGAAGTTATCGAGTATGAAATCTCACGATTGTCATGTCATGATGCAAGTATTCTTACCGATTGCAATTCGTGGGATACTTCCAAAGCATGTGAGGCACACCATTACGGAACTTTGTTCATTTTTTCATACAATATGCAAAGAAGTGCTACAACCGTCGATACTCGATGACTTGCGAGGCTAGAATAGTGGAAACTTTATGCAAATTTGAGATGATGTTCCCCCCGCATTCTTTGACATTATGGTGCATCTCATTGTCCACCTAGTTCGAGAAATTAAGTTGTGTGGTCCAAGTTGTTTTTGAGGTGGTGCTATCCTTTTGAGAGATATATGGGTACTTGTGAAGGATAAAGTTCGAAATCTTGCACAAACTGAAGGTAGCATTATTCAAGGGATTGTGGCCGAAGAGGTCCGCAATTTTGTGGCGAGTATGTTATCGGTGTTGATCCTATCTGGCGTTCCGATATCTCGACACGAGGGCGTACTCGAGGGCAAGGGTACGATTGGCTCAAAATTGATCTCACCTTCGTCGACAAGCGTGCACAAGCTCACTTATTTGTGTTACATCACGTGGCGCTGGCCCATCCTTATTTAAATGAGCATATGGAGGAATTACGTGTTAGCAACCCTGGAAAAGGAATAAGGGCATTGACGCAAATGCATAATAAGACGTTCATTGATTGGTTTCATCATCGAGTAGTGGATGATTTAGATGAAAATGTTTCAAAACGGTCAAGTGGTTAGCATTTGGTCCCCGTGAATCTGTACACTCTTATGAGGGTTATGATATTAACGGGTATACGTTTGGACTCGAACGTCAAGATCTTAAGTCGACATCGCGACGTAATAGTGGTGTTTCACTTGTGGCGTCATCTACACAATACGCAAGCTCGAAAGATAAGTCTCCCGTTCTTGCTGCCACCAACTATTATGGGCGAATTCAAGAAATATGGGAGCTTGACTACTCAACTTTTCATATTTGTCTCTTTTGTTGCAATTGGGTTGATGATAATCGACGTTGCGTAAAAAAAGATGATCCTTGCGGATTCACTCTTGTGGACATGGGTCGTCTACGTGAAACTGAAGAGCCATTTGTACTTGCATCACAAGCTAAACAAGTATTCTATGTAACCGATCCCGCCGATAATAAGTGGTCAATTGTTGTACTCGGCAAAAGGAGTATTCTCGGGGCATCGGTGATGTTGAGGATGAGGAAGAGTATGATGCATTTGAGGACATCCCAACTTTTACCTATCCCGAAAATAGCGTGGAAGATGATGTAAATATGTCCGAGAACTATATGCGTGTTGATCACACGGAAGGGATACATGTTGAAACTCCTAAGAAACGGCGAAGGTCAACAAATCATGAGACATATACTGTGTTTATCTCTATTTCGTCCATTTCATGTCATTTTCATATATTTCGAGTCATGTGACTCAATTTTCTTGTTGAATATGATAATATAGCCAAAAATACGACTATTACGTAGATTTATAGGTGCTACTTTGTGGTTGGTTGGATTTCGGGAAAGTAAACATCATTTTAAGGTTATTTCGGCCGTTTCATGTCATTTTCGTGTATTTCGAGTCATGTGACTCCAATTTCTTGTTGAATGTGATAATATTGCATAAAATACGACTACTAAGTAGATTTATAGGTGCTACTTTGTTCATGGTTGGATTTCGGGAAAGTAAACGTCATTTTAAGCCTATTTCGGCCGTTTCATGTCATTTTCGTGTATTTCGAGTCATGTGACTCCAATTTCTTGTTGAATGTGATAATATTGCATAAAATACGACTACTAAGTAGATTTATAGGTGCTACTTTGTTCATGGTTGGATTTCGGGAAAGTAAACGTCATTTTAAGCCTATTTCGGTCGTTTCATGTCATTTTCGTGTATTTCGAGTCATGGTAATCCAATTTGTTGTGAAATATGATCTTATAACCTAAAATGTTGCTATTAAGTAGATGTATACGATCTACTTTGTTGATGGTTGGATTTCGGGAAAATAAATATCATTTTAGGCCTATATATTTCTACCGATTTATGTCTTTTTATATATTTCGAGCCTCCCGCTTCCCCCCCTTGCACGGCCCCCGCTCCCCCGTCCAACCCCTAGCTACTTCCCCCCCTTGCACATCCCCCCACGGCAATAGCGGCCAAGCCGGCAAACCAGCTGCCGGGCGCTGGCAAATTCGCAAAGGGCCCACGATTTCCGATGTTCCATTATTGTTGGTCCTTAATCAATTTGTTATTTTTTTTAACTTGTACCTATATATTAATTTCTATGTGTTTATAATTGCAGGGATAATTACTACATATGGATGAGATGACGACTAGTGAACACACAACCGAGGATGAATCTTATGATGTGAGGAAGGACCCAGATAAAGGTGATCTCGAAGATCGAGATCTTCAAGAACTTCATCCAAAAAGTGGTACAATTGTGAAAGCACAACAAGTTTGTAGGAAAGAAGGTCAACAACGGGAGTTACAAACAAATCAACAACAAAGAAAATCGAAAGTGATGAAAAAGAGAAAGGGAAGAGGGACCTACAAAGTCAATAAGTGCTACTCACTTGCATATGACTTTAGAGTACGATAACTTGGGTCAACCTTGTGGTGTGTGGCGTTCTAAGTATGCCAAACATATTGGCCTTTGTGTCCGGGAGGCTCTCCATTTTGCATTCATGGCAAGAGGTGCCCGAGGGGATGAAGAAATTACTATGGAATGACACTATGGTAAGTTTCATACTACCATTTAGTTTCTTATTTTAATAAATGTATGTGTATGTAGTACTAATGATAGAATTTAATCTATTACAACAAATGTGGAAACTAATATTTTTTGTTCGTTTTTTTTGTAGAATCTCTTCAATATCGAAGATGATGAAGCCAAGAAGAATCTATTTTTATCCGCGCTTGCTCGTAGATTTCGAGATTTCAAGGCTAAGTTAGTGTCCGTTGGATTACTAAGCGGAGGAAAAGAACGGGTACAAAGAAGAAGAAAATTTATGGGGAGAAAAGCAAATCGAAGCCGAGGCCGCATTGGAAAATTCGGAGGAACCCACCACATTACCATATCAAATATGGAGAAATATCAAACTCAAGAGTGGGAAGCATTTGTTGCCAAAAATACTACCCCTAAGCCGTTGTAAGCAAAGGATTTTAATTATATTTACCACACTTAGCTCGAGTATGATTGTATATAACACCTAATCTTTTGTTTGTAATTATGTGTTTTTTCAGGCAAGACGTGAGAAAAAAAGCACGAGTGCAAAAGCAAGGAAATATTATCATCATTTGGGTGCCCATTCCTACGATGAGGCGAGAAAAAAGTGGATGTTTGCCCATTACCCCACACAGGATTCGACAACGACAACTACCTCTACAACCACGTCAGTTACACCGGCTCGTCAACCAGACAGGGTCCTTGATTGGTGGTGTTCGATGCATGGGGTTGATGCAAAGGGAAACAGAGTGTTACCTGATCCCGTTACAGAAAAGATAGTCAATGCCATTGTAAGTACATATCATTTTAGGCCTATTTCGGTCATTTCATGTCATTTTCGAATAGTTTGAGTCACTGGGCTCCAATTTCTTGTGAAACATGATAATATAACCTAAAATATTGCTATTAAGTAGATTTATAGGTTCTACTTTGTTATTGGTCGGATTTCGGGAACGTAAATATCATTTTAGGCTTATTTCGGCCATTTCATGTCATTTTCGAATAGTTTGAGTCACTGGGCTCCAATTTCTTGTGAAACATGATAATATAACCTAAAATATTGCTATTAAGTAGATTTATAGGTTCTACTTTGTTATTTGTCGGATTTCGGGAACGTAAATATCATTTTAGGCTTATTTCGGCCATTTCATGTCATTTTCGAATAGTTTGAGTCACTGGGCTCCAATTTCTTGTGAAACATGATAATATAACCTAAAATATTGCTATTAAGTAGATTTATAGGTTCTACTTTGTTATTGGTCGGATTTCGGGAACGTAAATATCATTTTAGGCTTATTTCGGCCATTTCATGTCATTTTCGAATAGTTTGAGTCACTGGGGGCTCCAATGTCTTGTGAAACATGATAATATAACCTAAAATATTGCTATTAAGTAGATTTATAGGTTCTACTTTGTTATTGGTCGGATTTCGGGCACGTAAATATCATTTTAGGCTTATTTCGGCCATTTCATGTCATTTTCGAATAGTTTGAGTCACTTGGCTCCAATTTCTTGTGAAACATGATAATATAACCTAAAATATTGCTATTA
The DNA here is from genome assembly GCA_947648045.1 of Beta corolliflora. Lineage (NCBI taxonomy): Eukaryota > Viridiplantae > Streptophyta > Magnoliopsida > Caryophyllales > Amaranthaceae > Beta > Beta corolliflora. The sequence continues at coordinate 133,317 of CANSZD010002617.1, read as the reverse complement.
AGTAGATTTATAGGTTCTACTTTGTTATTGGTCGGATTTCGGGAACGTAAATATCATTTTAGGCTTATTTCGGCCATTTCATGTCATTTTCGAATAGTTTGAGTCACTTGGCTCCAATTTCTTGTGAAACATGATAATATAACCTAAAATATTGCTATTAAGTAGATTTATAGGTTCTACTTTGTTATTGGTCGGATTTCGGGAACGTAAATATCATTTTAGGCTTATTTCGGCCATTTCATGTCATTTTCGAATAGTTTGAGTCACTTGACTCCAATTTCTTGTGAAACATGATAATATAACCTAAAATATTGCTATTAAGTAGATTTATAGGTTCTACTTTGTTATTGGTCGGATTTCGGGAACGTAAATATCATTTTAGGCTTATTTCGGCCATTTCATGTCATTTTCGAATAGTTTGAGTCACTTGGCTCCAATTTCTTGTGAAACATGATAATATAACCTAAAATATTGCTATTAAGTAGATTTATAGGTTCTACTTTGTTATTGGTCGGATTTCGGGAACGTAAATATCATTTTAGGCTTATTTCGGCCATTTCATGTCATTTTCGAATAGTTTGAGTCACTTTGGGCTCCAATTTCTTGTGAAACATGATAATATAACCTAAAATATTGCTATTAAGTAGATTTATAGGTTCTACTTTGTTATTGGTCGGATTTCGGGAACGTAAATATCATTTTAGGCTTATTTCGGCCATTTCATGTCATTTTCGAATAGTTTGAGTCACTTGGCTCCAATTTCTTGTGAAACATGATAATATAACCTAAAATATTGCTATTAAGTAGATTTATAGGTTCTACTTTGTTATTGGTCGGATTTCGGGAACGTAAATATCATTTTAGGCTTATTTCGGCCATTTCATGTCATTTTCGAATAGTTTGAGTCACTTGGGCTCCAATGTCTTGTGAAACATGATAATATAACCTAAAATATTGCTATTAAGTAGATTTATAGGTTCTACTTTGTTATTGGTCGGATTTCGGGAACGTAAATATCATTTTAGGCTTATTTCGGCCATTTCATGTCATTTTCGAATAGTTTGAGTCACTTGGCTCCAATTTCTTGTGAAACATGATAATATAACCTAAAATATTGCTATTAAGTAGATTTATAGGTTCTACTTTGTTATTGGTCGGATTTCGGGAACGTAAATATCATTTTAGGCTTATTTCGGCCATTTCATGTCATTTTCGAATAGTTTGAGTCACTTGGCTCCAATTTCTTGTGAAACATGATAATATAACCTAAAATATTGCTATTAAGTAGATTTATAGGTTCTACTTTGTTATTGGGTCGGATTTCGGGAACGTAAATATCATTTTAGGCTTATTTCGGCCATTTCATGTCATTTTCGAATAGTTTGAGTCACTTGGCTCCAATTTCTTGTGAAACATGATAATATAACCTAAAATATTGCTATTAAGTAGATTTATAGGTTCTACTTTGTTATTGGTCGGATTTCGGGAACGTAAATATCATTTTAGGCTTATTTCGGCCATTTCATGTCATTTTCGAATAGTTTGAGTCACTTGGGCTCCAATTTCTTGTGAAACATGATAATATAACCTAAAATATTGCTATTAAGTAGATTTATAGGTTCTACTTTGTTATTGGGTCGGATTTCGGGAACGTAAATATCATTTTAGGCTTATTTCGGCCATTTCATGTCATTTTCGAATAGTTTGAGTCACTTGGCTCCAATTTCTTGTGAAACATGATAATATAACCTAAAATATTGCTATTAAGTAGATTTATAGGTTCTACTTTGTTATTGGTCGGATTTCGGGAACGTAAATATCATTTTAGGCTTATTTCGGCCATTTCATGTCATTTTCGAATAGTTTGAGTCACTGGGCTCCAATGTCTTGTGAAACATGATAATATAACCTAAAATATTGCTATTAAGTAGATTTATAGGTTCTACTTTGTTATTGGTCGGATTTCGGGAACGTAAATATCATTTTAGGCTTATTTCGGCCATTTCATGTCATTTTCGAATAGTTTGAGTCACTGGGCTCCAATGTCTTGTGAAACATGATAATATAACCTAAAATATTGCTATTAAGTAGATTTATAGGTTCTACTTTGTTATTGGGTCGGATTTCGGGCACGTAAATATCATTTTAGGCTTATTTCGGCCATTTCATGTCATTTTCGAATAGTTTGAGTCACTTGGCTCCAATTTCTTGTGAAACATGATAATATAACCTAAAATATTGCTATTAAGTAGATTTATAGGTTCTACTTTGTTATTGGTCGGATTTCGGGAACGTAAATATCATTTTAGGCTTATTTCGGCCATTTCATGTCATTTTCGAATAGTTTGAGTCACTTGGCTCCAATTTCTTGTGAAACATGATAATATAACCTAAAATATTGCTATTAAGTAGATTTATAGGTTCTACTTTGTTATTGGGTCGGATTTCGGGAACGTAAATATCATTTTAGGCTTATTTCGGCCATTTCATGTCATTTTCGAATAGTTTGAGTCACTTGACTCCAATTTCTTGTGAAACATGATAATATAACCTAAAATATTGCTATTAAGTAGATTTATAGGTTCTACTTTGTTATTGGTCGGATTTCGGGAACGTAAATATCATTTTAGGCTTATTTCGGCCATTTCATGTCATTTTCGAATAGTTTGAGTCACTTGGCTCCAATTTCTTGTGAAACATGATAATATAACCTAAAATATTGCTATTAAGTAGATTTATAGGTTCTACTTTGTTATTGGTCGGATTTCGGGAACGTAAATATCATTTTAGGCTTATTTCGGCCATTTCATGTCATTTTCGAATAGTTTGAGTCACTTGGGCTCCAATTTCTTGTGAAACATGATAATATAACCTAAAATATTGCTATTAAGTAGATTTATAGGTTCTACTTTGTTATTGGTCGGATTTCGGGAACGTAAATATCATTTTAGGCTTATTTCGGCCATTTCATGTCATTTTCGAATAGTTTGAGTCACTTGGGCTCCAATGTCTTGTGAAACATGATAATATAACCTAAAATATTGCTATTAAGTAGATTTATAGGTTCTACTTTGTTATTGGTCGGATTTCGGGAACGTAAATATCATTTTAGGCTTATTTCGGCCATTTCATGTCATTTTCGAATAGTTTGAGTCACTTGGCTCCAATTTCTTGTGAAACATGATAATATAACCTAAAATATTGCTATTAAGTAGATTTATAGGTTCTACTTTGTTATTGGTCGGATTTCGGGAACGTAAATATCATTTTAGGCTTATTTCGGCCATTTCATGTCATTTTCGAATAGTTTGAGTCACTTGGGCTCCAATTTCTTGTGAAACATGATAATATAACCTAAAATATTGCTATTAAGTAGATTTATAGGTTCTACTTTGTTATTGGTCGGATTTCGAGAACGTAAATATCATTTTAGGCTTATTTCGGCCATTTCATGTCATTTTCGAATAGTTTGAGTCACTTGGCTCCAATTTCTTGTGAAACATGATAATATAACCTAAAATATTGCTATTAAGTAGATTTATAGGTTCTACTTTGTTATTGGTCGGATTTCGGGAACGTAAATATCATTTTAGGCTTATTTCGGCCATTTCATGTCATTTTCGAATAGTTTGAGTCACTGGGCTCCAATGTCTTGTGAAACATGATAATATAACCTAAAATATTGCTATTAAGTAGATTTATAGGTTCTACTTTGTTATTGGTCGGATTTCGGGAACGTAAATATCATTTTAGGCTTATTTCGGCCATTTCATGTCATTTTCGAATAGTTTGAGTCACTTGGCTCCAATTTCTTGTGAAACATGATAATATAACCTAAAATATTGCTATTAAGTAGATTTATAGGTTCTACTTTGTTATTGGTCGGATTTCGGGAACGTAAATATCATTTTAGGCTTATTTCGGCCATTTCATGTCATTTTCGAATAGTTTGAGTCACTTGGCTCCAATTTCTTGTGAAACATGATAATATAACCTAAAATATTGCTATTAAGTAGATTTATAGGTTCTACTTTGTTATTGGTCGGATTTCGGGAACGTAAATATCATTTTAGGCTTATTTCGGCCATTTCATGTCATTTTCGAATAGTTTGAGTCACTTGGCTCCAATTTCTTGTGAAACATGATAATATAACCTAAAATATTGCTATTAAGTAGATTTATAGGTTCTACTTTGTTATTGGTCGGATTTCGGGAACGTAAATATCATTTTAGGCTTATTTCGGCCATTTCATGTCATTTTCGAATAGTTTGAGTCACTGGGCTCCAATTTCTTGTGAAACATGATAATATAACCTAAAATATTGCTATTAAGTAGATTTATAGGTTCTACTTTGTTATTGGTCGGATTTCGGGAACGTAAATATCATTTTAGGCTTATTTCGGCCATTTCATGTCATTTTCGAATAGTTTGAGTCACTTGGCTCCAATTTCTTGTGAAACATGATAATATAACCTAAAATATTGCTATTAAGTAGATTTATAGGTTCTACTTTGTTATTGGTCGGATTTCGGGAACGTAAATATCATTTTAGGCTTATTTCGGCCATTTCATGTCATTTTCGAATAGTTTGAGTCACTGGGGCTCCAATGTCTTGTGAAACATGATAATATAACCTAAAATATTGCTATTAAGTAGATTTATAGGTTCTACTTTGTTATTGGTCGGATTTCGGGAACGTAAATATCATTTTAGGCTTATTTCGGCCATTTCATGTCATTTTCGAATAGTTTGAGTCACTGGGCTCCAATGTCTTGTGAAACATGATAATATAACCTAAAATATTGCTATTAAGTAGATTTATAGGTTCTACTTTGTTATTGGTCGGATTTCGGGCACGTAAATATCATTTTAGGCTTATTTCGGCCATTTCATGTCATTTTCGAATAGTTTGAGTCACTTGGCTCCAATTTCTTGTGAAACATGATAATATAACCTAAAATATTGCTATTAAGTAGATTTATAGGTTCTACTTTGTTATTGGTCGGATTTCGGGAACGTAAATATCATTTTAGGCTTATTTCGGCCATTTCATGTCATTTTCGAATAGTTTGAGTCACTTGGCTCCAATTTCTTGTGAAACATGATAATATAACCTAAAATATTGCTATTAAGTAGATTTATAGGTTCTACTTTGTTATTGGTCGGATTTCGGGAACGTAAATATCATTTTAGGCTTATTTCGGCCATTTCATGTCATTTTCGAATAGTTTGAGTCACTTGACTCCAATTTCTTGTGAAACATGATAATATAACCTAAAATATTGCTATTAAGTAGATTTATAGGTTCTACTTTGTTATTGGTCGGATTTCGGGAACGTAAATATCATTTTAGGCTTATTTCGGCCATTTCATGTCATTTTCGAATAGTTTGAGTCACTTGGCTCCAATTTCTTGTGAAACATGATAATATAACCTAAAATATTGCTATTAAGTAGATTTATAGGTTCTACTTTGTTATTGGTCGGATTTCGGGAACGTAAATATCATTTTAGGCTTATTTCGGCCATTTCATGTCATTTTCGAATAGTTTGAGTCACTTGGGCTCCAATTTCTTGTGAAACATGATAATATAACCTAAAATATTGCTATTAAGTAGATTTATAGGTTCTACTTTGTTATTGGTCGGATTTCGGGAACGTAAATATCATTTTAGGCTTATTTCGGCCATTTCATGTCATTTTCGAATAGTTTGAGTCACTTGGCTCCAATTTCTTGTGAAACATGATAATATAACCTAAAATATTGCTATTAAGTAGATTTATAGGTTCTACTTTGTTATTGGTCGGATTTCGGGAACGTAAATATCATTTTAGGCTTATTTCGGCCATTTCATGTCATTTTCGAATAGTTTGAGTCACTGGGCTCCAATGTCTTGTGAAACATGATAATATAACCTAAAATATTGCTATTAAGTAGATTTATAGGTTCTACTTTGTTATTGGTCGGATTTCGGGAACGTAAATATCATTTTAGGCTTATTTCGGCCATTTCATGTCATTTTCGAATAGTTTGAGTCACTTGGCTCCAATTTCTTGTGAAACATGATAATATAACCTAAAATATTGCTATTAAGTAGATTTATAGGTTCTACTTTGTTATTGGTCGGATTTCGGGAACGTAAATATCATTTTAGGCTTATTTCGGCCATTTCATGTCATTTTCGAATAGTTTGAGTCACTTGGCTCCAATTTCTTGTGAAACATGATAATATAACCTAAAATATTGCTATTAAGTAGATTTATAGGTTCTACTTTGTTATTGGTCGGATTTCGGGAACGTAAATATCATTTTAGGCTTATTTCGGCCATTTCATGTCATTTTCGAATAGTTTGAGTCACTTGGCTCCAATTTCTTGTGAAACATGATAATATAACCTAAAATATTGCTATTAAGTAGATTTATAGGTTCTACTTTGTTATTGGTCGGATTTCGGGAACGTAAATATCATTTTAGGCTTATTTCGGCCATTTCATGTCATTTTCGAATAGTTTGAGTCACTGGGCTCCAATTTCTTGTGAAACATGATAATATAACCTAAAATATTGCTATTAAGTAGATTTATAGGTTCTACTTTGTTATTGGTCGGATTTCGGGAACGTAAATATCATTTTAGGCTTATTTCGGCCATTTCATGTCATTTTCGAATAGTTTGAGTCACTTGGCTCCAATTTCTTGTGAAACATGATAATATAACCTAAAATATTGCTATTAAGTAGATTTATAGGTTCTACTTTGTTATTGGTCGGATTTCGGGAACGTAAATATCATTTTAGGCTTATTTCGGCCATTTCATGTCATTTTCGAATAGTTTGAGTCACTGGGCTCCAATGTCTTGTGAAACATGATAATATAACCTAAAATATTGCTATTAAGTAGATTTATAGGTTCTACTTTGTTATTGGTCGGATTTCGGGAACGTAAATATCATTTTAGGCTTATTTCGGCCATTTCATGTCATTTTCGAATAGTTTGAGTCACTTGGCTCCAATTTCTTGTGAAACATGATAATATAACCTAAAATATTGCTATTAAGTAGATTTATAGGTTCTACTTTGTTATTGGTCGGATTTCGGGAACGTAAATATCATTTTAGGCTTATTTCGGCCATTTCATGTCATTTTCGAATAGTTTGAGTCACTGGGGCTCCAATTTCTTGTGAAACATGATAATATAACCTAAAATATTGCTATTAAGTAGATTTATAGGTTCTACTTTGTTATTGGTCGGATTTCGGGAACGTAAATATCATTTTAGGCTTATTTCGGCCATTTCATGTCATTTTCGAATAGTTTGAGTCACTTGGCTCCAATTTCTTGTGAAACATGATAATATAACCTAAAATATTGCTATTAAGTAGATTTATAGGTTCTACTTTGTTATTGGTCGGATTTCGGGAACGTAAATATCATTTTAGGCTTATTTCGGCCATTTCATGTCATTTTCGAATAGTTTGAGTCACTGGGCTCCAATGTCTTGTGAAACATGATAATATAACCTAAAATATTGCTATTAAGTAGATTTATAGGTTCTACTTTGTTATTGGTCGGATTTCGGGAACGTAAATATCATTTTAGGCTTATTTCGGCCATTTCATGTCATTTTCGAATAGTTTGAGTCACTTGGCTCCAATTTCTTGTGAAACATGATAATATAACCTAAAATATTGCTATTAAGTAGATTTATAGGTTCTACTTTGTTATTGGTCGGATTTCGGGAACGTAAATATCATTTTAGGCTTATTTCGGCCATTTCATGTCATTTTCGAATAGTTTGAGTCACTTGGCTCCAATTTCTTGTGAAACATGATAATATAACCTAAAATATTGCTATTAAGTAGATTTATAGGTTCTACTTTGTTATTGGTCGGATTTCGGGAACGTAAATATCATTTTAGGCTTATTTCGGCCATTTCATGTCATTTTCGAATAGTTTGAGTCACTGGGCTCCAATTTCTTGTGAAACATGATAATATAACCTAAAATATTGCTATTAAGTAGATTTATAGGTTCTACTTTGTTATTGGTCGGATTTCGGGAACGTAAATATCATTTTAGGCTTATTTCGGCCATTTCATGTCATTTTCGAATAGTTTGAGTCACTGGGCTCCAATTTCTTGTGAAACATGATAATATAACCTAAAATATTGCTATTAAGTAGATTTATAGGTGCTACTTTGTTGTTGGTCGGATTTCGGGAAAATAAAGATCATTTTAGGCGTATTTTGCTAATTTGATATGTTTTTCGTTTATTTCCATTATTCAAGTAACCCCACCCCCACACCCCCGCACCCGCACCCGCACTTCCCCCCCAACACAGGTCCCCCACCGCCCGCTTGCACGGCCCCGCTGCCAGACCGAAGCGGCAGGCCCAGCAAAGAAGCCGGCAGCAGCCGCCAAGCCGAAAGCAAAGCGGGGCAGCAAAACCGGCCGGGCCGCCATCGCCGCCGCTCGCTGGGCAAACGCTGGCCGCTGCCGGCACCGGCTGCCGGCTGGCTTAGCCTAGCACTGCCGGCTCTGCTGGCTTGGCTGCCGCCGCCGGCAAGAACTTATTCGGTAGTACGTTTTGTTTTTTGAAAAATTTTAACGTCCAATTTTCTTTGTTGTTTTATTTGTAGATCGGATTAAAGGAAAAGGAGGCAACAGGTGAATTCACTCCTACCGCACACATGGATGCTTTGCACGAAACTCTAGGAAAGGACCACAAGTGGTCGTGTGAGGGGCGTGGGAGGTGTCCGCCTCGGCGTACGAAAGGTATATGGTGAACAATACACTACAACGTCAAAATCAAGTGCAAGTAGTGTGAATTCGGCGTCGGTAGATGTGGAGGCTATCAAATCTGCAATTCGGGAGGAGCTTAGAGAGGAGATGACACATAACTTCAATGCTATGATGGAGCAAATGGGTTTACCGACCTTCCCATTGAAGAAAGGTAGTGATGTTCCATCTAGCCGCCCGATCGGTGTTCCACAAACATCAGATAATCAAACGATACCTGCACCTGATCCACCAATACCCGAGTTGAAGGTAATCACTGTATTTGGTTTAATTTATCACGCTTAATCACTGTGCTTTATTAATTAACTATGTATTGTCCCTAAGTGCATGCAATTCTAAATATGTTGTTTCATCGCAATTAACTATTAATGACTTGTTTTGATTCAAAGGAGGAGACCCCATGCCGACTATTAGTTCGAGAAAATGATTCTGATAGTCTGATTGTGGTAGCTAGTGGCCATGCACAGCCTCCTGGTGATCGAGTACGAGTGCATCACCAGATAGTGAACAATGATCACTATGTGGTGAGCATCGACTACATTGAGCCTGGTTTTGAAGACTTAGGTCTTCCGATGCCAAAACCGGAGGTTAGTCTACATACACTGAGTGACGCCCATGGTAGTTATGTTCTGTGGCCGTGTGCATGGGTGCGATTTTCAGATGAGATACACCGATAAACATACATATATATATGCGTTAGTTTATGTAATAATCAACTCCGATTATATTACTTTTCTATGTCATATATATAATAATTAGTAATATTCTTATTATTACTTTTTAATAGGTTTCAAGGAAGGCTGGTTCACATGACAAGAAGGCTAAAAAGGTCGGTTCACAAAACAAGATGGCTAAGGAGGCAATTGGACGTGCTGAAATTGAACCAAATGTGTTCGATGACCAAGTTAGTATGTCAAACAATCCACTTCTCGAGCCGTTGGTGGTGCAAGGCCTTACTAAGGCATGTTATTGGTTGCATGAGTGTGTTAGCGATTTGCCCGATAATGCTCCAATACATGTTCCTTTGGGGAAGGAACAATTCAACTACGCTGATGAGTCATCTACATGGATTTCCAAAGACGATGTTAAAGAATTCTTACGTGGAGAAATGTTGAGTGGAACAATGATACAAGCTTTCATGAGGTGATACATACATATCTTACTTTACAAGTTTATAATAGTTTTCAACTTCCATACATGATAAGTATGTTTACTTTTTATTATATGCTTTAATTTCTCGGAGTTATTGTGTACTTGAATTGAATGAAAAAATGAGTGAGACAAAGATTGGTTGGTTATGTCCAAGTATGATGCGAGATGACAATTGTTTAAAAAAACAAAACCGATGTGAAAGAATATCTCGATACTAGTTTCAAACAATCACATCGGTTAGAAGAGAAGTTCATCCTTGTTCCATATATTGAAGCGTAAGCTTGTTATACCAAACTTGATGCTTTACTTTATTTTCTATAACTTTATTTCCTTGTTTAGATAACTTGCCTTCTTGTTCCATATATATCGATAACAAAATTCACCGAATTGTTGAATAAGTAACTTTATATTATTTCCTTATATAGTCTCCATTGGACGCTCATTGTGATATGTTTGTCAAATAATCACGTTTACCACTTTGATTCTCTTCGTCGACAACCACCACGTGAGCTTACTAGTCAAGTCACTATTGAATAGGTAACTTAACTAGAACAATATGTGTACCTAATATTACACATTTATATATATATATATATATATATATATATATATATATATATATATATATATATATATATAATAAACATCTTATAATGTATTGATGTAGTGTGATGAAGCACCATTATGGACTTGGACTTCGATTAGGAAAAGCTCCTCTTTGGATATCGTTGAGGTAACTACTTTGGTGAATCTTATGTCTAACCATTTATTTTCATATACTTTAAATTTAACATGAATGTTTTTGGATGTTTAAATTTGGTGAATTTCAGTGTCCGCAACAAAAGAATGGTGATGATTGTGGCTATTACGTATTGCGGTACATGTTTGATATAGTCAATCGTTGTACTGACATCGATTATCTTCAAAAGGTATGTAACTAATTAGTTTATTTAATTTAGATTAAATTGATAGATAAGAATTAGTTTATTTTGGAAATTGTAGCATAAATTAACTATAATCATATCGACCCCGAAACGAACCTAAAAATTGAACTTCTAATCTTTCGCACCAAAATATGACATTAACACTTCAACTATGCATAAAGTAAGTGGTGTGTGTTAGTTTTGCTCCTATATGTAACATGATTTATAGTTTTGGGAAGTGAAATAGCTCAAATTCACAAAAAGCGACCCCGAAACGAACCTAAAAATTGAACTTCTAATCTTTTGCACCTAAATATGACTTATATACTTCAACTATGCAAAAAGTAAGTGGTGTGTGTTAGTTTTGCTCCTATATGTAACATGTAGGTAGTTTTGGGAAGTGAAATAGCTCAAATTCACAAAAAGCGACCCCGAAACGAACCTAAAAATTGAACTTCTAATCTTTTGCACCTAAATATGACTTATATACTTCAACTATACATAAAGTAAGTTGTGTGTGTTAGTTTTGCTCCTATATGTAACATGTAGGTAGTTTTGGGAAGTGAATATAGCTCAAATTCGCAAAAAACGACCCCGAAACGAACCTAAAAATTGAAATTCTAATCTTTTGCACCTAAATATGACTTATATACTTCAACTATACATAAAGTAAGTGGTGTGTGTTAATTTTGCTCCTATATGTAACATGTAGGTAGTTTTGGGAAGTGAAATAGCTCCAATTCACAAAAAACGACCCCGAAACGAACCTAAAAATTGAGCTTCTAATCTTTTGCACCAAAATATGACATTAACACTTCAACTATGCATAAAGTAAGTGGTGTGTGTTAGTTTTGCTCCTATATGTAACATGTAGGTAGTTTTGGGAAGTGAATATAGCTCAAATTCGCAAAAAACGACCCCGAAACGAACCTAAAAATTGATCTTCTAATCTTTTGCACCAAAATATGACATTAACACTTCAACTATGCATAAAGTAAGTGGTGTGTGTTAGTTTTGCTCCTATATGTAACATGTAGGTAGTTTTGGGAAGTGAAATAGCTCAAATTCACAAAAAGCGACCCCGAAACGAACCTAAAAATTGAAATTCTAATCTTTTGCACCTAAATATGACTTATATACTTCAACTATACATAAAGTAAGTGGTGTGTGTTAGTTTTGCTCCTATATGTAACATGTAGGTAGTTTTGGGAAGTGAAATAGCTCAAATTCACAAAAAACGACCCCGAAACGAACCTAAAAATTGAACTTCTAATCTTTTGCACCAAAATATGACATTAACACTTCAACTATGCATAAAGTAAGTGGTGTGTGTTAGTTTTGCTCCTATATATAACATGTAGGTAGTTTTGGGAAGTGAATATAGCTCAAATTCACAAAAATCGACAAAATCAACTCAAAAATTGGTTGTTTAATTAGCTAATTAATTGCAAGAGTTAGTTGTTATTATATATTGTAAATGTTTGACTTAATTGATCTTAGCTTATTAATTTATTATATTCATAAGGTTTACATGGATAACGACGCACCAAGGTTGGATGAATTCACAATTGAAGAATTGGATGAAGTTTGAAACAAGTTGGCAACCTACATTTGTGAAGATTGTCTATGATACATTGGTTAGGATTTTGCAAGAACTAGCTAGAAGTTCGAAACAAGTTGGCAAGCTATTCGGTTGTTGCGTTAATGTAGCTTTTTGTATTAGAATTAATATTTGCCTTAATATGTACTCTTTAACATTATTACTATTATATATATATATAATTATTACATATATAATTGGGAACTCTATATATATATATGCATTATGAGGTTTGTAATATGGTACAAAGCAAAGCAGCAAGGAAACAGGGAACAAGCGCATACATAATATTATATAGCTGAATTTATAAAAAAAAAAAAAAATTACAAAAGGGGCTGCGGTTAATAGAAAACCGCAGCCCTTGGCCACATAAGGGCTGCGGTTAATTGAGAAAACCGCGGCCCTTAAGTAATCAAGGGCTGCGGTTTTCTCAATTAACCGCAGCCCTTATGTGGCCAAGGGCTGCGGTTTTCTTACGACCGCAGCCCTTAAATATGTAAGGGCTGCGGTTCGTAACCGCAGCCCTTCATATATATTAAGGGCTGCTACTCTAATTGCTGCGGTCAAAAAACGCAGCCCTTAGGCCACTTTTGACCGCAGCCCTTAGGCTTTTTTCCACTAGTGATGGAAGGCCAATGAAAATGGAAATGAAAATGAAATTCTTTTATTAATCAGAAATAAATAGAACAAGGCTCATTAGAAATAAAAACCTAAATGACATATACTTGACAGGAAGGGAAATGAAAGAGCTAGTGGAGGGACTCTCCGACTCGACCTAGAAAACTAGCGCTAAATGACTAAGCCCCAGCGTCATTTAGGTACTGCCCAAGGGGTTGCTGCTATTGCTGACTTTTGCTGCAGGCGGAATTGGCAACCGACCGTCTTCAACCATATCCTGCAGGTGATTCTTTGAGGTCCAACACACAGATGTTGGGTGTCCATTCCCTTGGTAGTACTTGCAATAGGCATTAAGATCCCACCTCTTGGATCTATTTTTGGGAGCAGGGTCTGGAGTTGAGCCAATAGGCTGAAGTACTCCCCTTGCATGAAGCCTAGTGAAGGCTTCTTCTAGGGACATGCCTAATGGTGTGAATGTCCTTTGAGGTTTTTGATAACCTCTCTTTTCAGTAGCTATGGTATTGACCTCATTGCTTTTGGAGCAAGAAGGGCTATTGTTACTCTTCTTGAATGAGTTGTTGTTGTTGTTGTTGGAAGCCTTATTCTTGTTGGCTTGTATCTCCTCCTCAATCAGCAGGCCTACCTTATAGAGCTTCGGGAAAGACTTTATGGGTTGGAACTTGATATGATCTCCATACTTCGGTTTCAGGTTACAAATCACCAGTCGGACTTGATCCTGCTGAGATGGCCTATTGGTCATTTGTGCAGCTTTTTCCCTCCATCTGTTAAGGAAGGTGACGAAATCTTCGTTGGCATTCTGTTTAGTTAATTCCAACTCACGAAGGCCAATGGGAAGCTGAGTATTATATACATATTGTTTGTGGAACTCCTCTCTGATGTAGTCCCAGTCGTTCAGCTTGGTTTTGTTCAGTGATCTGAACCACTTGGATGGATGTGCATCCAAGGTCAAAGGAAAGAAATAAGCAAACAGGTCCTTGCTCATGCCTTTGAGAGCCATAGAGATGGAAAATGCTCTCAAGTGATCATCCGGGTCTTCGACCCCCTTGAATTTTGGGAGGTCACCCAATGTTACCTTTTTAGGGAGTTTGTCCCTCAGTTCAGGATCAATGATGTCATGGCCATGAGCCTGACCCTCAAGCGCAGGAATTGACTGGATCAATTGCTCGAGTTTTTCAAACCTTAAACCTTTGTTGGTTTTGAATGGTGGTGGAGTGTCGCCTTGCTCGTCTTCTTCAGTTAGCTTCTCCCTTAGTGCCTTAATCTCTTTGTCTTGTTCCTCAAGACGAGAGTTCATCAGTGTGAGTTGAGCCATAATGGCACTAAGCTGTTCATTAGTGTCTCCCATTTCAAATGATGATTCTGAAGAGTCGGAGGATCCGTCTGAAAAAGTTAGGATGCGCTTGACGGGCCTGGGGGTAGGTCGACCTTGTTGCCTCTCTGTTGGACGTTCCCAAATTATAATCTCACGACCTATCCTGAACAGAAATCGGATGGACCTCGTGAATTTTAAGAAATAATGTTTTCAAAATGAGAAAATGAGATGAGAAATGAAAATGGAAATGGGGAATGAAAATAGAAAATGAAAATGGTTTTGAAATGGAAATGGAAATGGAAATGGAAATGGGAATGAAAATAAAAAATGAAAATGGTTTTGAAATGGAAATGGAAATGGGAATGAGAAATGATTAGGAATGGGTATGGTTATAGACTTAGTATGAGCTTGACCATGATGGAGACATGGGCCTAACTATATGCAAATGCAGCCATGGACTGGACTGGACTGGACTATGCAAGCAGACTGGATTGGGGTTTAGTGATGATAGGAGAGACTAGACTTTGAACTTACGGGTGAGCAAGTAGGCTAGACTTTTAGGGAGACTGGACAATAAGGGAGACTAGACTCTTAACTTAAGGCAAGCAGACTAGGCAACTAGACTTTGAACTTACGGGTGAGCAAGCAGGCTAGACAACTAGACTTCGAAACTTACATTAAACTAAGCAGGCTAGACTAAAAAATTGCTTATTTGGACTTATGGAATGCTAGACTTTGAACTTACGGGTGAGCAAGCAGGCTAGACATTAAGGAAGACTGGACAATAACAGAGACCAAACTCTTAACTTAAGGCAAGCAATCTAGGCAACTAGACTTTGAACTTACGGGTGAGCATGCAGGCTAGACAACTAGACTTCGAAACTTACATTAAACTAAGCAGGCTAGATTCAAAAATTGTCTATGGACTTAAGGAATGCTAGACCTTGAACTTACGGGTGAGCAAGCGGGATAGACACAAAAATTGCCTATGGACTTAAGGAATGCTAGACCTTGAACTTACGGGTGAGCAAGCAGGCTAAACACAACAATGCCTATAGACTTAAGGAAGGCTAAGACCTTGAACTTACAGAGGAGCAAGCGAGCTGGACTTTAGAGGAATTTGGGTTATTATGAACTTCTGAAGGAATTGGACTTGACAAGGGCCTACATGGAGATGCAAACTAGACCTAGGATATGAATTAGGCCTTATGTGGATGATACGCTCAAGTTATACGATGTTCTTGTGGTATTTTAGGTGCACATTGCTAAGGGATTTGTTCGTAATTGTTAAGGTTTGCATATAAATCATCCTTAGCGGAAGTTCGGAGTTTTGCGATATAAGTTGTGTTAATGTCATGCATTCCGAGCTTCCAAGGTGAAATGCATTTGAGCCGAGCATCACAAGCCACAAGCTCGCCAAGCCAGCGCTCACTGCCCAACGCCCAGCGCTCGCGACTCGCGAGCTTTCTCGCACCTCGCGAGCATACTGCCGTCGCGACTCGCGAGGTCTGTCGCGACTCGCGACCAGTGCCCATCCAAATTGTGCGCGGGAGGCAGAACGCTCCTCGCGACTCGCGATCAGTGTCGCACCTCGCGACCCCTAGGTCGGTCTATTTGTCGACTGATTTTTGAGCTTTACTATATATACTAAAGTTGATTTTTGGACCTAGGGGGACACACACTTGAGGAGAGAGAATATCCAACACTCCATTCTTCTCTTCTTATCTTCTCTTTTTAGTTTTTATTTTCTAGTTTAGTTTTTAGGGATTTCAATTATGGAATTGGCTTATGCTATGCCGATTGTAGCTTGAACTGTTCTTGAACGAGATTAATATGAAGCTTCAAGCGTTATTGTGAGATCTTTCCTCTCTTTCTCTTTTCCTTGATTATGGTTCAATTTCTATGCTTGTGATTTATGATTATTGCATAATTATGCTAGGAACGTTACTAGTTTGATTGTGTAATTAATCTAATGCTAGATTTAAGAATAGAATCGGATTGTTTTATTCTTTTATCATTTGGTAGCAAACTAGGGAGTAACTCAGATGCAGATCTTCTTGGTTATTTCTTAGGGAAATTGAATCAACTGTTGAATGTTTATCGCGTGTATGACATTAGCAGGTCTATTGGTTCTCTGTGTTTATTGCTGCTATTGGATTGAACTTAGACGCAGATCGGACTAGGTTATCCTTTAGTTAGGGTTTTATAGTCACGCTGATCGTGCTATTCAACTAAGAATAAGGAGAATGCGAGATTAGTTCTCGGCAATAGATAATCATGGAAATAATTAGAGTGGAGGTTCAATGATCGATAACGAATTGAAGTGGATGTTAATCGGATTCAAGATCTTTCCATATTGATTTCTCATTCTATTTATTTGCTAGTTAATTTTAGCTTGTTTATAACTCTTTTGAAAACCCCCCTTTTTATTAGGTTGCTCGACCCTTAGAGTCATCTAGGTATTAATTCACGCTAAATATTAAACTCGTCCCTGTTTCCCTGTGGATACGACCCCTACTTCCATTATACTGCTTTAGTGTAAAAGAGAGTAGGAGAAATTTTATCTTTGGCCGGGTGCGGTGCCCAAACGACGATACATCCGCGCCCGCCCAAATTTTGGCGCCTTTGCCGGGGAAACGGTGTTACTTGTTTGTATATAGCGTGTGTTTTTGGATTGTATTGCTTGTGCTCTTTGTTTATGGTTAACACTCGTACTACTAACAAAGAATCTTTGCATTACGATCCCGAATTAGAATTGACTTTTTTCAGGTGGAGAAACATTTTGCAAAAAAAATTTTCAAGAATCATCTTTTAACGGTGAAGTGGAGGAAGAGATGCCTCCGAGAATTGAAACACATACCTTGAGGGAGCTCACGGCTCCTAACCTTGATCAACAACCATTGTGCATCTCATTTCCGGCTCTTGATGAAGGCACTATTTTTGAATTGAAGTCGGGGTTGATACATTTGCTTCCTTCGTTCCATGGGCTCAATGGAGAAGATCCAAACAAATTTCTTTCGGAGTTTCACGTGGTTTGTACTAGCATGAAACCAAGTGGAGCAACGGATGAACAAATCAAGTTGAGAGCTTTTCCTTTTGCATTGAAGGATGGAGCTAAAGATTGGTTATATTATCTTCCTCCTGGTTGTATTTCCACTTGGGTTGAAATGAAGAGGCGATTTCTTGAGAAGTTCTTTCCAGCTTCTAAGTCCTCAACATTAAAGAAGGAAATCAGCAATATTGAGCAGAAACACGATGAGTCTTTCTACGAATATTGGGAGAGGTTCAAGAGACTTTGTGCTAGTTGTCCATATCATGGCTATTCTGATGAAGACCTCATTCTGTACTTTTACAATGGTTCTTCTGACGAAGATGTGCGAATGGTGAATGCTTGCTAGTGGAGGTTCTTTCATAAACAAAACCCCAACTGCACTAGAGAACTCATTGAAGAACTAGTCGAAGGCTCGAGACGATTCAATAGAAGATCGAATCATCGTAGAGCAAATGTTGAAAGTCCGGGTTCTAGCTCTTCAAAGGCCGAAGATCAAGTACAAGCTCTTACATCAATGATGCGGGAGTTCATGGTAAAGAACAATAGAGTTCAACAGGTAAAAGCTTGTAGAATTTGTTCTTTAGATCATCATACCGATGTTTGTCCTCAAATGCAAGAAGAATTTAGGGAAGAGGTCAAAGCCGTAGGTTTTCAAGGCCAACAAGCATTACGGAGACATGATCCCTACTCCTATGCTTCCGAGCAAGGGTGGAGAGATCATTCTAACTTCGATTTGGCAATCAACATCAACAACAAAGACTATAATGTGCCACAACCACACCCCTTATCCTAGGTCCCAAGGCCGAGACTCGAGCTCTAGCATGTCCACTGAAGAAATGTTAAATGCTTTAACTAAAAATGTGACTAACATGCAGGGTAACATGGTGCGGTTCAAGAGGAAACTCGATCGAGCATCAAGAACTTGGAGAACCAAGTAAGCCAAATGCGGGAGCCGTAACCAAGTTAGAGGCTAGGGATTCGGTGAGGTTGCCATCCCAAACAGAACTCAACCCAAAAATGAACGTGAGTGCTATCACATTGCGGAGTGGAGCGGAAATTGCAAGCAAAGAGAGGTTGGTGGTTCGAGACAAAGAGATAGTGGAAGAGGTGATCGAGCATGAACCGACAACGAGATAGTAAATCATGGCCACCTCGACAAGAGGAGAAAGTCAAAAATCACCTCCTCCACCATATGAACCCGAGCCACCATTTCCCGAGGCATTGAGAGAAACCCGCAATGCAGAGCGCAACAACGACATTTACGAAGTCTTTCGTAAATGTGAGGTAAACATTCCTCTTTTTGATGTTTTAAATCAAGTACCCAGGTATGCTAAGTTCCTTAAAGAATTGTGTACTTCGAAAAGAAAGCAAAAACAAAAGGGAGTGCAAAAAGTGAAGGCTAGCGAGCATGTCTCGGCTATCTTTCAAAAGAAATTACCTCAAAAGTGCAATGACCCAGGCATGTTTACCATCCCATGTACTATAGGTGACACCATGTTTCCTAAAGCCATGTTAGACTTAGGTGCGTCAATTAATGTGATTCCATATTCATTGTATAAGTCTTTGAAACTTGGCAATTTGCATGAAACTGGTGTGGTGATTCAACTAGCTGATAGATCCAATGTTTATCCTAGGGGTAAATTAGAGGATGTGTTAGTTAAGGTTGGGAAATTGCAATTTCCTGCTGATTTTTATGTTCTGGAGATGGAACCTGATAAGCATGCCGCCCCAATCCTTTTGGGGCGACCTTTCTTGAAAACATCTTGCACTAAAATTGATGTTTGCGCTGGTTCTTTGACTATGGAGTTTGAGGGAAAGGTAGAGGCATTTGATATAAATGATCCTAAGCTTCTACTTAAGGATGATAGCTCACTTTGCTCTATTAACATTGTTGACTCTGTTTTGCATGATGTTCTTGATATTGAGCAGGTTGATGAGTTGATGAATGCTGATGAGGTCTTGGTTGAGGATTGTGTGCCTCCTACTAACGTGCAGGTTATGGTGCCCGAGTTGAAAGAGCGGAAAAAGCCTCCTGACTTACCACCTTGTTTTGAAACTGTACCACTAACGATGCATTGCAAGAGTTCTTCTGAATCTGTTTTGCAGGTACTTGAATTGGAGGTTGACATGGAGCCACCATTGTCACATATGGAGCACAAGCCTAATTATTGAGCTCAAGGTACTAAGTCGAGCTAACGACTTTAAACAACAGCGCTTCTCGGGAGGCAACCCGAGACCCCTTTTATTTTCTTTCTTTTTCTTTATTTCTCATCAAATTTCCACCACCACAATAAATTTTATTTCACCCACCGCCCTCCCACTAAAAAGATCCACAACCAATCTTAATCCACTTGGAGCCAAAATTCCGCAATAGAAAATCCGTTGGGAGGACTTCAATAGCTAGGAGTTGGTACAACTAGAGGGTTGAGATTGTTAATGTATCTTTTCGATCTCTTAAACTAGGAGCAAATCTCAAAAATTCGAAACTTTTGAACTTGTCATTTGTTTGAGTGATTCGAGGGAGAGGGTTGTGAGTTGATTTATGAGATTTGAGTTGGTGTTGTTAAGAAATTTGAGTTTGACGGATTGTTTGGTCATGAGTTTTGAGCATTCGATCTTCGATTTACCCGATTTTCGATTTTCTTCCCCCATTTTCAGTTTACTTTTTCTTCTAATTGTCGTCACATTGAGGACAATATGTAGTTTAAGTAGGGGGGAGGGTATTCTCATTCTCATGTATCTATGTTGTATTTATGTTGTATTTATTTCATTTTGAAAAAAAAAAATTGAAAAAAAAAAAATGAAAAAAAAAAGTGATGAAATGAAACCCGCCGGAGTTGAAAACCCACAAGGGTGGGCGACTCAGGCAAAAATGGGGGCCCGGATAGGTTGAAAACCCGAAAGGGCAACCTATGCAAAAAAGTGGCTTATATTGAGCGGGTAAGATGGTGAGATATAAAAAAAAAAAAAAAATGTGAGAAGCTAGGATGAAAACCCGAAAGGGCTCCTAGGCAAAATGAGAGATTAAGAGAGAATTTTGTACTTTGAAAACTCATTTGCCTGAGATGGTGTCATAAGGTTGAAAGCGCTTTCGGGTTTGGATTGGTTATTTCATCCTTGATTTTGTGAAGATTTGTTTATAATTGGCTTTCACTTTCTTTTGTTGATAAGTGTTGAATTGGAGGTCATTGTTGAAATTTAAGTCCTTATCCGGTAAGGATTTAAACTTGCATTGGTTAGCCGATTGTTTTGGGAGTAAGCATGGAATTTATCCCTTTTTGTTATTGTTCCATGGCTTGCTTATATAGATTAGTTGAAGTAGTTTTAAATCATTTTTTGAGGTTTGGGAGAGCTTTAATGTAAGTGTGGGGGAGTCATTGTCCTTTACGTTTAGGTTTTGGGCGGATTTTGTTTAGATGTGATGATGTAGTTGATGGGGAGTGTAGGTTGGTTTCGATAGCTTGGGCGATGATTTAATTGGTATTTCTCATTTTTTGAGTTTACTCGAGGTCGAGTAAAGTTCAAGTGTGGGGGTATTTGATACGCTCAAGTTATACGATGTTCTTGTGGTATTTTAGGTGCACATTGCTAAGGGATTTGTTCGTAATTGTTAAGGTTTGCATATAAATCATCCTTAGCGGAAGTTCGGAGTTTTGCGATATAAGTTGTGTTAATGTCATGCATTCCGAGCTTCCAAGGTGAAATGCATTTGAGCCGAGCATCACAAGCCACAAGCTCGCCAAGCCAGCGCTCACTGCCCAACGCCCAGCGCTCGCGACTCGCGAGCTTTCTCGCACCTCGCGAGCATACTGCCGTCGCGACTCGCGAGGTCTGTCGCGACTCGCGACCAGTGCCCATCCAAATTGTGCGCGGGAGGCAGAACGCTCCTCGCGACTCGCGATCAGTGTCGCACCTCGCGACCCCTAGGTCGGTCTATTTGTCGACTGATTTTTGAGCTTTACTATATATACTAAAGTTGATTTTTGGACCTAGGGGGACACACACTTGAGGAGAGAGAATATCCAACACTCCATTCTTCTCTTCTTATCTTCTCTTTTTAGTTTTTATTTTCTAGTTTAGTTTTTAGGGATTTCAATTATGGAATTGGCTTATGCTATGCCGATTGTAGCTTGAACTGTTCTTGAACGAGATTAATATGAAGCTTCAAGCGTTATTGTGAGATCTTTCCTCTCTTTCTCTTTTCCTTGATTATGGTTCAATTTCTATGCTTGTGATTTATGATTATTGCATAATTATGCTAGGAACGTTACTAGTTTGATTGTGTAATTAATCTAATGCTAGATTTAAGAATAGAATCGGATTGTTTTATTCTTTTATCATTTGGTAGCAAACTAGGGAGTAACTCAGATGCAGATCTTCTTGGTTATTTCTTAGGGAAATTGAATCAACTGTTGAATGTTTATCGCGTGTATGACATTAGCAGGTCTATTGGTTCTCTGTGTTTATTGCTGCTATTGGATTGAACTTAGACGCAGATCGGACTAGGTTATCCTTTAGTTAGGGTTTTATAGTCACGCTGATCGTGCTATTCAACTAAGAATAAGGAGAATGCGAGATTAGTTCTCGGCAATAGATAATCATGGAAATAATTAGAGTGGAGGTTCAATGATCGATAACGAATTGAAGTGGATGTTAATCGGATTCAAGATCTTTCCATATTGATTTCTCATTCTATTTATTTGCTAGTTAATTTTAGCTTGTTTATAACTCTTTTGAAAACCCCCCTTTTTATTAGGTTGCTCGACCCTTAGAGTCATCTAGGTATTAATTCACGCTAAATATTAAACTCGTCCCTGTTTCCCTGTGGATACGACCCCTACTTCCATTATACTGCTTTAGTGTAAAAGAGAGTAGGAGAAATTTTATCTTTGGCCGGGTGCGGTGCCCAAACGACGATACATCCGCGCCCGCCCAGTGGACCTACATCTGGACTTCGTCCTATATTGGTTTGAAGTTAGACTTGAAAATACACATGGGCTTGACATAAACTAGGGTTCACGTAAAGATGCAAATGGACCTAGATTTGACATGAGCTAGAATTATATGGGCCTAGGATGGACTCCAATGAATGCATGGACTCGAATTAGATGGACCCTATATGAATGCTAAATGGACTCTAATGCACATGGGCCTAAAATGAATGCAAGTGAATCGGATTGATTGGATTGGATTCGATGAAGGTGTTTGGATTGGGCTTAGAATTTTCGAAATTCGTTTTTGAAAGGAATCCCTTGTTTTATCTTTTGTTAGGGAAAGATGATGGATTAATTTTGAAGAATATATTTTTCTTTTGAAATGTCGTGGTATGATGATGATTAGTAAATGCTTTTTGAAAAAGGTAGAATAGACATGGGTATAGGATTGATTTTGAAAAGATGTAATTTTTTTTTTTGAAATTGATTGAATATAGTCGGGTAAGAATGATAGGAAAGACTTGTTGAACAGCAGGAATGGGAAGAGGTAGACATGCATGACAACTCTAGCTCTACAATGACACTTTAGATGCATTTTTTTTTATGACAGACTCGACCTTGCATGAAAAGACCTTTTTTGAATGTTTGATTAGGTGAGACCTCTAATTAGACCATGTATTACGCGGATGCAGATAGCCAAATATAGAACTGAACGTAGGATCGGCAATTACGATGGCTAAACTGACGAAAAGCGTGCGATGCAGAGACTGCGTGCCGCGCAGCATTGCTGCGCGCGGCGCACAACTGTGCGTCTGGCGTGGGAATGGTGCGCCAGGCGCAACTTAATGCGCTTGGCGCACTACTCTCCGACACGTTTTTCAGGGATTTAGGCGACGAATTAACCGATTGATGAATTTTTCTTGTGTCTAGACGCGGTTTTAGGAACGACGCATAATAATGACAATTTGACATAATAATAGCAGGCAAGAATTGCAATCACAGGCAAATGTCATATAACATGGATGCAAAAGTTCCAACCTAAAGTCAAGTTCTATGTTTGAAACTATTGGTCAGGTTTATGTTCAATCTGAAAAGGGTCCATGACTAAGAGATTGATCCCACGCTTCGTACCCCTGCTTAAAGAGGTGGCCACGTGTAAGACGCACTCCAGTCTCAAGTCAGGAACAAGAGAACAATGCCATGGTGGGGTAGGTTTGCTTATGACTAAAATCCATCACTATCGCTCAGGAAGCTTTTTGGAAGGACAAAGCGCAAACCCCCCGGGGGTGACCTCACTAATAGAACATGTGCTAATGAGGCAAGGTAGATTGTCCTTATGGTGGCTGAACAATAGCCATGCATATGCAAAACTGTATATTATTCAATGGCATTAAAATAAGAATGAATCGTATTTTTCGAGTTTCACCCACTCATTTAAAAAAATTAATTTTTTTAAAAATCCTCCCCAGTGAAGTCGCCAAATTGTAGGCGTGTTTTTATTTCGCCTACGCGGAATGAGCGCGTATTAGATTTGACTACCCCACTATAAATGTTTTATTGAAAATTGTTTTGTATTGAAAGAAGTCGCCAACAATTCTTTTTAGGAAGAATCATAAACCTAATTGGATATAGGAAAATCATAGGGACAAATTATCCAATGTAGATTTCCCCATCTTGACTCCAGAGATGGTCTAAATGAACCAAAGATTGAGTTTGGGGGTGAGAGTACGAATATAGTCATAATGAACCACATTCGCCCAGAGTTGGCCTCTACTAAATATCGATTCATTGCAAATTTTATGCCAAAGAATAATCATATAACGTTTTGAACACCCTAAAAATAATTAGTCGAAATTGGTTCAGGAAACACATAAAAGACTAATTTTTAGTGACATGTTATTATGCAATCAATATTACAGGGAACCTAGCAGGTTGTCCAAATTAATCTGATTAATGTTAGAACAGTTCTTTAGGTCTTGATTAGCAAAAATAACATGTGCGTGATAAAGCAATAAAGCAGGACAATCACATAATTTGAATAAAATAATCAGGCAAACATATAATATGCATAGATATGAATAATGATAATATGAATATAAAATAAAGCATTGAAAAGGGATTAGAATGTACAAATGCACGATTTTTATATTAAAGATCTACATCATGAAAGAAACAGTTAGTAACTTCAAAGCTATAAATATAATTGATTATTCAAGTATCCTCATGAATTATACCTATGCGGCTTAAATTGAAGAGCGCAACGATCTTTAGGCGGAGCAATCGTGGAACCAAGAACGCAGTGTGAAAGTATTGATTGAAAGTATTTGAATGTATTTGAGTGTTTGAAGTATTCGAAGTGTATTTCGGAGTATTCGAGAGAATTTATGTGCGTGAAATAATAATATTGAAAAGCCGTCCGTAATTCATGAAATCACGGGTATTTATAGAAGATAAGGCACGTGCGCCTGACGCGCGCCCTGCGCCAGGCGCAAACCTACGTTGCAGACGCAGTGCCACGCGTCTGGCGCACATTGGTGTGCCAGACGCAGCCAGCCCAATCAGAGATGCACATGTGTAAACGAGTTTTGAAAAGATAGAAAAGTATGTTGCGTCTCACACAAGACTTGCGTCTGACGCAGGACTCTGTGTGAGTCACAAAATCTTCGTGTTAGACGCTCATTGACTCGCCTAACGTGATATGGCCAATGCGCTGGACGTACGTGGCGCGCTGAGCGCAGCCTCCGCGTCCGGCGCACATTCTGGAATATTCGAGCATATTCCATTTCGCGTCTTTCGAAGATACTTTTTTATCCCTAAAATTTCGAAAATGAAATTTTACGGATTAAACTGATTTTTTATCAAAGATAATTAAATATTTATGAAAAATATCCATTAAAATAATAAATATGGATTTAAAACATTTTATGGGCTTGAAATACAATTAATCATCATGAACAATTAATTGGGCTTTAGAATATCATTTCGAAACACATTTTAGAATGGTTCTTTAGATTGCTCTTCCGTTGGGTCGCGCCAACTAATGTCGCGGTATGTTTCATCATTGGATCCTTAAATGGGGAGACACGATTATGTGTCTACACCTTCCTTAACAGATGGAGGGATAAAGCTGCACAAATGATTAATAGGCCATCTCAGGAGGATCAAGTCCGACTGGTGATCCGTAACCTGCAGCCTAAGTATGGGGATCATATTAAATTCCAACCCATAGAGTCTTTCATGAAGCTCTATAAGGTAGGCTTGCTGATTGAGGAAGAGGTACAAGCCAACAAGAATAAGGCTTCCAACAACAACAACAACAACAACAACAACAACAACTCTTTCAAGAAGAGTAACAATAGCCCTTCTAGCTCCAAACGCAATAAGGTCAATGCCATAGCTACTGAAAAGAGAGGTTATCAAAAACCTCAAAGGGCATTCACACCATTAGGCATGCCCTTAGAAGAAGCCTTCACTATACTTCATGCAAAGGGAGCACTTCAGCCTATTGGCCCTACTCCAGATCCTGCTCCCAAAAATAGATCCAAGAGGTGGGATCCTAATGCCTACTGCAAGTACCACCAAGGGAATGGACACCCAACATCTGCATGTTGGAGCTTAAAGAATCACCTGCATGATATGGTTGAAGACGGTAGATTGCCAATTCCGCCTGCAGTAAAAGTCAGCAATAACAGCAACCCCTTGGGCAGCACCTAAATAACGTCGAGGCTTAGTCATTTAACGCTAGTTTTCTAGGTTAAGTCGGAGAGTCCCTCCCCTAACTCCTTCATTTCCTTTCTTGTCGAGTCTATGACATTTAGGTTTTTATTTCTAATAAGCCTTGTCCTATTTATTTCTAATTAATAAAATAATTGCATTTTCACTTTCATTTTCATTTGTCTTCCATCATTTTATTTATGCTTCTAACTCAATGATGAAACTCAAATCACCTAAATGAACTTGACCAATAGTAATAAAAGGAGATCTGAAAGAAAAAATAAAAAATAAATAAAAAGAGAAAAATGAAAAAAGAGGACATACTTTGGATAAGGAGTTATTTCCCTCTCCCTTCCATTACCTTTCATAAGCCATCCTCATACAACTAAAGAAAAACAAAAGCCCTTCAACATCAAAGCTCCACAAATATCCTTCAAGCCTTCCAATACCCTAAACCAAACTTATGTGCAAGCCTTACTACATAAAAATCAATGCCAGGCAAAATAAAATAGTGAAAAAATTCAAAGTGCAAAAAAATGAAAATAAGCAAAAACGCACAGGACAAAAAGAAAAGATTCAAAAAGAAAGAGCCGAAGGCAAATAAAAGTCAAGTTAGGGGGCTTGCATACAAGTTCTACCCCTTATTCAAATCCCTTCGATTCATCAAACCTATAATCCAAATTCATAATCCTTTCATCAATCCTAACTCCTTCTCCAAGGTATGTCGAAGCCCGCTAGGTTGAAAACCCGAAAGGGCGGCCTAGGCAAAAGTTAGGGCACAAAAAAAAAAAAAAAAATCAGATCTGGAACTACAAATGATCTGATTCCGCAAGGATACGTAGGAATCCTCATCTCGAGGTCCGACCGCTTCAATAAAATAAATTAGTCATGGTCTAATGATTTGACTTTCTAGAGTTCAGGAGTATAATCTCTTTCTAGATCCCGACATAGACTCGAGTCTGAACCTAGCCTCGTTAAAGCCTGTTCCCACCTATATTTGTGTGAGTCATAAATTAAGCTTTTATTTTTCAATCCAAGCTCTCCCTTTTCCCCGAAGGACTCTCCGATGATTCCATGGTCTCTGGCGATACTTGACTTTGTCTATATCAACTTCCCAAAGAAGAATCCCCAGCGCAATCCCCAGCGAAAACTTTCAAAGTTCAAGACATAGCAACTATACTTCAATATCAAATCAACTACATTTCAATCAAGGCTCAAGCCTAATTCAAGGCAAGCTCACCCAAAGTGGGAGCTTCCTACGTGTGGTGGTTCCTCCAATTCAAATCAAACTCCCGAAGAGTTGTAATCCGCGGACCTCGTTTACAGACCCAAATCATTTACTAAAAATGAATTTCGAAAATCATTCTATCTATTTCTACTCATGCTATCATTCTACACATCTTCTAGCCTTGCAAAATTCTGACCTTGCATTGCATCACATCTTCTAGCCGTGCAAAATCCTGACCTTGCACTGTAGCCTTGCAAAACCCTGACCTTGCATTGCATTTCATACATTCTAGTCTTGCATAACCCTGACCTTGCATGACGTGTCATCCCTTAGTTTTGCATAACCTAAATCCTTGCATTGCGTCTTGTGCATCCTTAGAGAGTCTAAGTTTGCATTTTTGCATCGTTACGTGCTTTATCTGAGTTGTTTGCACCTATCTGCTAACATCTTCTTTTGCAGGTAATCAGATTGCTTGTAGTTATTGTCCTGCGTACAAACTTTGTTTTGCAGAGACCGGCGGTTATAGATCAGTTCTAAACTGCAGAGCGTTTAGAATCGTTCTCCGTCCCGACACTGTATACTTTGACTTTCGGTTTCCTAAACCTCAGTCAAAGTGGGGGCTTCTGTAGACACATAATCGTGTCTCCCCATTTAAGGATCCGATGATGAAACATACCGTGGTCTTAATTGGTCCGATCCAAGAGCATAACAGTCTGAAAAGCTATTCAAAACCATTTCGAAAAGTGTTTAAGTCCAATTTTAAAGCCCAATTATTTATTCATGATAAATAATTGTATTTGAGCCCAATTCTTTGAAAAACCCAATTAATTGATAATTAATTGATTTATTTTAATAAATAAATATTTTCAAAAGATATTTTTTACAAGTCAAAATCAGATTTTATCCCGTAAAATCAGATATCCGTAATTAAAGGATAAAAGAAATCTTTTAAAACGCGTTTTAAATAAAGCTGGCAAAGGCACGGCAGGAGCCAGGCTGGTGCGCCTAGCGCACAAAACTGCGCCTGGCGCAGGGCCTTGATCCTGGCGTACGTCTGTGCGTCAGGCGCAGATCTGTCCACCTGTGTCAGGTGCACTAATCTGCACTTGACACGTGGATTTCTGACTCATTCAGAGTCCTGCGTCAAGCGCGGCTCTCTGCTTGAGACGCAGATTTTCTTTCTTATCTTTTAAAAAAGCGCGTACCACGTGTACACTTTTAACTGGTCATGCCGCGTCATGCGCTTGCCACGTCAGCTGCGCCAGACGCAGATGGTGCGTGAAGCGCAGTTTCGTTTTCCCTATATATAGGCCTGATTTCCGTACAGATAAAAAGGACGGATTTTTACATATAACACTCGACGAATACTTACGAATTCTCTCTACGAATTACGAAACTTCTTTACAAAGCTCATACCTTTCAAACACAAATACATTAAACCTACATACTTTCATACATTCAGATTTTCAGGCTTCACGATTGCTCGTCCCGAAGGTTGTCAATCTCGCCGACCCAAGCCACGGTATAATCCCGAGGGTCCTTAAATAAATTATTTTTATATTGAAGTTACTAACAGTTTTCTTTCCTGATGTAGATCTTTAATGTAAAATCGCTCTACTGTATATTCTAACCCCTTTTCTATGCTTTATTTCATATTATATTTATTCATGCCTTTGTATATTATATGCTTGCATGATCACTCTGTTCATATTATATGATTGTCCATGCATTATTTAGTAGAGGCCAGCAATGGGAAAACATGGTTCATTATGACCACATTTGTACCCTCACCCCCGAACTCAATCTTTGGTTCACTTTGACCATCTATGGAGTCAGGACGGGGAAATCTACATTGGATAATTTGTCCCTATGTTTTTCCCATATCCAATTAGGTTTATGATTCTTCCTAAAAAGAATTGTTGGCGACATCTTTCAAAACAATTTTCAATAAAACCTTTTACAGTGGGGTAGTCAAATCTAATACGCGCTCACACCGCGTAGGCGAAATAAAAACACGCATACAGTTTGCAAGATTAAAAACATCTTGAAATAGTGGTATAGTCAGCAGGAGGTGAAGGATATGGCTAGTTTTAGCATTGAAACAATATACCAACAGATGATTGGTGACAATGAAGCAATATACTAGGACAATATTATTTTGAATAGAATGTCTATTCCAAAGCATAGGATGATCAGTTGGCTTGTGATGCATTAGAGACTTAGAACTGTGGATAAACTTGTTCAACTTGGGGTGATGGATGCAAATCCTTATCTTTTATGTGCTGATGGGCAGGAAAGTCATAATCATATGCTTTTCCAATGTACATATGCAACACAATGTCTTGCAATGGTGAAGATACGGTTGAATCTCTCCTCTGTTCATAATCTATTTCAAATTAAGACAGATTTACTTTGTGTAAAGAAGTAGAAGATCTGGCTTCCAAAAGCAGATAATAGCAGCTGTTTTTAGTGGCCTTGTTTATCAATTATGGTGGGCACGTAACGAAGCCACTTAGAATCAGGTGGTGTGGAAACCTGAAATCAAGCTCAACATATTAAAAGATCTAGTGCAATTACGAGTAAAGCTTGTGCTTCCAAAGAAAATTACTCATAGAGATAAAATATGGATAGAAAGAGTGTTTACTTGATTTGTATAGGTTATCTTTACACTCCTGATATTGAGGGGCCAACCTAGTTGGGCTGTTTAATATTTGGAGTGTGTATAGGTTGTAAATGGTTCTTTTTGGTGATTTATACTAATTCTTACTTAGCAAAAAAAATCTACACCACCCAAACTGACACAAAAATGGGCGCTAAAAGTGGTAACTACCACTGTTCCAAGAGTTGATGTTGATCCTGAGCCAGCAGTAGAAAATACTAATGTCATAACAGAAGAGGTTGTGACAACATAAGTTGAAAAGAGTAGTTCTAATGCTCAACAGGGTATGAAATATCGAGTGAAAGAAATTACCTCTCCTCTTGCAGTATGGTCAGTTGTTTCTAAGGGATAAAAAATAGATCAGAGGACATCTCAGGACCAGGTATTGTTGTTCATTCAGTTGATGGAGCAGGTACTAGTTCATTTCACATTTCTCCTATATGAATATGTGCACTTGGAATATGAGGGGCTTCAACACCTCTAATAAAATTGAAGAGTTTAAGAAGTTTATTGCTTTCAATAACGTTCATTTGTTTGCTATTTTAGAAACTAGAGTAAAAGAGAGTAATAAATCTAGAAATGGAAGGAATATGGGTCATATATGGACATAAGAAGATAATTATGCTTATTCCACTGGAGGAAGAATTTGGATTTCTTGGGATCCTAGTTTTATTGGGATTCAAATTATTAAGCATTCCATTCAAGTTATTCACTATTCTGTTATTGATATACATTCTGGGATTTTTTTTCAATTTTCTGTTGTGTATGAACTTTATACTGTTGAAGATAAGAAAAGCTTATAGGGTGAATGGTAGAGAAGTTTTCAGCTATGAGACTTAGGACTTTTCTAACCTATTACTGCAGAGTGACCTCAATGAGCTCATAACTAGTGGTCATCACTTTGCTTGGTCTAATAAAGACCAGGGTGCTTCTAATATTGAAAGTAGAAATGATCGATGTCTCGTTAATTCACATTGGCACCTTCAATTTCCAGGAGTGATTGTTGAAGTTATAAATCCAGGGTTGTCTGATCATTCTCCTCTTGTGGTGCATTGGTCTTCTTCTACAAAAAAAGGAGGTATACCTTTCAAGTTTTTTGATTATATGGTCCATAATTTTCAGTATGTTATCACTGAAGATTGGAGAAAAGATGCTAGAGGAGGAAATATGAACCAAATCTGGCATTAGCTTAAACAGATTAAGCACAGATTAAAACAGCTGCATAAACATGATTTTGCTAATCTTTCTCATGAGATTACATATGCTAGAGATAAGCTCTCTAATATTCAGAGAAAACTTATCAATTCAAGAGATGTTTCTTATCTTCATCAATAGGAGAAAATTGAGATTGACAAACTTAAAAAGCTTCTACATATTGAAGAAGGAGCTTACAAGTAGAAATCTTGGATTCAATGGCTTGAGTTAGTGGATTGTATTTCTCATTTCTTTTTCAAAGCCATGAAGGAAAGATATGCTACTAATAGTATAGATATTCTCTCTACTGACCAGGGGTGCATAATTACTACAACTCATGACATTCAACATGAGGTGTTGATGTTTTACAAGAAACTTATGGGATCTGCTGCTTACTCTCTACCAAGGATTAATATTGCTATTATGAGAACTATGGCATAGATTAGGCCTCTTAATGCTCAATTTCTTACTCTTCCAGTTTATTGTGTTGAAATTGATGATGCTCTTACATCCATTGACAATAGCAAAGCCCCGGGTATTGATGGCTATAATAGCTTCTTTTTGAAGTCTTCCTAGTCTATCATTAAGCATGATGTGTATAAGGCTATATGGGACTTCTTTGATCACCTTATTTTACCATCTGAGGTAAATTGTACTCTGGTAACTTTGGTTCCTAAAGTTACTAATCCTTCTTTTGTTAAGGAGTACAGACCAATAGCTTGTTGCACTGTGATTTATAAGCTTATTGTTAAGTTTCTCACTAAAAGGATGCAAACCATGATGGGTAGTGTTGTTGTTCTTGCTCAAGCTGGATTTATGCCAGATAGAAATATCTCTGATAACATCTTGTTGACTACTGAATTAATTAAAAGATACAACACTAAGAGCATAAGCCCTACATATATGAGAATATAGAGCTTAGAAAGGCTTGTGATTCTGTTGAATGGCCTTTTCTCAAAGATATTATGCAGGAGATTGACTTAGATCATGAAATGTCTCTCTTCTGTTTCATATTCTGTTGTGATTAATGGCTTGCCTATCCCTTCTTTCTCTACTGCTAAAGGTCTTAGGCAAGAAGATCCTCTTTCTCCTTTCCTTTATTTTCACTATATGTATGAAATATCTCTCTAGATGCCTTGAAAGTCTAAAGCAAAATCCTAACTTCAACTTCCATCCTAGGTGTGAAAGGCTTAATATCACTCATGTAATGTTTGCTGATGATTTGCTTATGTTCTCTAGGGCTGATTCTAGTTCCATTCATCTTATGATGGAAGCTTTTCATAAATTTTCCACAGCTTCTGGTTTGGAAGCTAACTTTGACCAGAGTAGTGCTTCTATGGGTGGAATTCCCTCTGCTGATGTGGATCACCTTCTAAGAATTATTAATATGCCTCTTGGAACATTTCCTTTTAGTTATTCAGGGGTTCCTCTAACTACAAGGAAGCTTTTTTTATAATAAATGTAAGCCTTTAGTTGAAAAATTAGGGCTAAAGTGAAGCACTGGCCAGTGAAGCATCTTTCTTATACCGGTAGAGTCCAGTTTGAGCTTCTGTTCGGCAGGGATTACAAATATTATGGTGTCAAATTTTTATTCTTCCTAAAAAGGTGTTCAGAGAAGTTCATGCCATCTGTAGAACATACTTATGGACTGGTAGTGATTCAGCTAGTAGGAAATTTCTTGTAGCTTAGCAAACTCTATGTTCTCCTAAATTAAGTGGGGGTCTGAACCTTAAGGATCTTGGTGTTTGGAACAAAGCAGTTATCACTAAGCATTTATGGGCTCTTGCTATGAAAGAAGATATGATTTGGATTTGTTGCCTGCATGCTTATTATATTAAAAGGCTTGATCCTTGGACTATGCAGATACCCAGTATATTCTCTTGGTATTTTAGGAAAATTCTAGAAGCTAGGGAAATCTTGCAGACAGTTGATAATGCAGCTCAATATGTTGTCAACCAGAGAATTGTTGTTAAGAAAATTTATTTGCATGTCATGTGAAATCATCCAAGAGTGCCTTGGAGAAAAATCATTTTTAACAATAGAGCTAGTCCTAAAGCCTTATTTGTGGTGTGGCTTGTTTTGCATGACAAACTTGCCACCAAGAGTAGGCTTGC
>CANSZD010002617.1:60000-95000 GCA_947648045.1 Beta corolliflora | reverse complement strand
TAAAATAATACAATAATACACTAGCAGAATTTCTCTCTCAATTAAACTATATAATATATCCATCATAGCTCAAACGAGACTCATCTTTTAAAACACTTATGATCCTTTAACCGCACTCGAACTAACTTCAACATTTCCTGCAAAAATCACTAACATGAACTCTGCCCTCACCAGAACAGGTTCCAAGAACAAAATCAGTAAAACTGAGTACACACTGTCCAACCAGAAAATCTTTTGGTGACTAATTAAAACGTATTTACAGATTTAAATTTATCTTACAAAATATTAGAAATCAAGCCGTAGAGAAATCATAATGAACGAATAATATAACAATTACTTATAGACAATTTCCAATGTTACTCGTTCTAAATAATAATAAGAATATCTCACAAAATGAATATTATAAGCTTTCATTTAGAAAGACCTCATAAGGATTCCATGGGATCTAATACAATGTCCCGAAATCAATTATATCTGACATATTATAAGACGTAGCACTATTTACCAATTCTGTATTTCAATTATAATACTCTTCAATCCAAATATATACAACATAACTAACTCATTTCATAATTCCTAACGAGTCTCTTGGTAAATTATCCTCGTGTTCAGCGCATGAATTCCATAAACTTGGGAGGGTAAAACATTACTTCGAAAATCAAGCTTGAAATAGCTTTCCACGAAACCATTTGCATATTCAATTACATATTCTATTTTCTTTCAGAAATCACATAAACTGGGGAAGAGAACACGAATAGAGTTGCATTCCAAGCGAGTTCTCTAAACTTTTACAAGGGACGTGTCCCTCTTCCATTATGTACTGCTTGCAAGACTTTTCAGGACATGTCCCCAAAATACAAAATATACAGAATACAGAATGTTGTTCATCACTGCTCTAGCAGCTTCTTCCCCTCACAGAAACAGAATCGAATACATAATCGATAATTTCATATTTTCAAAAACTCAGATTCATATTTCTCAAATTCTCATAACATAATTGATTTCGGGTACTTAATAAACAAAATAAATTGCTTGCATAATATACTCGAGTTTCCAGTAACTCATTATAAATAAACCCTTTATAAAATTCATTTGCTAAAACCCATTCAAATACGGACTTTAAAGGAAATATAGTCCAATTCTTTAGTCTTAACATAATTAAATCCCAAATCATAGTTTTTCAATCAGAATCCCAAAATAGAATGCAAGGTTTATATAAACTTTATATCTTAGTTACAAAGTTCTTTACTCAGAAATATCTTTCCAACTAATCTTATTTAACAACTTATACGGCTTATAACCTGAGTAGATCTTGATATTTATACTTATGTTAATTATACTAAATATTATAGTGTTGTCATATCCAAGTAGGACTTCTATTATTCCTCTTGAATACTCGTCCTAAAGTCAAAATGTTATAACATTAAACCTTCATCGCTCATATCCCTACATTTAGAAATGCAGATCACATCTACTTAGTCCCATAATATAAAACATCCTGGGACATATATTTGTAATTTAAGTGAAAAACTTGTGAAGTCCGGACTTATGTATTAGAATTATAATCAATTCTTCCATTAACATAATCTGGTGTTTAACACTCGCTTCTCTCAATTATTTAGAACTCTCTTACTTGAACTTCCAATTTTTAGTAGCCCAAATGACAAAGAATCTTATAAAATAGTTGAACTGACATCTCATAGTTAAACTGACATCTCGAAGTTAAACAGTTGATTACTTCAACCTTAGTATCATAAGATAGTTATTAGTATTTCCGACTTTCTTGCCTCCATACTTTATACTTCCATGTCCATATTCTACCATATTTTATAATCTACAACTATTTATTCCATCTTTCCGTGTTAATAAATTTTATTACCTAACTTAAACTCATAGCCCATATTAGTTTTAAACCTATAACTCATAACAACATTTCTCAAATATTTAAACTCAATGTTCATATTAATCTTAATTTTATATTTATTTCATTATCAGATCATCTCACTAGTTCCCAAGCATTCCATTATACAAGATTCATATTTTCTCCACTTTCCATTCTTTACCTTACTATTTCAATTAGAGGATGACATCTCTAAATCTTTTATTTTTCCTCACTCCATATTCATAGTAGAAAACTCCCGATTTGGATATAGTTCTTCACAACTTAGGTACTACAACTCATTATACTGTTTCTCTACTCCTTCGATACATCACTCATCTCTTGAGTTATTATATTACTAATATAAACATCACATATTCAATTTAATTCCCAATACTTGATTTATGTTAACCCAAAATTTACAACTTCTTTACTCAGCATGCTTAGAGAACCCATGAAATTCATGTAACAGCTCCTTTACTCTACTAAACATTTAAACTCTGAAAGTTACTTCCTGATTTACAATCTTAATTGTCCAACTTAACTTTCTCAGATAACAACTTACATTCCAAAGTAGAACTGTTCAAACAAACAACTTATTCTACAACCATTCCAACATGGATTTTCAATCTTATAGAAACTCAATTCCAAAGATTCTTTAAACACACCTCTGAATAATGTAACATGACTTTTGATATAAATTTATTTTCTTCACAAAAACAAAATCAAAAAGCTTACTTTATAACATCACCAATTTAAACTCCAACTAGTATCCCAAGGGTTTACGGCTAACCCCAGTAATTATCATATATCCAAACATATAAATAAATCTTCCATAATTCATAATTTGTATTATACTTAACATCTCCAAACCATAGTTTGCTTTTGAAATCTCCATCCTTGAACTTTCCATGACCCAAATAATCTCAAGCACGCAAAACTCAAAATAAGACATATAGACCCTAAGATTTTGTATCATAGTCAAACTTTCCAAACTCATATTTTCGAAAAGTCAAGCCCACACTCCTTGATGGTGATATACCAATATACTACAAATCGTTGTATCTTGAACATATATTTCAGAATTTGTATATAACGAGTTTGAATCAGAAAACACTTGACCATTACAATATATTCGGAGTTTCAATAACATTCTATAACTGAAACTCTAGATTGCATAAACTTATCAGTCCCATTGACTTAAGTTTATTACTCATTGCAAAGTATACGAAATCGCTCACAACATCTTATGCGTATATTGAGATTTATATCGTCAATTCTTACTCAAATACTTATAATCAGCATACATACGTAATCTTCATATAATACCTTCGAATGTGGGTCATTGCTTAACTGATACTTTAGGTCTCAAAAACCCATATTCTTCAATACGAATTACAAAACAATGTTGACTTAGTATAACATAAGCTGATATCACTGGGTACCTTTTACTTCAAAATAAAACTAATTCACGAAGCCTAAACTTATAAATATATCTCAAATCTTGACCAGAAATCAATGCTAAACTCGTTATAATCAAATAATTTGCGTTAAATCATTTCTTCCGAAATCAGATAAACATAGTACTTAAGAATCACGCTTTCAAATAAGTTGAACTTTATAATCATAAATTCATAACAAATTTAAGTCAGAACTTGAATCCCTTTTAGGAAAATCATGAAATTCATACGACTTCCAATAGCACAAATACAGTTTAGTTATAAGGTCGAGGGACAATGTGTACCTTTACAGAGAGGAAGGAGTTGGGTTTTGTACCTGTACAAAAAGAGGAGTGAAATTGGAAAACAGAGACATCATCACATCCTTAATAATGAAAACATCACATGCATGAGAGAACGAAGAGCGAGTACAACGAAATGGAACGTAAAGATCGGATGAAGAAACTCATGATGTGGAATTATGACAAGGGTGCGCAAACCACCAAGGAACACAAATAGGCAAAAGCGCCGCAGCGGCGACAGCCGACGCGAGGAGAGAGAAGATAGAGGAGCAGAGCAACACCGTGTCATAACGGCATCACTGCACGAGCAGCAATAGGGCACGACGCCGGCACCAAGAAACGTTAAAACGCCGGCGGGAGGGAAGCAATGTGATGCGAGAGGAGAGAGTGAATGAAAATTTTGGGGCTTTGAAATTTCTTTTGCATTTTCTCCTTTTCAAATTGAGTTGATTTGTCATCTTATAAGAGAAAAATGAGAAGAAGCTTCTAGCTTCCTCAAGAAAGCCACGAGAGGCAACAAAAAGTGAGGCTTATTTTTCTTTTCCTTCCTTTTTTTTTAATTTGTTTTGCTTTGAAATACATAAGGGCATTTTCGTAATATCATATCATATATCAGAAATATTGCTTTGTCCAAAATATAGTTAAACTTAGAAGTGTAAACTTAAATTTTAAATTTTTAACTAAGATAATAATTACAATTACGTTTTAATGAAAGGTGGTTAGAATTGGAATATTACATACTACCAAAAAAAAAAATTTACAACTTCTTTATTCAGCATGCTTAGAGGACCCATGAAATTCCTGTAACAGCTCCTTTACTCAACTAAACATTTAAACTCCGAAACTTACTTCCTAATTTACAATCATAATTGTCCAACTTAACTTTCTCAGATAACAACTTACATTCCAAAGTAGAACTCTTCAAACAAACAACTTATTCTACAACCATTCCAACATGGATTTTCAATCTTATAGAAACTCAATTTCAAATTAAGATTCTTTAAACACACCTCTGAATAATGTAACATGACTTTTGATATAAATTTATTTTCTTCACAAAAACAGAATCAAAAAGCTTACTTCATAACATCACCAATTTCAACTCCAGCTAGTATCCCAAGGGTTTACGACTAACCCCAGTAATTATCATATATCCAAACATATAAATAAATCTTCCATAATTCATAATTTGTACTATACTTAACATCTCCAAACCATAGTTTGCTTTTGAAATCTCCATCCTCGAACTTTCCATGACCCAAATAATCTCAATCACGCAAAACTCAAAATAAGACATATAGATCCTGAGATTTTGTATCATAGTCAAACTTTCCAAACTCATATTTTCGAAAAGTCAAGCCCACACTCCTTGATGGTGATAGACCAATATACTAAAAATCATTGTATCTTGAACATATATTTCAGAATTTGTATATAACAAGTTTGAATCAGAGAACACTTGACCATTACAATATATTCGGACATTCAATAACATTCTATAACTGAAACTATAGGTTCCATAAACTTATTAGTCCCATTGACTTAAGTTTATTACTCATTGCAAAGTATACGAAATCGCTCACAACATCTTATGCGTATATTAAGATTTATATCGTCAATTCATACTCAAATACTTATAATCAGCATGCATACGTAATCTTCATATAATACCTTCGAATGTGGGTCATTGCTTAACTGATACTTTAGGTCTCAAAAACCCATATTCTTCAATACGAATTACAAAACAATGTTGACTTAGTATAACATAAGCTGATATCACTGGGTACCTTTTACTTCAAAATAAAACTAATTCACGAAGCCTAAACTTATAAATATATCTCAAATCTTGACCAGAAATCAATGCTAAACTCATTATAATCAAATAATTGGCGTTAAATCATTTCTTCCGAAATCAGATAAACATAGTACTTAAGAATCACGCTTTCAAATAAGTTGAACTTTATAATCATAAATTCATAACAAATTCAAGTCAGAACTTGAATCGCTTTTAGGAAAATCATGAAATTCATACGACTTCCAATAGCACAAATATAGTTTAGTTATAAGGTCGAGGGACAATGTGTACCTTTACATGATCTCCAAATATTACACCTCATAAGCGGTACCAAATCCAAGAGTCCAATTCCCTTGATTGCCAATCAATGCATGAATACCGAAATAATTCACCTCATATAAAATAACATTAGTCAATATGTATATCTTCTTGAAAACTACTCTAACCACCCTTATCTTACTCAAATTCCTTCCCCTTGTACACCATGGTTTTTCAAATTTAAAACTAAAAACTACATAGCTCCACTACAAAATTACTTCCGCATCTACTTCAACAGCAACAATAATGTTATAATATATCATCCTCTGAGCCAATCTCTCCAACATTCGAGGTAGAAAACTAATTTTATTCTAATTTAGAAATCGTTAGACAAAACAACTTCAATGGCTCCAACATGAATACAAAACTTATTGTAGAATTGTTTATATAGTTTAGGAAGATCAGAAAACAACATAGCATTTGTTCCATGAGTTGACTGATT
The DNA here is from genome assembly GCA_947648045.1 of Beta corolliflora. Lineage (NCBI taxonomy): Eukaryota > Viridiplantae > Streptophyta > Magnoliopsida > Caryophyllales > Amaranthaceae > Beta > Beta corolliflora. The sequence goes on along the minus strand of CANSZD010002617.1, from coordinate 88,825 downwards.
ACTTTTATAAAAAAGGTACTAATTTATAAACTTATAACCAAAACTGCCCATATTCATAGTCATCAATACACTTACAAATAACACTAATTATGTTTCAATTCACAAACTAGTTTTTGTAAACTATAGAGATTAGGACTAAACCAATGGTGAATCATCATAATACAACTAAAGCCATATAAATATGAATTAAAATCAAGAACAAAGAGGAAGGAGTTGGGTTTTGTACCTGTACAGAAAAGAGGAGTGAAATTGGAAAACAGAGACATCATCACATCCTTAATAACGAAAACATCACATGCATGAGAGAAAGAAGAGCAAGTACAGCAGTAGAACAGAAAGATCGGATGAAGAAACTAATGATGTGGAATTATGACAGTGGTGCGCAAACCACCAGCAACACAGCGCTGAGGCAAAAGCGCCGCAGTAGCAGCGACCAAGCAGAGGAGAGAGAAGATAGAGGAGCAGAGCAACACCACGTCACAGCGACATCACTGCACGAGCAGCAATAGGGCACGACGCCGACACCAAGAAACGTTAAAACGCCGGCGGGAGGGAAGCACTGTGATGCGAGAGGAGAGAGTGAATGAAAATTTTGGGGCTATGAAATTTCTTTTGCATTTTCTCCTTTTCAAATTGAGTTGATTTGTCATCTTATAAGAGGAAAAAAATGAGAAGAAGCTTCTAGCATCCTCAAGAAAGCCACGAGAGGCAACAAAAAGTGAGGCTTCTTTTTCTTTTCCTTCCTTTTTTTTTATTTGTTTTGCTTTGAAATACATAAGGGCATTTTCGTAATATCATATCATATATCAGAAATATTGCTTTGTCCAAAATATAGTTAAACTTAGAAGTGTAAACTTAAATTTTAAATTTTTAACTAAGATAATAATTACAATTACGTTTTAATGAAAGGTGGTTAGAATTGGAATATTACATACTACCAAAAAAAAAAAAATTACAACTTCTTTATTCAGCATGCTTAGAGGACCCATGAAATTCCTGTAACAGCTCCTTTACTCAACTAAACATTTAAACTCCGAAACTTACTTCCTGATTTACAATCTTAATTGTCCAACTTAACTTTCTCAGATAACAACTTATATTCCAAAGTAGAACTCTTCAAACAAACAACTTATTCTACAACCATTCCAACATGGATTTTCAATCTTATAGAAACTCAATTCCAAAGATTCTTTAAACACACCTCTGAATAATGTAACATGACTTTTGATATAAATTTATTTTCTTCACAAAAACAAAATCAAAAAGCTTACTTTATAACATCACCAATTTAAACTCCAACTAGTATCCCAAGGGTTTACGGCTAATCCCAGTAATTATCATATATCCAAACATATAAATAAATCTTCCATAATTCATAATTTGTATTATACTTAACATCTCCAAACCATAGTTTGCTTTTGAAATCTCCATCCTTGAACTTTCCATGACCCAAATAATCTCAAGCACGCAAAACTCAAAATAAGACATATAGACCCTGAGATTTTGTATCATAGTCAAACTTTCCAAACTCATATTTTCGAAAAGTCAAGCCCACACTCCTTGATGGTGATATACCAATATACTACAAATCGTTGTATCTTGAACATATATTTCAGAATTTGTATATAACGAGTTTGAATCAGAAAACACTTGACCATTACAATATATTCAGAGTTTCAATAACATTCTATAACTGAAACTATAGGTTGCATAAACTTATCAGTCCCATTGACTTAAGTTTATTACTCATTGCAAAGTATACGAAATCGCTCACAACATGTTGTGCGTATATTGAGATTTATATCATCAATTCTTACTCAAATACTTATAATCAGCATACATACGTAATCTTCATATAATACCTTCGAATGTGGGTCATTGCTTAACTGATACTTTAGGTCTCAAAAACCCATATTTTTCAATACGAATTACAAAACAATGTTGACTTAGTATAACATAAGTTGATATCACTGGGTACCTTTTACTTCAAAATAAAACTAATTCACGAAGCCTAAACTTATAAATATATCTCAAATCTTGACCAGAAATCAATGCTAAACTCATTATAATCAAATAATTGGCGTTAAATCATTTCTTCCGAAATCAGATAAACATAGTACTTAAGAATCACGCTTTCAAATAAGTTGAACTTTATAATCATAAATTCATAACAAATTCAAGTCAGAACTTGAATCCCTTTTAGGAAAATCATGAAATTCATACGACTTCCAATAGCACAAATACAGTTTAGTTATAAGGTCGAGGGACAATGTGTACCTTTACATGATCTCCAAATATGACACCTCATAAGCGGTACCAAATCCAAGAGTCCAATTCCCTTGATTGCCAATCAATGCATGAATACCGAAATAATTCACCTCATATAAAATAACATTAGTCAATATGTATATCTTCTTGAAAACTACTCTAACCACCCTTATCTTACTCAAATTCCTTCCCCTTGTACACCATGGTTTTTCAAATTTAAAACTAAAAACTACTTAGCTCAACTACAAAATTACTTCCGCATCTACTTCAACAGCAACAATAATGTTATAATATATCATCCTCAATTCAACCACAATACTGTGAGCCAATCTCTCCAACATTCGAGGTAGAAAACTAATTTTATTCTAATTTAGAAATCTTTAGACAAAACAACTTTAATGGCTCCAACATGAATACAAAACTTATTGTAGAATTGTTTATATAGTTTAGGAAGATCAGAAAACAACATAGCATTTGTTCCATGAGTTGACTGATTACTTTAATAAAAAAAGGTACTAATTTATAAACTTATAACCAAAACTGCCCATTCATAGTCATCAATACACTTACAAATAACACTAATTATGTTTCAATTCACAAACTAGTTTTTGTAAACTATAGAGATTAGGACTAAACCAATGGTGAATCATCATAATACAACTAAAGCCATATAAATATGAATTAAAATCAAGAACAAAGAGGAAGGAGTTGGGTTTTGTACCTGTACAGAAAAGAGGAGTGAAATTGGAAAACAGAGACATCATCACATCCTTAATAACGAAAACATCACATGCATGAGAGAAAGAAGAGCAAGTACAGCAGCAGAACAGAAAGATCGGATGAAGAAACTCATGATGTGGAATTATGACAGTGGTGCGCAAACCACCAGCAACACAGCGCTGAGGCAAAAGCGCCGCAGTAGCAGCGACCAAGCAGAGGAGAGAGAAGATAGAGGAGCAGAGCAACACCGCGTCACAACGGCATCACTGCACGAGCAGCAACAGCGCACGACGCCGACACCAAGAAACGTCAAAACACCGGTGGGAGGGAAGCATTGTGATGCGAGTGAAGAGAGAGTGGATGAAAATTATGGGGCTTTGGAATTTCTTTTGCATTTTCTCCTTTTTAAATTGAGTTGATTTGTCATCTTATAAGAGGAGAAAAATGAGAAGAAGCTTCTAGCTTCCTCAAGAAATCCACGAGAGGCAACAAAAAGTGAGGCTTCTTTTTCTTTTCCTTCCTTTTTTTTTTTATTTGTTTTGCTTTGAAATACATAAGGGCATTTTCGTAATATCATATTATATATCAGAAATATTGCTTTGTCCAAAATATAATTAAACTTTGAAGTGTAAACTTAAATTTTAAAGTTTTAACTAAAATAATAATTACAATTACGTTTTAATGAAAGGTGGTTAGAATTGGACTATTACAAAAGGCCCTACAAACAATACTACTAGAGCCTAGCCATTTATCCTACCAAAATTTTATATCCCTTCCATTACCAATTTTCCACACCAAACTTTCTTTGTAAGTCTCCCACCCTACCCCCACACTCTTCCAAAGATGAGAACCCCTGTTAAATGCTTTAGGTTCATCAAATCTAGTAACATTTTTCTCGGGAATAAACTCAGAAGCATAATTTGTTCTATTATCAATTTTCCAGCAAAGTCTAGTGAGCCCCAACACATTAATCTGCTCATTTGTGAAAATCCCCAGCCCTCCATGATTTTTTGAATTACAAATTTTTTTCCAAGCCACCCAGTTTATCTTCTTAGTATTATTAGACCCTCCCCAGAAAAAATTCGCACAAATAGAGTCAAGTTTCTTTTTAATTGAGCAATGGAAGGGTTTCTCTTTGGAATGAAATGAAACGAGAAAAGGGCTCTAACTAGCTTGAAGCTACTAGTGGCTTCTTTATTTTCCATTCGCTTTTATTTTTTTAACATCTTTTGTTTTAAAAAAAACCCAATAACACTACGTCCATTTCACAATACATGCACCATTTTCCTTTTCAGGATGTTCCACAATACATGCAACATTTTTTCTCTTGGATGTTTTTACAATACATCTCGTCCTTTAACACATAATCACATGGGTTTGAAATGCAATCACAACCCTCTATCAGGATCGGCCCTGGGCCAGGGCAAGCGGGGCGCTTGCCTAGGGCCCATAAATCTGAAAATGCTCTTAAGTATTTTGCTTAGCGCATAGTTTCAAAGATACCTAGATTGGAGAGATGGTATCTTTTGCTGTATCAATGTGACGGAGTTAAGTGTACTACAACTTATCACCTTAAATTAAGTGTCTCAACGAGTGTTAAGATCTTACTGAAACTGAGGAATTATTAAATATTGATCATATGAAATAAGAGAAAGTTTTCTTTTTTGAAGAAACGGTGGTAAACATGAGTTAGTCAGTTTTTGGTTAGTTGTTATCTATAAAACTGCATATTTTATTAATCTCTTGTGCGTTAAGGGCCCTTTTTTTTTATCTTGCCCCGGGCCCAATAATATTCAAGAACGGCCCTGCCCTCTATCTCCTCACCCTTGGTTTGTGTGCCATATATAAATGGTGCATATATTGTGAATTAGACGTAGTATATCACTACAGCAAGTGTTGTTGCACAAGTGATAATAACAATAAGGCAACGACGACAATTTTTGCTATACCTATGTGATTTTTGTGGTAGCAACAATTTTGTTACTTTAACATTGGCTTACTTTTCGCCTCTCCCCCGCGCAAAATGTTGGGGACACTAGTAGAATAAATGCTTATTGTTGCGGTGGTATTGCTGCGGTTTTACCCATACGCATCAATATATCACGACAAAAGAAAAGGTAAAATATAAAATAACCATATTGCTGCGGTTTTTTTAAAAAAACCGCATCAATATTGTTCCAGCGGAAACTTTTTGTAAATAGTTGACCATTTGACCAACCATATTGCTGCGTTTTCTACAAAGAAACCGCAAAGAATATATTTCCAACGGATATTTTTTGAAAAAGTGGAATATTTTTTACAGGATCCGGCGCGAGATATTGCTTTGCGGTTTTACGTAAACCGCCGCAATATCTGCGCGATCCGAAAAAAACACGGGTTTGTTTTGTTTTGCTTCACTGTTTCTCTCGACTCTATCTCTCTACTCTCACACACTCTCTCTCTCTACTCTCACACTCTCTCACTCTCTTACAATTTCCGGCGAAAAGGATCCATTTTCCGGCGAAACGGTTCCGGTTTCCGGCGACAAGGGTTCACATACGCACGTTTTTCCGGTGAAAAGGGTTTTTGGTTTAGTTTTTCGCCGCTCTCCTCCGCTTATTGCTTGGTTGTTTCGGTTTTTCGCCCATCTCCTCCGGTTCTTGCTTGGTTGGTTCGGTTTTTTGCCGCTCTCCTCCGCCACTTTCGTACTTCACCGCCGGCGCCACCCTCTCCTTGTCATATTAGGTTAGTTTTTCATAATTTTTTTTTAATTTTGTTGTTTTCTTAATTAATAGTGTTTTAATGGATAATTTGGCTTAAATAGTTGTTTAAAATGCTTAGTATAAAGTATATATATGATTAGTTATAAGATTTGAGGATTAAAAACTGATTTTGTGAAGATTTTGCTTAAGTTTTTGTATGCCCTAAAATGTTATACGGGATTGTTTTTGCTTAATAAGTTCTTGTTATATTTCAAGTGATATGCCTTCATATTGATAGACTCACCAATGGGAGGGGAAGGGAAATCTAAGGAATGGTTTGGTACTTGTTGTTTGGTGATAACTTGAAATCGCGTGAATGCGATTGTTGTTTGGTGATGACTTGGAATCGCTTGAATGCGATTGTTTTTATGTACATCATAATGCCTAGATACCCGTTCAAGACTTACTCATTAGGAGTAAGTCTTGAATAGTCCCCGTTTTGGGACTGTTCTTAAACGTCACATCTCACTTAGGTAGTGAATGTGTGTTGATTCTTTGATTCTAAGTGAAATACGGTTAATCATTTCCCTAATTTGTTCTCCGGGTGCATATAAGATAAGCAATTATCTTCATCGTGTACTTGGAGAACTGAAGGGAAATGCTGCCGAATTTTACTTAGAATCAAAGATGATACATGCATTCACTAGTGGGATTGGACGTTTAAGGATGGGTTAGGTTGGAGTGATAAGGACCCAATGGAAGCATGCATTGAATATTATAGCTTGTTGTGTTATATTTATGTGAATTTTTTAATTGATAATAATTTTTTATGTATGTATGTATGTGTGAGGGTTTTTAGAAATGGATTGAAGTTGGATGTATGGAAAGCGGAATACGTTGGAGTTCGTACAAGGTGTGAATGAGTTTTGTAAACGTGCTGTAGAGCATCAGCAACTTACTTGCGAGGATGAAATTTATTGTCCATGTGTTGATTGCTACAATGTGAATACGATTTCTGATATTAGGACCATAAGAGATCATATTATCCGTCGAGGATTTAGGGCTGAGTATTATATTTGGTTATGGCATGGTGAGTAGGGAAAATATACTCAGAATAGGGTTATTGTTGATGTTGGCACTAGTAACTCATTAGAGATTGATATGTCGAATGTTGGGTTGAGAATGAAGTTGTGATTGAAGATCATGTTAGGATTGAAGGTGATGATGTAGTAGGTAATGAAAATGACCACGGAGATAATAGTGACAATGAGGATGAAGAGTTTGGTGATGATCGATTAGGTGAGATGTTGGAAGGGGCCCGTGACCATTTTAATGAGCGGCCACGAGTGTTTGACAGTTTGTCTGAAGCTGCTGGGAAACCCCTTTATCTAGTGTGTACAAAATACACTCAATTGAGTGGGGTTTTAACCATTTTCAACATCAAAGCGAAACACAATTTGACTGATGTAGGCTTCACATAACTCTTAGAAGCTTTACAAGATGTGTTTCCTGAGGGTAATTTATTACCAAAATCCACCTACTGTGCCAAAAAATTAATGTGTCCTTTGGGTTTAGAATATGAGCGGATTGATGCATGTCCGAATGATTGTGTGTTGTATCGAAATAAATGAGTATGCGGACCTTTATGAATGCCCGAGGTGTGGTAAGTCCCGCTATAAATTGCCGGATGGGGTTGAGCCTGGGCCGGGCAATACGGGTCCTTCTGCGAAAGTGTTGTGGTATCTTCCAATTGTGCCAAGGTTCAAGAGGCTCTTTTCTATCAAAGAAGATGCAAAGAACCTAAGATGGCATGCTGATCGGAGAAAGAAAGATGGGATGCTTAGGCATCCAGCATATTCTTCTCAATGGAAGGCTATAGATTCCAGATATAGGGAATTTGGTCAGGAAGCTAGGAACTTGAGACTTGCATTGTGTACGGACGGAATGAACCCTTACGGTACTTTGAGTAGTCAACATAGTACTTGGCCTGTTCTTTTAGTGATATACAATCTTCCTCCATGGTTGTGCATGAAGCGGAAGTATATTATGGTGTCTCTCTTAATTTCTGGGCCTAAGCAGCCGGGAAATGATATAGACATCTATCTTGCACCTCTCATCGAAGATCTCAAAAAGATGTGGGACGAAGGTGTTATGGTGTTTGATGCGTATTCCAATGAAGATTTCAGGCTTCGTGCTATGCTATTCTGTACTATAAATGATTATCCTGCTTATGGCAATTTGTCGGGGTATAAGGTCAAAGGAAAAAAGGCATGTCCCATTTGTGAGAATGGTATGGAGGCTACACATTTGCCAAATTGTGGAAAACATGTCTATATCATTAATAGGCAATTCCTACATAATTCTCATCCATATCGAAAGAAAAAAGCACCATTTTACGGGTTAGTTGAAAATGCTCCAGCTCCTAGACCGTTGACCGGAAAAGAAGTTTATAATCGTGTTAAAGGGATGGGCACAATATTTGGTAAGGGGGTTAAACTTTCGGAAGACGATGGTGTCATTTGGAAAAAAAGAGTCTATATTCTGGAGACTTCCTTATTGGAAATACTTACCAGTTAGACATTCTCTCGACGTAATGCATATAGAAAAAAATGTTTGTGATGCAATTATTGGTACTCTGTTGAATATGCCGGGAAAGACTAAGGATGGTCTGAAGGTTCGCAGAGATATGGAGAAATTGAAGATTCAGCCTAATTTATGGCCAAAAGTTAAGGAAAAAGCTAAGAAAGGAAAGAGAACAACAACGTATTTGCCTCCAGCTTGTTATACATTGTCTAGGCAAGAGAAACGATTGTTCTGTGAGTGTTATACAAAAGGGGATTTCGGGGGAGGCTGTTAGATGTCCTAGCCAGCAGCTTTCAGCCGGTTCGGCTACTCGTTATAGTCCAGTTGTCGATGATGTATCGTTATTGGAATCCCTCACTGAAGACTGTAAGGAGTTAGCAAATACGATTACCCTTGCCGTCGCAGACGATGATACCGTTGCTGTAACCTTGCCGAGCTCATTGTTCCATGATGCAGAAGATGCCACCGTTTATCTGACCAAGGAGGATATTGCTCAGTTCCTGAAAGGGGAGATGCTTAATATTTCTATTATCCAGGTGTACATGAGGTAACAATAATCAAAGTTATGATTTTTTTTTACATTTGATTGTATGATAGTTGTATTTTCCACATAAAATTTACATTTGTCTATTTTTTTTAGGGCAATGCATCTGACTTGGAAGGATTTGGGGCTGCTGTTCGAGTTTGTTGGATGTGCCCGGAGAGTACCGCGGATGTGAATGCATTGGAGAATTTAACGACTTACATTCAGCGTGCTTTGACTGGATCCGTCGTTGCTGGTGCTAGTATCATCTTCGCGCAAATCTTTCAAGAGTAATATTCTATCTTAATAGTTTTACAAATATTGATTGTTGCATGACATGTGAATTTTTTAAGTAATTATTGTTATTCAATCTTGCAATAGCCGTCATTGGATGCTCCTTGTCATACATCCCATGCTCGGGATAATTTACGTCTTTGATTCCGCTAGCTATCACAAGGAGCGGAAGTTAAAGATTAGAACGCCTATGATAGCATAAGTTGATCGGTTTGATATATTTTAAATGAATTTAAATTATAGTAGTGTAAATCATTTGATGTTGTTTTATGTAGTGCTTTTAGGAGGTTTCGGATGAGCGGCAACAAAGTTCGTCGGAAAAAGATTCTTTGGACGTATGTTCAGGTATAATAGACTTATTTTATTCAATTAAAAAGCCTATGTCATTCTCATTATACGATAAATTTCCTCATTTCCTCTAAACTTTTGATAAAGTACCCACAACAACAAGGAGGCACGGAGTGCGGTCATTTTATCATGCGCAACATTTTTGACGTACTCACTTTATATTCTGGTTCGGAGGATTTCGATGAAGTAAGTTTTTGTTCACTTATTATTCATTTCATATTTTATATATTTAACTATTTAAGGCTAACTTTGGTGAATGATTTTCAGGTTGCTTGTACCTTTACCCGCGATCCTTATACGGAAGATCAAATCAATGAGGTGAAAAATAAGTGGGCAAGATACTTTATTGATAATTGCATTGAGTAGGTTAGTTAATGTTAATTTTCTTTGTTTCTCTCATCCTTACAACGAATATAATTTAGTGCAACTTGTACCAACCAACATTATCGTATTGACTTGGATTTCATGATATATATATATATGTTGGATTCACATGATATCTATGTTAGATTGAATCGTATTTATTTCTTGTTGAACTTGGAATTTGGATTGTGCGTGGAAGTTGGAGGAAAATTGGTTCTTAGAGGATGATGGATGTTGGTTGTTGGATGAATTTAGGATTATATGTTGGTTGTTGGATGAATTTTGGATGATGGATGGATGTTGGATGAATTTTGGATGATGGATGGATGTTGGATGATTTTTGGATGATGGATGGATGGTTGTTGCAAATAATACTGTACAGGTTAATTCCCAATTATGGGTTTATCCAATTTACAAACGGAGCTCTGCCAAAATTTATGCAGAAAATATTCTGCTTGCGGCATCCTGCTTGCTGCATTTTGCTTCTTGCATGAGGAGGTTGATGGAACATACGTAAATATAAAATAAATTTTCAAAAAAAAAAAAAGCAGTATATTGCTGCGGTTTTTCCCAGAAACCGTAGCAATATACTGTATTTTTTATAATAGAAATATATATTGCTGCGGTTTCCAGGAAAAACCGCAGCAATATTCATATTTTTTATTATAAAAATAAAGTATATTGATGCGGTTTTTCCAAGAAACCGCAACAATAGAATTTATTTTTATAATAAAAAATATAAATATTGCTGCGGTTTGTCCTATAAACCGCAGCAATATGTTGTAATATATTGCTGTGGTTTAAAACCGCAGCAATAGTTTAATTATCTATTGTTGCGCCCTTAATTGCTGCGCGGTCAAAGCCACCGCAATAGGCCACTTAATGACTGCATCAATAAGCATTTATTTTACTAGTGGGAAGACAATGAAAACTTTGTTTATTGCAACAACAATTGTATGTTGTTGTCAAAACCCTCGTTCGCAACAACTTAAAATACGTCATTGCAATAAATACTTTTTCTTGTAGTGACTAAAAAATAAAATAATTAAAAAAAAGACAAATAAATTGAATACTTTACGTGGAAGCATTAACTTTCAAAATCAAGATTGTCAACTTTAATTTTTTGTTTAAATCCCTGATGAATGGCACAACTCCCTCTCCATGATTAACTGTTACACACAACATTTACAATTTTTATTTTTATTTTGTTAAAAAAGAACAAACGCCGCAAACAAATTATCAATTCATTATCTTCTCCCTTCCGAAATCTTCTTATATCTTATTTCAGGTTATTAGATGTAATTACACAATACATATTTACTTTCCTTTTATGTTTGTCCCAAATTAGTCTAAATACTTCCAGTTTTGGCATATATGGTCCCACTATTACTATATTAGTTGTTTTACACTCCTTTGACCTACACTCTACCTTTATCAATAAAAGTACCCAACTTTCTCTCTCCTTCAATAAAGACCCCATCAACTCTTGTCACATCTACTTTTTTTAATAAAATAACATTTGATAACCATACTATAATTTATCACCTTAAACTACATGTCCCAACAAGTGTTCAAATCTTTTTGGGACGGAGGGAGTATGAGTTTATGGTTGAAATTTTTTAATTATTTATGCATGATATAGAAGGATATTAAAACAGTATCCTTTCATTAGGTCAAAAAACGGACACGACTCAAATTCCCTTGGGGTCTAACCAAACACAGCATAATGAAATCCGATTTGGAATATATATGATTCCAAACCGTTGTTTTGCTCTAACCAAACATGCAATATTTGGTAAAGAGCGGTTTTGGTAAAATTTAGAGGTTTGATCTCATATTGTGGGAACTTGACTAGTCAATCCTCAAATTTGAGTGCTTTATAAAAAGAAACTTGGAATAGCTGATTGGACCTAAAAAATTCTTTCTAAGAAAGTTGAGTAGAAGAGCTTTTTGATATTACAGTTTTAGAATGAATGTGGTAAATTACATTTACGTCGTCCTAAAGTTCATGAAAATGACATTTATAAAAAATAAAAAGTACAATAATGAAATACTTCATGTCCTATGGATCAGTTTAACAATTAAGTAGCAATAATAAGCTAGCAACGACCACATACCAAACACCTTTATACAAACAGCTAATACAATGAGTTAGTCAAATCAGTTAGTACAATCAGCTATCAGCTATCAGCTATCAAATAATGGCCCTTTTTGGCAATTACAGGTTAGCTGTTAGTAGTTAGATGATTGTATTAGCTGTTAGCGGTTAGCTGGTTGTATTAGCTAGTTTGACTCGCTGTTTGTGTGAAAGTGTTTGGTAGATAAATGTTAGCTGATTGGTACTTTATTTTGTGCAATCACCAATAAGTATATTGGAGTAATTTATTGGTGGGCTTTTTTTTTTGGTAAAAAGTAGTAAATTTGACAAAACTTAGGATACATTAGTCATTAACCAACTATTCATAAACTTCTCTTCCAAAAAGCTCCTACTTGCTTTTCCAAAATTACCTATTTAGACTCAAAACTTCTTTTCAAAATTAGCTATCAGCTATCTAGTAATTGACAAACAAAGCCATAAATTTAAAAGCTGAGTGAGGGAGTACTTGTTTTTTGGGGTGCTTATCGCACGAGCCGAGCCTGAACTTTATTGGGCTTGGCTCGAATCGTTTATCTTTTAGCTCGGCTCGTGAGCTCGATAAGTGAAGCTCGGCTCGACTCGGCTCGATCTCGATTTGAGACAAATTAAAAATAAACCACACAACAATAAACCAAACTAAAAATTCATATTCGACATTTAAAAAAATTGTTGACAGATATTGCAGAATTATAGACTAAATTCAAAAATAACATGAAAACATCTTTTACTTTATTTTTACATGCTAACCAAATGAATTACTTACAAATACACATAAAAAATCGACAAACTAGATCTAAAACGATACAATAAGAAAGGATATGAATTGTTCAATGTAAAAAATTGCATAAATTATACGTATAATAACTTTTTTTAAGTGTTTTAGCCTATAATAACTTTTTTTAAAGTGTTTTAGCCTATAATAACTTTTTTAAGTGCTTTAGGTTATAATAATGTTTTTGTATAAAATAATCGAGCCTGTTCACGAGCTTTTCGAGCCGAACTTGGCCTAGTTCGGCTCTTTTCATTAAGTTCTTGAGACGAGCTGGAATCCGAGACGAGCTACCACGAGTCGAGCCCGAACCGTTCGCGAACAGGCCTAACTTATTATGACCCCTACTTGTTTTGTCTATGTACGAGATACATGTCGTTATTATGGCCTGCACTCGTCTCCCCCAACCACGGCGGAAGTGAAAATGACTTCATGTCTCCACGTACTTCTCACTCCTCAGCACGTCTGGCAAGACAGATGAAGGGAGTATAATTTTTTTTGTCCTTCCGAAAAAAGCGTTACCTGATCATCATTGCCAAAAAAAAGAACAAACAAACAAAACTGCAGCAGCTTTAACAAAATCAAAATTTGTTTCTTTCAAAACTCCGTTAGCCGGTAGTTTTGTCGCCCGCTTTTATCTCATCTCCCTCTCCACCTCTCTGTCTCTGCCCCCCTCTGTTTAGCTCCCGTATGTTTCAGCCAATCAGGTACTACTTTAATCACGTTAATGGTTTATTCTCATGTTTGTATTATGATGTTTTACGTTCGATATTTTGTTCTCTCGATCCTAAATTATAACCGTTTTTATTTTTCATGTGTAGGATTTTTTGATTTTGTTTGATTTCGAGCGAACAGAGAGGAGACGGGGAACCTGCTGCTGTCCGAAAATAGAAGGGGCACGAATTGATGCAATTTTTATTGAATTATTCATTTCATTATATTTGTTATCAATTCCATCTTTCGACTGTATGGTTTTCGGCTTATCATTGAATCATTTTTGGGTAATATTATTGTGTAGGAGAATTTTATAATATATGAGATGAAAAGAAGGAAATGGGAGTGGAATCGTAATAATCCGGTGATTCATCGAAATGAGAATAAGAATAAATTGCGTGATGTTTTTGGTGGCAATTTTGCTTTTCGCGTGTAGTTTCTTGGAAGGCAAACGCTGTACCAGAATATTTGTTGATCATGGAGTTAAATCTCCATCATTAGAGGTCAAAAAACAATGGGTATGACATACTTTTTGACACCTTTTCTCCATATTTCATTTACTTTTGTCGGGTGTTCAATTGATGAAACGTATGCTTTTTGCTTGAATGAATTGTGATTACGAATGCTGGCTTTATATGCAACTTGCCTTTTCAAAAAGACATTGCACTTTGATGTTGTCATCCAAAATTTCTTATACGAGTCACTACATGCATTTGTTGAGTTTTTGAGCTTTGTTTAAATTCTTATGAGGTAGCGACATAGCAATTCTAGCTTTGACCTTACTCGTTTGCTTTCAAGTTCTTGTCGAATATTTGTTCTTTTAAATTGAAGGGTAAGATGCATGGGAGGATACAAAAGGTTATCTGCCAGAAAATAAAAAGGGGTGGCCGGTAACCGCTCCTCCAAATCCTCCCAAAAAGGGAGGGGGGCGGCGGGGAAGGTTGAGGACTTCGCCTATTGGTCTTGAGGCGTCTGCGATTCTACCATGTTCCTCCATCTGCATCAATTACTTGAGCTAACACTTGGTGTCTTGGTTAGTGGTGTAAAGGAAGTATACAAAGGGTTTTCAGAATTGTTGACACTAATGGTTTGTTTGGTACTTCTATATGGTAATATATGTTGGTAAGGGTACTGAATTCATATGTACTTTTGCACATTTAGTGTATATCATGTCAATGACCATAGAATGCTTGTCCACCTTCAATATATATAGTTGGAATGGAAACTTGTAAGGAAAATCACATGTTTGGGAATGGAATTACTTTATTATGGTATCATAATTATGAACGAAGGATTTTATTATTATTACCAACATACAATACCACCTACCAAATAGGCCGTTCATACTAAACACTCGGTAAGCAAGCTTGCCCTTTTGACATACAAATGTTTACGCTCAAAATTTAACTTTGATAAATGAGCTATAGAAGCTATGCTTTATCCAGCTTCCCACTTAATATACGACCCCCCATACTGTTCAAAACATGCAGATGCATTGGAAGTATCTTCTGTAGTTAAGATAGAGCGATACTGGTATTATGTTGAAGTTAATATGCATCAGTGCAGTCTGTGCAGACAGTATCGTCTCTCTTCAAAGTAGAGACCTTTATTAGCACATAATTCTGATACATGTGCTGCTGTGTAATACATTTTAAAACATACAGAAACACGTTCATTCAACAACATTCCCCAACCCACCACTTTCAGATTTTTTCGCTTTGTTTTGTCTCCTATGACGTGGAGATATGATCTATAATTCCCCAAAAGGAGTCGGTCTGATAGGTGTGTCACGACATTTTTCTCACTAGAGACTAGAGACTAGAGAGCAGTTGATTTGTGCAATGCTGTTGACGCATCTTTAGTTGGTGTCTAGATGTCATATAATGTTTAGTAGGTTCTCTCAAACGTATGATTCATCAATATTTATTTATCATACTGAATAATTGATTTAATTCTCTGTTAACAGGCGGAATTCACGCAGAAAAGTTGCTCCAAAGAATTGGCAATAATTATAAAAGAGCTTGGGGACTGTGACTTCTATTTGTCATTGAAGACCAATAAAATTGAAATTGGATCAGGTGCAGTTTTGTTCAAACAAAGAGGACCTGATAAAATTTTGACTACCTTGCAATCCAATCTCCAAGAACTTGTTTTGGGTTGTTTAAGAAAGAATTACCATCATTTCCCTACTTTTAGCGAACAAGATGGCCGTACTAGTCGTGCTAAATTGTCTTTCCATCAGTCTAGTATTCCTAGACGATACTTGGCTGAAAAGCCTCCCAAAGGTAGTATACTAGATGCATGCTGTTTTAGTTCTCTCTGAGTTCCTTATTATTTATCCCATTCCAATTCCTATATGTTGCCTGTTGCTAATGTTCCGAAACTGTTTGATGCAATAGCTTCCAGTACCGCTGCTAGTCCAATAAACGATATTTTTGACGACCCAATTATCATACCACCTGATTTGCTTTTTCCACCTCCTCCACCTGTGACCACTGAAGATTCAGCAACCACTTCAGGAATGGAAGAACATAACAAAGACATGAACAAAATTATAACTGTTGCTGCGTCCATAGCGGGAGCAGTTGTCATTTTTGCCCTGGTGTTATTTTGTTGTCTGATGAGAGGCCACAGTGGCTTTGCGGATATGCAGAGAGATGAGAAGCCTCTTCTGACAATGAGTGGAAGTGGCTTTTCTGCTGGTAATCTCAGTGTTACTCTCTCCACCCTTTCAATGGTACTTTTTTAATTGATCTGAAAGGAAGTACATATTACTGATCTCTCAAAAAATTCAATCTGTCAGGTTCTTCAAGTAGTGCTGATATTGGGGATGTTGGAAGAAATACAGCTTCCAACAACTCGGCTCAAGTGCATGATGGACACGGCAGTTCTTTGGCTGTTATTTCAGAACATAGTCCTGATGCTGGAAATGCTCAAGGATTGCATGCTGAGAAACATACTGCCGGAAAGTCAAGTCCTCCTCCTCCTGCACCAGCTGCACCACCACCTCCACCACCAAAGCCTAAACCTCAGCCTCCACCTCCACCAAAAGGTGTTCGACCTCCACCTGCACCTCCAAAAGCAGGTGCTAGAAGCCGGTCAGCTTCTAGTGATGCTAACGATCCTACAGGTGACCCTGATGCCCCAAGAACAAAGCTAAAGCCATTCTTCTGGGATAAAGTGGTAGGCAATGCTGAACAGTCTATGGTGTGGGATGAAATTCGAGCGGGATCTTTCCAGTAAGATTCTAAACAAGTCTTAATTTTATCTTGAAGGAGTTTGCTCACCGTTACATGTATCTTGAGAGGGGATATAACTCTATGTTCATTTTTAGAATGCTAGGCTCACAATATCAACTTAATTGTCAATGTTGGTTTGGATACATACTGGAATGTTTTGAAGTTCTTAATTTCTGTGGTAACACTGGAATAATCAGAAATTGCATAATTTTCAGGTTCAATGAAGAGATGATAGAATCTCTGTTTGGATATAATCCTGATGACAAAAGGAACGCTGATCGTAGAAACCGATCCAATGATCCTACTCAACCACAGTATACACAGATAATTGATTCAAAGAAGTCTCAGAACTTGTCCATTCTTCTCAAAGCACTTAATGTATCCACAGAAGAAGTTCGTGATGCCCTTCTCGAAGGTACTTTTCTCTCTGTCTCTTCTCTCTTTTCTGCGGTATATGTCAGCTTCCACGTGCATTTCTGCATTTATACAATACACAACATATTTCTTGGAAAACATACACTACGAACAGCAATTTGCTTGAATACAGAGTATGTTGCCAGGGAAAATAATCATAGTTTGCACAGCGCGCGGATTACATTTAGAAAATGTGCTAGCTTGAGATATTTTCTTGATTCGCATACTTTTCTTTCTTGTAGTCATAGATTCACTCCACATACATAATATGTCTGCACACATCATTATTTATTTTGCGCGAGTTACTTTTATATATATATATATATATATATATATATATATATATATATATATATATATATATATATATATATATAGAAGTGAGTTCATATGAGAATGCATAATTACATGAGAAATGAGAATAGATTTTACACGCTATAACTCTAATGAACAAGTGACGTAACTCTAATGAAAAAGAGATGTAACTCCAAAAAAAAATTATTTAAAAATTATTTTCCAAAAAAATAATTTTTTTTGGGCTCGAAGCTTTTTTGGGGATATAAGTCTAATGAACAAGTGGTGTAACTCTAATCGAATCCTGTGGTTGAGATTCATTCTCATTTCTCATGTAAGGAGGCATTCTCATGTGATCCTGCCCCTATATATATATATATATATATATATATATATATATATATATATATATGTATGTATATATATATATATATATATATGTATGTATATATTGTATATATTGTATATATATATATATATATATATGTATGTATATATTGTATATATATATATATATATATATATATATATATATATGTATATATATATTGTATATATATATATATATGTATATATGTATTATGTTGCTAGGTTTTCCAAATTCTGGGGGCTCCCCCTCCCAATCGTTCAAAGGACCGCCTCTGTACAACTCATGTGATGAACATAAGTGCATATCAATGTGAATACCTGTGATATGTTATTTTGACAGTATACATCTGCTCTTTGAAATGGTATAACTGTATACTATAGTGGGCTTCTTATTTTATATCAATAACCATATTTGTGACTGATCGCAACGGATACCAAGTCATTGAGGGGAAATAAGCCTTCAAGACGACTATCTTAAGCTTGTCAAAGGTGGTGAATGATTTGTTCGTATATCCCTCAAAATGAATATTATTCTGCTGCTTGCTAATTTTGATGTCAGGTGGATGCTGGTTAATGCTTTTTTCATATTATTCTTTTTTAATAAGTGACAGTCTAAGGTGTGTGTGCATGAGTTAGGTAACGAACTTCCGGCAGAGCTATTGCAAACATTGCTGAGAATGGCACCAACACAAGAAGAAGAACTAAAGCTTCGATTATTTAATGGTGATGTTTCTCAACTTGGACCTGCAGAAAGATTCCTGAAAGTATTGGTTGATATCCCGTTTGCTTTTAGAAGAATGGAATCACTGATGTTCATGATGACATTCAAGGAAGAAGTCTCCAGTATTAAAGAGTCCTTTGTTACTTTGGAGGTAAGAAAGTTCTAACCATCCATTGTATTCAAAATATCTGTTTTATTTCCGTTCTACATATCCCTTTGACCTTGGGAATAGTATCTTAAGGAAATATATAAGTTTCTAATAAACGTAGGTTTTATTCTGTTTTAAATTACCCGAACTCCCATCGTCTCAAAGAATATATATAGGGAAGCCGATTAGCCGAATTCAGATCTAAAAGTTAAATTTGGTCATGCCAAATTCTTAGCTTCCAATGAGCTGTTGACCTTTTCACTAAGTGTATGTAGTACTTCCCTGAACATAAAAGAGTATATGACTTATAGATCTTTAGGTCTTTGTCTGAAGTTTGTAGGTGCATATGAGTTTTGTTTTGTCTTACAGGTGGCTTGTGATGAACTCAAAAAGAGTAGACTATTCCTTAAACTCTTGGAAGCTGTTCTGAAAACTGGCAACCGTATGAATGATGGCACCTACCGTGGAGGTGCTCAGGCGTTCAAACTTGATACCCTCTTAAAACTTGCTGATGTGAAAGGAACGGATGGTAAGACAACACTTTTACATTTTGTTGCTCAGGAGATAATTCGCTCAGAAGGTTTGAAAGCTCTGCGTGCTGCAAAAGATAACCGAAGTATATCCAGTATGAAGACTGAGGATTTTGTTGAGGATGCCACCTATGATCCAACAGAACATTACCGCACTCTTGGCCTCCAAGTTGTGTCAGGTATAAGCAATGAACTGGAAAATGTAAAAAAGGCAGCAGTTATTGACGGTGATGTACTTACATCAACAGTATCCAAGCTTGGCCAGTCGATAGTGAAAATAAAGAATTTCTTAGACAATGAAATGAGTAGTCCTGAGGAAGAGACGGGGTTCCATCAGGCTCTTGTAAGTTTTGTAGAGCATTCAGAAGGTCAGGTAACATGGCTACTAGAAGAAGAACAAAGGATATCAGGTTTGGTGAGAAAAACAGCTGACTATTTCCATGGAAATGCCGGAAGGGAAGAAGGCCTGCGTTTGTTTAGTATTGTGCGCGACTTTCTCTTACTGTTGGATAGAATTTGTACAGATCTAAAACAATCTTTTGCAAAGGAAGCAAAAAACACAGGCAAGGAATCATCAGTTAAAAAGCCTTCTCCAGATCAGAATCAATCAATACAGGACATGCGGCAAAAATTATTTCCTGCCATTGCAGATAGACGTGTGGATGACTCCAGTTCAGATTCAGACGATGACTGATTAGAATTACCCCAGTAGGTATTGTAGATTTCTTCTTTTTTCCTGATTTAACTTTTATTGATATCATTATTTGCCTGGGATCTAATTAAGCACTCACTAGTCACTAGAGTAGTCATATAGCGTCTGGAAATCGTCTGTGCTTTCTCTGTGAGTATTTATGCTGAATTTCTCTGTGATTTTACTTGATGGGAAGAGTAGTCCTAAAGTATAGCAGTGATTTAGCCGTTGTTTAGATAATGCTCGTCTCTTTAGCTCGCAGAAGCTTCTTGAGCTTTCTTATGTTTCTCATTATTCATTGTTCAAATATAATGCTTCATCTGCTTTAGTACTGGTTCCTGGAAATTTCTGTAAAATTCTCTTACATGTGATGCACGTCGAATGTGATTGGAGCAGATTATGATGCAAGTACTATTCAATTAAGGAAAAATTTACGCTAGGGGCCCCAACAATGGCCAAACTTTTTTATAGGTCTCAACTATGAATTACCCTATGGAGGTACCAAGTCCTAACTATGGGAGATCATGACTTTACTTGGGCAGTTGGGCTAGATGACTTGTGACTTGTTCATCAGGTTAATTTCGCGGGGGACCGTATAACTTACTCCACTTGGCTAGGGAAGACGATGAGATTCATTATCACACTCCCTTGCAGAAAGTTCTTCAAAAGGAATCTATCTTTGCTCCTCCAAATTCTTGTTTGTATAAATGAGATCCATCCAATACTAGAAGATAAAACAAAAAACCTCAACAGCTTGAATAGATGAAAAATCGTCCTTCCTAGCTTTCTCAATGGATTTTCAAATGACTGATGGAATAATCATTGACAAATCTTCACACTTTTCCTCTTTTCTAATACAGGTTAATTGTAAGTGTAACTTGAAAACCGTTTCTTGATGTCAGGAGGCTTTAATAACAACCAATTTTAGGCAAATCAAAGGAAAAAAAATGGATCCATGTTTTAGTAGTATAATATTCTCAAACATAGAAAAGAACCCACAAATTAAAACACCCAGCTTGTTTTTTCTTCATTTTATCATCAAATGAATTTGGCTGAAAACTAATTCAGATAATTGAGGTCGATTTTACCCAGATGATAATTAAGTTAGATAAACAGAATTTGCGAGGATTTATTGTAACCAACCAGAAGCTGGTAAATTCAGAATTTGCTCTTTGAGGATTTGTTTGTGCTGAGAATGGAAAAAAGTCGCCATTTTGTTATGTGGGTCTTAGTGAAACAATGTCGTTTTAGGTTTTCGAGGTTGAATGTTAAAGAAGATATGGAAAAAAGTCGCCGACCAGGCGATCGCCGTGGTAGTGTTAATTAATTTTTAATTTTCTATGATGATTTAGTTTCTTTATGATGTTAATTTATTGATTGATTTTCATATAGTTTAATAGTTAGTTCATATGTGTTAATTTGTAATAAATAATGAATATAGGAAACGATGAGTGATACACCTAGATCAAAAAAATCAAAGGCAATGGGAAAACAACCCGATCTTTGACAATGTTTCTTTGCGTTGTAAAATTTTTAATATTGAATATCTTTTGTCTTTTTTTTGTGACCCCCCGATTTTGAAATCCTGGCTCCGCCACTGATCGGGAGCCTGGAACAAATATGCAAACTTTCATATTTTTCTGAAGAAAGGTTTTCCATGGTACCTGAGATATGGGATTGTTCATAAGATTTAAAGGTTGCGACTTGCGATTACAAATTTTCTATTTTTGCAACTTCTTTTTCGTGAGTTTGTCCTCAAATAATAAGCTGAATAGTAGCATACCGTAAGGGAATTATTTGGGAAAAACGATATTTTTGGTACTAATTCTTTTTTTCTCAAAAATTACAAATTACCATTGTGATATATCACTAGCTGAACAGTTCAGTTTTGGTTTTATCCAAACGGTTCAGTTCGTATGAGTTCGGTTGAAAACAGTTAAAAATATCAACTTTTGATTCAATTCAGTTAAATTTTCCATCAGTTCAGTTCAGTTCATTTACTTTATTTTTCCAATTGCACTTCAGTTTAGTTGCAGTTAACATTCGACCAAACCAGTTGAACTGTTCAATGTATCAATTAACCACGTAACCACAGTTATTTTTCAGTTTCGATTTAGTTCAGTTGTAGTTTATTTCGGACTATACTCGATCAGTTTAACCGTTAAATGGTTAAATACATAACAATTCAACGTATTGATAATTATTTTCACTTTCGGTTCAGTTAATTTAAGTTGAAGTTTATTTTCAGGTTATACCCGAACAATTCTTTTCAGTTTTGATTCGGTTAATTTAAATTCTTGACTAAAATCACATCAATTCGGTTACTCTTCCCAGTTAATTTCAGTTCTTAATTAAACTCACATTCATTGGGTCAATTTCAGTTATTGATGAAAAACATGTTGGTTATACTTCCCGAAAAACTTGTACGAATGTCACACCGATAAATATTTACTTTATTGATATTGTACTTGATTAATATTTTGAATCACATCGTTTAAGATAAAGTTTAAGACAAGTTTAGTTCTAAATCCCAAGTAACACTGATATTTTAGATTAATATATCAATATAAGTCTATACGCTAATTAAAGATAAAAATAATATTCATTTAAGTTAATTGTCGTTATATGTGATGAATTTCAAAACTAATTTGTCTACCTAAAGGATTCCAAGTACTTATTGGACTAGATGAACATGTCAATAAACTAATTGAAGATAACAATACTCCATATACGTTAGTCGTCTTTAAGTCGATAAACTAATTAAAGACACTTAGTTGAATTGAATCAATATGTTACTAGATAAGATCAATGTATCTATGTAAGTTGATAAGCTAATTGAAGAATCCAAAACATCATTTAAGTTTAGCGTATATATGTGGAAGTTATTTTTTAACAAAACAACATCTAATTGAACTGAAATAAGTCGTTATTGGATAAGATCGATGTATCCATCTAAGTGGATAAGCTAAATATAACAATAATCCATTTAAGTTATTCGTCTT
Source organism: Beta corolliflora (assembly GCA_947648045.1). Classification (NCBI taxonomy): domain Eukaryota; kingdom Viridiplantae; phylum Streptophyta; class Magnoliopsida; order Caryophyllales; family Amaranthaceae; genus Beta; species Beta corolliflora. The sequence goes on along the minus strand of CANSZD010002617.1, from coordinate 66,017 downwards.
TTTGTGAAATGCATTTCGAAAGTGAATATATTTTACTGAACTAAAACAAGTTGTTATTGCCTAAGATCGATTGAAACAAAGTATATACATTTTATTTGATCTCCTTTATTTGCTCGCACTAAAAAATGACTTAATGGATCCGATTTTGGTAGAACCGGATTAATTTTTTGTGTCGTTCCACTAGTGGTAAGTCGACAGGTTCAAGTTAACAATTGTAACACCTCAAATTCATTTTCCTATAAAGGAAGCTGGTAGCGTTACCGCCGCGATGAAACACAAGGCTATTGGAAAGATAATTTCTTTTAACTCTAACTATACTTTTTTAAAATCTCAAACTAAGCGGAAAAATCTAAAACAAAAAGAAAAAATAAATCTCTTATTACTATTTGGAAGCATGTTGCCCCAAAACTTACAATTCAAAACTTAATATCCAAAACATAGAGTAATAATTGACAAGAACCGTCCTAATTAGGCTCGTTCCGTCATTTTCAGTCCTAACAACATTGATTATTCCTCGGTCCCAGCTTTGGAGTACTGTTTACAAATAATGTCCTAGTGGATCAGTTACAAGCTTAACCAATTAATTATTTTTAAAGATTCATTTACTTGTTTTCTCTCTCCTTCCTCCTCTTTCTCTCTCCTCCCTCCTTGTCCCTTGACTAGGCCTGGCAAAAGCTGACCCAACCCGATAACCCAACCCGAACCCGACCTGAAATTAGCGGGTTTGGGTTGAGGTTTTCAACCCGATTAGTTAAATGGGTCGACCTGAACCCGACCTGAAAGATAAATGGGTCAGGTTCAGGTCGAAATTTCTGACCTGAAAATGACCCGCCTGACCTGATTTTTAAATGGGTCAAAATCAGGTTGGGTCAACTCGTATAACCCAACCCGGATAATTATAAGTTGTTGGTTTGCCCAATGCCCAACCCAAAAGATGAAAACATTGCCCAGCCCAAAAACAAATTCTTAACCTAAGTCTCCTAACCCTAGAATAATTTCTAACGCAGTCATTCTCAATCTCTCTCTCTCTCAGACACAGTTTCTCACTCTCTCTAGATCTCACTCTCAGTTTCAATCTATCTTCTTCGCTGCAAATTTCTATTTGCTCACTCGCAATTTCTTCGTTGCTCTTCATCAAGAGATCAACATCAAAAACCAGGTATTCATCGTTGCTCTTCATTTTCTTCAATTCGTATTTTCTTAGCTCTTCGTTGCTCTAATTTTTTTTTCGTTGCTTTTTCTTCACTCTCCTTTAGAATATTTGCTGCTCTTCTTCAACATCAGGTATTCTTCTTTTGTCAATTTTTTTTTCTTATTTTGTCCTTTATTTTCTTATTTTCCCATTTATTTTCTTTCGTTTTTTCTGCTATTTTTCTGTTTTTTATATGATTTTCGTATTTTGTCATTTATTTTGTTTGCTCTTTCTTTCGTTCTTTTTCCTGCTATTTTTCTGTTTTTCTATTTTTCTATGTGATTTTCGTATTTTGTCATTTATTTTCTTATTTTGTCATTTATTTTCTTTGCTCTTTTCTTTTTTTTTTTCCTGTTTTTTTATTCTGTTTTCCTATGTTTTTAATGTTCTGTATTTTTTTCTATATTTTCTGTTTTTAATTTATGCCTTATTCTGTATATTTTCTCGAAATATAATTTTCGTTTTTAACTTGTTCATGAATTATTGAGTATATTTTCTGTTTTTAATTTATGCCTTAATCTATATATTTTTTCTACTTTTCTGTTTTCCTATCTTTTCTTCTAGTTTATTCATTTGTTTAGATTCTGGGTTTTTCAGTTAATATGGCTGATGACAACTTCAAGGAGTAAATTAAGCTCTCATCAGAGGCAGAGGAGGAGATTGACTCCACTCCTACAAATACTGTGAAACCAAAAAAAGGAGAAATCTGATAGTAATAAGTTTGGAGTGCTACTGACTGGTAAGAAAAGCCCACGTAGGCTTACATCAAATATTTGGACGCACTTTAATTTTCTTGAGGAACCTGATGAGAATGGTAATTTGGTATGCAAATGTAAGAAATGTGGGCAGTCTTACAATGTTGATAGTAAGATGGGGACTGGGAATTTGATTCGTCATGTAAAAAATTGTAAAATGAGGTCTTTTAGGGATGTTGGGCAAATGATTATGGAAAATTTTTCTTCTGGTTTAGAGTATAGGATTGCTAAGTTTGATCCTGATTTCTTTCGTGAACTATTGAGTCTTGCTCTTGTGCAGCATGATCTTCCATTTCAGTTTGTAGAGTATGCTGGGATTAGGAAATGTTTGAGTTATTTGCACCCTGATTATAAATATGTTTCTCAAAATACAATAAAGGGTGATATTATGAAGATGTTTAAATGGGAGAAAGAGAAACTTAAATCTGAGTTAGGCTTAGTTCCTGGTAGAATTGCATTGACTTCAGATTGTTGGACTTCTATAACCACAGATGGGTATATATCTTTGACTGCACATTACGTTGATAAGCATTGGTGTTTGCAAAAAAGAATTTTAAATTTATGTTTCATGCCTCCTCCTCATACGGGGGTTCATTTATGTGATCATGTTTATGGTTTGTTGAAGGAATGGGGTATCCAAAAAAAAATCTGTTCTATTACTTTGGATAATGCATCCTCTAATGATGTTTTTGCTGAAAATCTCAAGGGGAAACTTGACTTAATTTGTGGGGGGGGGGAGTTTTTCATGTGAGATGTTGTGCTCACATTTTAAATTTGGTTGTTCAAGATGGTTTAAAGGAGATTGATGCTGCTGTGATTAAGGTAAGGGAGAGTGCTAAATATTGTAAAGGTTCCCAATCTAGAAAAGAGAGATTCAAAAGTTGTGTTGCTCATGTTGAACTACAATCGGTTAAAGGTTTGAAACAAGATATTCCTACGAGATGGAATTCCACCTATTTGATGCTCGAGAGTGCCTTGTATTACAAAAAAGCATTGATTCATTTTCAAAAAATTAATGCAAATTATGTTCATTGTCCTTCCATAGAAGTGTGGGCTAGAATAGAAAAAAAATTTAAGTTTTTGAAGGTGTTTTATGAAGTAACCCTTGCCTTTTCTGGAACTAAATATCCTACTGCCAATCTATATTTTAATAATGTGTTGAGGGTTAGATTGTTGCTGAAACATGAAATGGGAAGTTCTGATTTGCTTATGCACAAATTGGCTAGTAAGATGTATGAGAAATTTGGGAAATATTGGTCTAAATTCAGCACTTTTATGGCTGTTGCTGTGGTGTTAGACCTACGTTTAAGTTGCAATGTGTTCAATGGAGTTTTCAGAGGGTTTATGGGGATAGTTTTGAGTATGAGTTAGAGTTTTCCAAGGTAAAAGATAAGTTGAAAGACTTGTATGAAGTTTATGCTGCCTCTTATGCATCATCGAGCAAAAATGTGGCTGCTCATGGACAAAGTCGCTGTGTTGGAATTTCTTCAAGTGATGATTTGATGACGGTAAATCTGGTTTTTTATATTGTTTATATAATTTAATATTCATATATTTTTTTGTCTAGTTTACTAAAATATGATGTTGTTTTTGTATCTCTTGGTTTCTTTTTTTAGGATTTTGATTGTTTCTCTGCCGAACAATCAACTGTGGCTGCCAAAACTGATATGGAGTTGTATTTTGAGGAGCACCTTATCCCTCGCACTACCAACATCGATATTTTATCGTATTGGAAAGGGAATATGGTCCGTTATCCAATATTAGCTCAACTTGCAAGGGATATACTTGCTGTCCCCATTTCTACAGTGGCCTCTGAATCAGCTTTTAGTACCGGAGGTCGGGTACTAGATTGCTTTAGGAGCTCCTTGAAGTCTTCCACTGTTGAGGGTATCATATGCCTAAGGGATTGGTCATTTGGTGAAGGTAATGAAAGTTTTAAACTTTTTATTAGTTTAATTTCAGCTAGTTTTTTTCTTCTTTGCTTTGTTTTTTAATCTGAATTTTTATTAATTGTGTAGCAAAAATGGATCCACAACTTGAGGCGTTATGCGGAGCCGTCATGAAGCTCAAGGTCGAAGAGGAAGTGGATGATGTGCCTCAATAATTGCCTTCCCCAAGTGTGCCAAGTGTTGACCTTGAGAGTCCTCGTCAATCGACCTCAACAATGTTTGTTTGAGTTATGGTGTTCTAATACATTAAGGATACATTAATCTGTTTTATTTTATAAAACTTAGCTGATTTGGTTTGTAATATTTTATGACCGCTCGTCCTCCGTACTATGTTTGTGATATTGCCAAGTATGAACTTGGTTAGCTAAAAGCATGAAACTTTGTTGCAATTTCAAGGCCTGCAACTTATGTCTTTACTATGCAACTGTTTTGAAGAAAAACAAAATCAGGTTATATGGATCGGGTCAACCTGAAAAAAGCGGGTTAAACGGGTTCGGGTTGACCCATTTAAAACCCCGATTTAAAAAAATCGGGTCAAACAGGATCGGGTCGGGGTTGCCCCGATAATTTTCGAGATCAGGTTAGGGTTAAGGATCTTGACCTGAAAACTAAAACAGATCAGGTTCAGGTTAGGGGGTATTCGACCCGATTTTACTTGACCCGAACAAGAACCCGACCCAAACCGACCTGATTGCCAGGCCTACCATTGACACCTCTCCTCTTCCCCCTTCCCTGCAAACCTCCTCCGTCGTAATTATGGTCATCAACCTAACTTAAACCATAGTAGAACACGAATCAACAACCAAATCAGGTAGAAATCTTTGCCTGAAATGAAAATCTCCATTACAATGCAACTAAATATGACCAAAATTCAACATCACAATTCACAATACACAACAATTAAAATCAAAGTCGAATCAAAATGCACTGATTTTCTATCAAAATTTATTAAACTTTTTATATTTTCTTTAACAATTATCCGCCAAAAGAAGGCTCTAAACATATACTCAAAGTCCCATGCTCACACTCTTCCAAAAGAAGCCTCTTAACATATACTCAAAGTCAAAGCAAGGACATGTCCTGGGGCTTGTGTCAAGAAGCAAACTGTTGAGAAAGTCACTAAGAAGTAGGTTATTAAAACAAAACCTGTGGTGGCTAGAGCAACAGAGTATGTAATGATTCCTGCTGAGAAGGTGGTCACTAGGTTGTCAGTACAGCCAAAGGTTCCATGCACACCTATTAATAATAGGTTTGATGCTTTGACAGCCACTACTGAGTAGATTTTCTACGAGGTAAATGGGGATATTGCCAAAGAGATGCAGGAGTTAGAGGACACTGACCCTCCCCATCGATAACATATTGGTGTGGAATGTCAGGGGACTGAATTGGGGAACAAAACAAGCCGCAGTGAGGAAGTTCATTGCTTCTAGTAAATTTTCCCTGTTTGGTATCCTGGAAACTAAGGTAAAGATGTCCAAGATGGGGACATTTTATCAAAATTTATGTCGAGGTTGGTGTTTCACAACAGATAGTTGTGAAGTGGATAAAGGTACGATTGTAATTGCATGGTTACCATCCTCTTTCAATTTGTCTATTGAATTGGTTACAACCCAGATGATCCATTGCAAAATTGAACTTATGGGGCCGGCTTCTACTTTTATGTGTACTTTTGTTTATGGATCGGATGATAAACATGAGAGGACAGTGTTGTGGAATGATCTTGCTAGAATTAAAACCACAATCCCTTCGGTGATTCTTGGAGATTTTAATGTGGTACTGAACTTTGATGAAAGGATAGGCTCCCCTGTGAGATTGCATGAAATTGAAGAGTTTAGTGACTGTATGGAAGGATGTGAGTTGACAGACATCAAATAAGCTGGCAGGTTCTTCACTTGGACAAATAAACAGGAAGGGGTAAATAGGGTGTTCTCTAAATTAGATTGGGTGGTTGCTAATGATGAGTGGTGAACTCAATTTGAGTCTGTTGTGGTGACATACTTGCCTGAGGGTGAGTATGACCATTGTCATGGTCTTCTTAGTGTATATAAGGAACATGGTGGAAGGAAGCCTTTTAGATTCTATAATATGTGGCTGTAGGCTCTTGGTTTTATGGAGTTAGTG
>CANSZD010002617.1:0-55000 GCA_947648045.1 Beta corolliflora | reverse complement strand
AAAGAAATATAATGCAATTACATTACAAAAAAGACTAAAACAAAAAATTTACTACAAATTAAATTCATATATTGATTATAAATAATTTTTCTACAAAATATATACATAAAATAAAATCGAAAAATTAAAAATCAAAAACCAAAATTACGACAGCAAAAACAACAAAATGTAAAAACAAGAACATCAAAAATATATGGTGGCTGCCACCACCAAAACCCTTAACAACCCTTGAACTACCACCACCACAACCCTTGAACAACAACATCACTGAAGCGCGTTGAGCCCACTTTATCTGCGGCGCGGTGTTGCGCCAGTTTCGAGGACGAGATGAGGCTGAACACGAGGACGAGCACTCACCTTCAATCAGACGAGAAGTCGTTAAGCCAATGATGTATCGTATTTTTATATAGGTTTTAGTTGCATTTAGGTTGCATTTTAGGAACATTTAGGTTCATTGTAGTGATAACTTTTCTTAAAATCGAGTAATGTTCACTCTTTTATTCATAACTTTTGACTCATTAGTTATAATTGGATGATTCCAGCGGCATTAGAAAGTAGTCTTGAAGAGCTTTCCAACGATAGATTGCACAGCCCAAGGCGAGTTATATTCTAGGAGATATGGGCTTCGCAAGTTGGCCCAGTTTGCCTGAGGCTTCCTACGCGCGCGCGGATTACTTTATTCCGCCCATTTAATGATATAATTGGTCTTTCCTTATCTTGTAACTTGGTTTCCTACTAGTATTAGGAGATATAACTTTATATTAGAGATTTCTAATTAGGTTTGGAGATCTATTACTCATTATTAGTGGTGATGCTTAATCTTAGTGTTTTAATTATCATATATATCATAGTTTGTCATATATTTTTATTAGTTTAGTTATTAGTTTATAGATTCTTCTTGATATTAGAATTGTGTAGCTATTTCATAGTCTAAAATCAACTAGTGTTTAATCTTGCACCTCCCTGAATTCGACCTGTATGTGCTACGACACCGTTCACATGCGGTATTAAAATAAAACCGTAACAGCCAACAAAATCGCACTCAGATTTGAAATCGCACAACAACAAGATGCGGTTCTCTCTCGTCCCCTACCACCGTGCACCTGCACTCACCTTCAATCGACGAACGACGAATCAACGCCCACCAGCAAGATCTGCAAACGTCGTGCTCGATGACCACAATCGACGAGCCATCCATGAGAAAGCAAGCCCGGTAGATATCGGGAATAGTGCCGAGAAACCATCACGTAACGCCGAAAAATCAATGAGTTAGAGAGGGAGAAGAAGGAGGAAAGAGAGGTGGGGCGCCGGAAAATGATGGAGGTGGAGTAGGAGGGAGGATGAATAAGTGAGAGGGAGGATGAGTGGGAAGTGGAGCACATGAGGAGCACGAGAGAATGAGAGAGTGAAATGGAGAATGGGTGAGAAATGGTAATGAAGTTTAAAAAAGGCGCCCAACTAGGAAAAGAAACCCTAGTAATAGAATAAACTTATTACTGCAGTTTTTTCTAAAAACCACAGTAATAGATTAAAATATTAAAAAAAATTAATCTATTGCTGCGGTTTCCCCTAGGAACCGCAGCAATATGTTGTTTTACACGCTTTTTTTCCAGTCCCATACAGTTTATTGCTGCGTAAATTGAAACGAAAAGAAAGTTTTCCGGAAAAAGCCAGTGACCCGGGCGGAGGGAGTGACTTGGGCGCTCGGGTTGGGGTTGACCCCGGCGGGTCTGACCATCAAAATTGAAAATTCAGTTTTCCGCAAACAGACCCGGACGGGTCTATTGACCCAAGCACTCGGGTCACTTTTTCTGTTTCGTCAGCTCACTTTCTAACGACCATATCTCACTCGTTTTTCATCGGAATTCGGCTTGTCACCACTCGTTGGAAAGCTATTGAATTAAGCATTCATCTTCAACTGGAATCGCTCAAACATGTTTTGTGTGCTGATAGTCATGGCCATTTGAAGTTGACCCTTGTGCGCAAACCCTTCCAAAACTTCTTATATTTGCCCCCATGAACTTGGTGATGCTTCCTTGACCTTACTCTTCGATCTTAATATCCGGGGTTGTGCCAGCATCCTCCAGGCATACTCATAAGTCCTGAAATAAAACAAAGCGCCCAAAGAAAGTGCATACAAGGAGGAAAATTGCACAAATTAAGGAAATAGCAAACAAACTAGCCTAAACTAACTCAAAAACAACTATAATACCAACTAAAAGCTATCAAAAAGTAAAGTAATAAACAAGACATTACTGCATGCTCGACGACTACCTGTAAGGCAAATCTATTCACCATCAATGTAAGGTTGGAATGGGTCGTTGTAGAGTCAAATTACATTGACCAAAAACAAACGTAAATTCACCAAAAAAATTGGTAGCCAAATCATATATTTTTTGTAGAGGTTTTTGTGGGATCAGATACGATTGAATAATCTCTCCTCCTCCATTAATTTTTAATGTTCAAGAGGATAATTCCCCCTTTTGTTATCCACCAAATACCATGAAGAATATGGGTTTGATGAGTTTAATGTGGCTTCATTTTCTAGGACATTTTTTAATTTGTCAAGAACAACAATTGGTGGCGCGCTGGTGAGGCGAAGAACGAAGGTTAGGCGGTTTTACCTGTTTTAGCAGGTCAATAACCTGTTGGAACCATTTTATCAACAATACTCCAAAGTTAATTGGGACTATTGATGAATAATCAAAAGTTTGGATTGAAGATGGCAGAACATCCATAATTGGGACTGTTATTGTCAAATTTTACAAACATAAATGACAATGACGATAAAGCTTGTTGAATAATTCAGCACCAATCCAACCATATGCCTGCTCGACGACTACTTGTAAGGCAAATTTGTTCACCATCAATGTAAGGTTCGAATGGGTTGTTGCAGGGTCAAAGTACATTGACAAAAAAACAAATGTACATGTCAGCAAAAGCTAAGTACATATAAAAAGGAAGAAGAAAGGTAAACCTAAGCATAATAATAAGGAAAAATTAACAGCAATGGTCCAAACTTTGGCCCATTTTCTATAAATAGTCCATATTATTGAAAATCCATATACAGTCCAAAGTATACACACAATCTTCCATAAACAGACTCAATGCCTGTTTACCTGTTATAGCAAGTAAACTACATGTCACGTGACTAGCACGTGACATTTTAATGGAACTTTTTTTTCCCCTTATGTTTGACGTATTTTCCCCCCTTTTGCCCTTTTCCCTCCTTTTTCTGTTTTATCTCACCTGGCTAACAGTCTCTCTATTCTCTTCTCACCCAATCTACAACCGTTGTAACTCATTCTATCCTCCCTACACCCTCCATCACCATCCTCATCTTCTATCTCCTCCATCCCTCTACTAACAACCGCCCTCAAACTTCCACCACTGCCTTCATTACTACCTATCTGTCTTCATCACCGCAACCCCACCTGAACCCTCGAAACCCCACAATCAAAACCCTATCACCAAAATCCACAACCCCACCACAACCCCGAAATCCCACAAACCGACAACAACTTCCAAAACCCCACAACCCCCAAAACCACCCCCTATAACCCCTCCCACTTTAACCACCTTGCGTATCAATGGTGGTTGTTAGTGAAAGAAAATGAGAAAGAGAAGATGGGGATGATGGTGGTGGAAGTTAGAGGGAGTAGATGTGAGAGAGAGAGAGAATGGTGGTTAATTGGCAGTGATTAGCGGTGGTGATGGCGTGACGGGTGGTTATTGGTGGATGGAGCGAGGGAGGACAGAGATGATGAGGGTGAATGGGGGATGATGGAGGGTTGAGGGAGGAGAGAAAAGACGAGGGTGTGATGGTGGGTGGAGGGAGGAGGAGAGAAAAAAAAAAAGGATAATGATGGTGGCTGGTGGGTGGGGGTGAAGAGGAGAGAGAAAGAAAAGAGGAATAAGAAAATGAAAAGGGGAAATAAAAAAAATGAAAAAGATTTAATAAAAACTAAAATTAAAAAGAAAATATAAAATTAAAAAAATCAAGTTTAACCTGCTTTTATAGGTTACCAGGTAAACCGGTTCATTAGTGGAAGATTGAGTCCAAAGTTTGGACCATCCATGGATTTTTAATAGTATTAGCCTGTTTATGGAAGATGACCAAAAGTTTGGACCATTGCTATTAATTTTTCCTAATACTAAATTAAACATGAAACATAGAGAACAAACTCAGACTGTACTCTACACCAAATACTTTAAATAAGGTCGGCATTGAACGGTCACCGTCACACAGGCTACTAACTACTAATTGTAAGGTTGTTAGAGCGTCTCTTGGACCGTCCTCTCAACTAAATATACCACATCAGTAAGATCATACCCCGACAAGCATCCCTTGGACCGTCCTTACCCTTTTGAAGTTTAGCTAACCTTAGCCATCTCGATGCTTTACGCGAAACAACTAAGGACATCTACATCATCATGTAGAGCCTAAGAAGAATGCAATACGGCAGTTGTGACCTCCCCCTTATGTTCAATGCTCATAGGGGATCCATCCTACGAGCTTTAATGCCAAACTTTCTTTCTCTTTACGTGATCTAAGAGTTTCTATAATGTGTTGACTCTATGACAAAAGGCACTGAAAAACAACTAAACTTATTTTATATGTGCATGCTTGGTGATCAAGTAAGTTACTTTTATTAAACTCCATTAAAGAATTTGTAACCTCTTATCTGGACTTGACTAGAAGTAAAACATTCTTGATACTTTAAAAGGTACTTGAAACTTTAATTTACTCATGATGCATAGCTTTCTTATCGAATAAGACATCATAATTTCAAAAGAGGTAAGTATGTAATGCATGTTATCATTGTGGTATGAATGGACATAAGATTTTAATTCTCCAGCTCGGAAGAAGAGTGTGGAAAGAAACAACAAACATGTTAAGTAGGTCTGGGTGAGGAAGGACCAGATAAAACTGTTTGTGAAAAGGGACTCAAGAAAGTTTAGGTTCCCAAATCTAATGATTGATTGTTTCTTGCAGGCTAAAGTGAGAGGTAGTACCTTTTGGTATTTGGAAAGTGGATGCTCAAGACACATGTCCGGGGATAAGAAGTAATTTCTCTAACTCACAACCTATGATGATGGAAGTGTTACCTTCGGAGACAACACCAAAGGTTCCATTGTTGGTATAGGTAAAGTTGGTAAGTCACTTTCACAAGCTATAGATGATATATATTATGTTGATGGCTTGCAACATAGTTTGTTAAGCATTTCTCAATTATATGAGAAAGGCAATCGAGTTGAGTTTTAAGCTGACCTTTGTCACATAATTAATCGACAAACAGGTGATTTTATTTGTAAGGGAACCAAGAAAGATGATATTTATATCACTTTACGGGATAAAATTATGGAGAACAAGTCCATTTGTTTGAGTGTTGTTTTCGAGTCAAATCAATGAGTTTGGTATAAGAGGTTTGATTATGCTAGCTTAACACTTTTGAATAAACTTAGAACTCGTGACTTAGTAATTGGACATCAAAATATTAAGTACAAGACTGACAAATTTTTTTCAGAATATGACAAAGGAAACATGTAAAATTCTCTTTTAATCCAAAAAGGGTCATGAGTACCAGTAGACCTTTCGACCTAGTGCATATTGATTTATGTGGTCTCATGCGTGTGCAAAGTTGAAATGGTCACATGTTTGTTTGTGTTATGGTTGGTGATTTTTCGAGGTTTATCTGGGTTATCTTTTTGCATTCAAAGGATAAGGCATTTAACGAGTTTGTTGCATTAGTGAAACAGGTACAGAGCAGCTAAATCATCAGCTAGTTGCGGTAAGATCTGATCATGGCACTGAGTTTGATAATTCGAGCTTTATTGATTTTTGTAGAGAGCGTGGAGTGACTCACAACTTGTCTGGCCCTAGAACACTACAACAAAATGGTGTTGTGGGAAGAAAGAATAGAACTCTAAAGGAGATGGAGAGGACGATGCATGGTATATCTTGAATCGTGCTCTCATTAGAACTGAACTGAATAAGACCCCATATGAACTCCTAAAGGGTAGAAAGCCCAATATTACACACTTTCTTATCTTTGGATGCAAGTGTTTTGCGCATAATAATGGGAAGAACCACTTCGATAAATTCGACCCTAGAGTGATGAGGAAATCTTTCTTGGATACTCTTCTCACGGTAAAGCATACAAAGTGTTGAATAAGAGGACCTTGTGTGTTGAGGAAAGTGTCCATGTGATTTTTGACGAGCTTAGCATGTCTTCTAAGATTGTACATAATGAACAAGGGGATATCATTGGAATGCTCGAGTTTACTGGGAAACAACTAGCTGGTTTCGCTCAGGATCCAGAAGAGGAAACAAGTCTACTTACTGATCCACCAAATATTGATGGTAGAAGACCTGATCTAGAACGAGAAGAGAATAACGAGGATTTTTCTGAGAGGGAACAAGATGCTGATGATTCCCACGGAGAGCAGCAGGTAAACATCTTAGGGGGAACCACTGTGCAAGTTGGTGGTAACCCTAATGAGGGACAGATAAGTAATGAGCAAGGATCCACTTTGCAACCTAGCACATCTGAGAGATCCAACTTGGATGTTAGTGGAGTGCAAGTTGGTTCCAGTTATGTTAATTCAAGACCACAAAATGATCCAGTTTCCAAATGTTTTACATTTCAATCTTCTCATCCCTCTTATCAAATCATTAGTGATATCAATAAGGGGAATCAAACAAGAAGAGTTGTTTATGAAAACTTTTGTGCTTTCTTTTCTTTCATGTCTAGCATAGAACCAGCTGACTATAATGGCTTTGAACGATCCAGATTGGGTTTTGGCTATGTATGATGAATTAAATTAATTTGAAAGGAACCAGGTATGAGTTGAAGGATAAGTGGTCCACAACATTGAGCAATGACTTCTTCTCAGCTGGAATTTTGTCTTCCTATTGTAGTGAAAGTACTGATAATACTATAGGCTTTTAATCTTCCATGACAACAAGCTTGTAAGAATTTTGTGGTATGTTTCAGAGCACTTTTTTACGATGGAGACAAACTTAAACCAATGATGAGTTTTTGGTTTCTATATTTGTCCCCAACTCTTATTTACCTATGGCAGGCATGTTGAGACATGCTAGTCAATACACAGCTACTATATTTAGGGATTTTGAGGAGGAATTTGGGTATTCTTTGGGTACTATTTGTGAGTTGTTGACTATGGATGATACAACATTAGTGTATAAATTAAAGTTTGGCCTGAGAAGCATCAGCAACGGACACACCAAGTCACTTTTGATTGCTTCAACAAGTTTATTAGTTGTGCTTGTAGGAACTTTGAGGCGGCGGGAATGTTGTGTTATCATTTCCTTAGGGTGGTTCACATGCACTCGGTTAGTGAGATAACTTGAGCTTATATTTTAAGGCGGTGGACAAAATTTGCCAAAATAGGAGTTTGGGATCGTTTGAAGCAGCAGCGGGTGAACATGTCATCGTTAAAGAAAGATTGCATTCCTGGGCAATTTCAAATGTGTAGGGTGTATAACAATCTCATCATAAGAAGTCATGACAATAAAGAGGGAAGGAAGATTATGGAGAAAGGTTATATACGTGATCTTAATGATGCGGAGGCTGTTTTTGCTAACATTAACTTAGGTGATTCAAAATCAGGTGTTGGAGACCCAACTGCATCAGATTCTTCTACCATTACTGTTTTGGGTCCTCCTTGGGTTAAAATGAAAGAAAGAAGTGTGAGGCCGAAAAGTGAAATTGAGAAAAGCAAGAGCGGCAAAGGTCGTGGGAAATATGTTGGTACTGTTTATAATGCTGCAAAGGAGTTTGGTTCATAGACACCTCTTGTAAGATTATATTGACTTGCTTATTGTGGATTAAAGGGGTGACTAATAGCCTTTAAGTTGTCACTAATAGGATTAAAGTGGTGACCAATAAGATTATAATGGTTACTAGATAGTATATTTTCGTTTTGACTCATATAGTTTTTTTTGGATTTTTTTGGCGTAAAGAAGTTTTCCTTCATTACAATTGAATGATATTTGAAATTCGTTTTGATTGTCACTTTTGATCGTTACACAAAGTCAGTTATGTTTTTTTGAGCAAGATTAAAATGCTCACAAGTGGAGTTAAACTGGTGACTGAATAACTTAAAGTGGGTACTAACAGACTTATAGTGTTCGATCACAAAAGAGAATATTGGTGGTTTTTTGTTGTTCATTAATTGAATAATATTCATAAAATATAATGAGACGACTTAAAATGATAAGTTTTGGACGAATTGAAATGCGTTCAAAAGAATGAGAATAAGTTTTCAAAGACTTCTATAGTTGGAAGTAATTAATTGACATAAACTGGTGACTAATGGAATTATAGTGGTCACAATTAAGAATATTGAAATTTTTTTATTTCTCTAGTATTACTTAATTGAATAATACTCACAATACAGAATAAAACTTGAAATGGTAAGGTTTGGAAGTCTTGAAATGCATCCAAAGCAAACAGAATATATTTCCAAAGACTTCTCCATACTAGATCACTAATTAACATAAACTGGTGACTAATTGGATTATAGTGGTCACAATAAAGAATATTGGGATTCTTTTTTATTTTTCTATTATTACTTAATTCAAAAATACCCACAATACCGAATAAGACTTGAAATGGTAAGTTTTGAAAGTCTTGAATGCATGCAAAGCAAAGAGAATATATCGTCAAAGACTTCTCCATGCATACTAGGTCACTAAATAATATACACTGGTGACTTTTTTTTTTTTGTTAAAATACACTAGTGACAAATAGACTTATAGTAGTCAGAAAAAAGAACATTGACTACTAGGCTAGAGTGTTATATTTACATAATTTGTTCACATATTGTAGACACATAATCGTATCTCCCCATTTAGTACCCTATGATGACTAATACCCCGCTCTAATTGGTCCTAATCGAGGAAAGAATAAAGAACAAGTCTAAAATAAAATATTTGAAGCCTAAATCCATATTCTAACTCTTTTTATTAACTCATTTCCGAAAACCTTTTTTATAAATAGTTTTACAAAGCCCACTTTCTAAAACATTTTAAAAATAGTTTTATAAAAGCCCATCTTGGAAAACCTTTTAAAAATAGTTTTTATGAAAGCCCAATTTTTTTTAAATCCATTTTCAAGCCCATTTTAATTAATTATATTAATCAATTTTATTAATAAAGATTTCTTTTATAAAAAAAACATCTTTCTCTAGAGTGTTTTCAGGTATCTCTTACTAAAATCTTTTCAATAAAAATCTTTTAAAAACCTACTAGTTTTCGATTACCTATTGTTCCCCATCCACCTTAACCTATAAATACTCCTGCCTCACCTCACAATTCTCACGGCCAAACTCCTAACCCACCTCCTAATCTCCTCCTACAACAAATAAATCCCTTCGACACATCATACACCAATCATCACCCTAAGTCAACACCTAAATACTCCTAAACCTCCAAAAAAACCCACGCTTAACACCACTACCATGTAATTCTTCTTGCTACTGTAAATTAATACTCATACTTGAATCATCATCACGCCATCATCATCTCACAATTATCATAATCAGCTTTTTCTCTTTTATTAAGGCCACAATTCTTTTCTAAATCACACGACACACCTCAACAAAGATACGATATTTAAGCGCCTAATACATACATATAACGCAACAAATTTTTTTAAAGGCTCGTTCAACATATTCAATTTTCTAAGATTGGTAGAAATCAACGACCCCGAACGGAGGTTTTATTTATGAGGGTCAATCAAAGTAACAACCTTTCTTCTCTTTCTTTACTTATTTTTTTTATTATTTTTTTGAAGTTACTAACATTTTATTGATGATGTAGATTGTTGACATATTCCTGCGACTGTAAGTATTGTATATTATATATTATACTAACTCCCTGCGATATTTTCTTTTAATATTTTTATTTCTTATCCATGAACATTATTTTTTTTTGCGTTTGATTGCAATATTTATCAACTTGTATATAATTGTTTATCAAGACCTAAATAAATATTCTGACGCTTAAATCAGATAACATGGACAACCTACTAGGAACCCAGTAACATGATTGCTAAATAACTTGTCACTAAAAAATAGTCTTTTATGTGTTTAATGAACCAACCTAGACTAATATTTTTTAGGGTGCTTAAAACATTATTTGGTTGTTCTTTTGCATAAAACATACTATGAATCGTATTAAGTAGAAGCCATCAATGGGCGAACGTGGTTCCTGACCGTGTTCCACCCTCACCCCCAAACTCAATTTTTGGTTCATTGACCATTCATGGAGTCATGACGGGGAAATCTAAATTGGATAAGTTCCAAAGTTGTCCATCAGGGTTCCTAAATATCCAATTAGGTTTATGAGTCTTCCTTTAGAGACTTGTTGGCGACTTCAAAACGTATTTCAATAAAACCTTAACAATGGGGTAGTCAAATACGCGCTCATACCGCATAGGCGAAATAAAATCACGCCTACAATTTGGCGACTTCACTGGGGAGGATTTTAAAAAATTAATTTTTTTAAATGAGTGGGTGAAACTTGAAAAATACGATTCATTCTCTTTTTATGCCTTAGAATAACATATTGTCTTGCATGTGCATGGCTATTGTTTAAGCCACCATACGGACAATCTTCCTTACCTCATTAGCGCATGTTCAATGCGTAAGGCCACCCCGGGGGGTTTGCGCTTTGTCCTTCCGAAAGCTTCCTAAGCAAACCTACCCAACCATTGCATTGTTCTCTTGTTCCTGACTTGAGAACAGGAGTGCGTCTTACATGTGGCCATCTTTTTTGAACAAAGGTACGAATCGTGGGATCAATGTCTTAGTCATGGACTCTTTTCAGCCTTAACCTAAACCTGACCATAGTTGAAACTTAGAACTAGACTTTAGGTTGGAACTTTGCATATTATTATCCTACTTGTGCATATTTGTGTGTGCGTGCCATTAATTGTCTCGTGTTATCAATGTTCCGAGTCAAAATCTCAAACGAATTTGCGCGATCAAAAATTGAGAAAAGCGAGCTATCCCGCATCTGCGCGCCGCATATTGCGTTGGACGTAATTCCTTCCTTGTTTTGCGCGCTCCTCTTCTGCGTCACGCGCGCCTTTCCTTCGTTCAGCTCACCAAGTACTTTTCCTGGCATGCGTGTCGCGTTTAACTCGTGTGTGTTGCGTGCCTACATTTCTTGTCAGCGTGCCTGAATTTCTTGGCCTAATTGCTTGTTCTCACGTGCTTAACGCCATCCATTGCCAAGACTTAGGAAGTTTATCATTTTAATCTTTCCTTTATCCTTTCACCAACTTTTTCATCTTCAAACGTATATCTCCCATCTTTTTTTGAAAAGTTCTATCCCCATCTTTTATCAAACTATATCTCCCATCTTTTTTTCGAAAAATGATCTCCCATCCTTTTTGAAAATTCATCCGCATCTTTTTTCAAAAATTATTCTCCTATCTTTTCAAAATGTCACCCCATCTCCTATCACCTATCTTTTTCGAATAATTCATCCTTTTTCCTTTATCCTATCTTTCCAAGTATATAATATTATTCTCATCATTTAGAATTCCTTTTAGTGTCCATCTTGTTATGAAAATATCATCCACTTAGGAATTCTAACTCCATTAAAAGTCCATCAAGCTCACATGTCTAGGTTTATCCAGTTTCACTCCATTTAGAGTTCTTAACCTCGTCTAACTCTATTCATGTTATGAGTCTTAACCCCGTCTAGGTTCTCCCATCTATGAAGTCTATAGGGTCGTTAGAGTTCTTACCATCTTAGGAGTCTAAAATTCATATAAATTCATACATAATAGGAGTCTAAATCCGTTAGGAGTCCTAATCTCGTCTAAGTCTAGGGTCATTAGAATTCGTACCATCTTAGGAGTCTAGAATCCATAGAAATCCACTCGTCATAGAAGTCTAAGTCCACTAGAAGTCTCATGCATACTAGGAATCTAGCATCCTTAAAAGTTTACCAAGTCTAGAATTCTAAGGTCATTAGAAGTTTGTCAAGTCTAGGATTTCATATCTATTAGGACTGCATTCATACTAGAGTCCTTTTGCATTGCATAGTCCATTATTCATACACTCCATGCATAACTATAGTCCATAGGAGTCTCATTGCATCCATACTCTTAATTTCATTTCATGCATTCCGCATTTAGTAGTCCTAAACTACAAGCGATCTGATTCCCTATTTAGGATATGTAGGCAGCCTTTATAGGTTCGAACGCATAAAGTCATACATACATGCATTAGGTCTAAGTGCATCCAAAAAGTCATCCATACATGCATTAGGTCTAGGTTCATCCAAAAAGTCAGGTATACATGCATTAGGTCTAGGTGCATCCAAAAAACAAAAATCTAAAAAAAATAATTCATGCATTTAGGATAAATTAATTTGTTCTCAGAAGCTCAACCTTTTTTTTAAAAAATAAAAATAATCCACATTCCATTCACCTTTTCTTTCTCTAGAAGTTTTCATTGATGATCCATGCAGAATTCAAGAGACATTGAAATGAGAAGTCCATCGAATACCGAGCAACAATTCGCTGAAATGGCTAGAGCTTTAGACAAGCTTTCTAGTATGATGGAAGAAATAGCTATAAGACTTGAGAAGGTCGAGTCTGGCCAATCTCCTGAATTCAACAAGAAAATGGAAAGTATTGTACATAGGGAAACCAATACAAATTCCTATTTTGAGCCCATTGATAACACCAAACTAAAGGGAAAACTTCCTGAAAAATTCTCTACAACTGACATCCCTAAATTCAAAGCAACTGATAATCCAAAATACCATTTAAGAAACTTTCGTGCCGCCAAGATCATTAAGTCAGTGGACCCTAAACTATACCCAATGGTATTCCCGATGTCATTGGACCCAACTTCCAAAATTGGTTCTATTCCCTGGACCCCAAGCAAATTAAAACTTGGGACGATATTACTACTGCTTTCATGAAGCAATATGAATCGAACGCACAGCTGCAAACCTCCCTTAGAGAACTCGAGGTTCTTAAACAAGGTGAAAATGAAGGTTTTACTCCTTATCTGAACAGATGGAGAGAGAAATCAACCCATATGGTATCAAGGCCTGTAGAAAAAGACTTGGTACGAATATTCGTTTCTAACCTTGTCTCTAAATACTAAAACCACCTCAAATACTTAGGTCTTGATGGCTTTACAAGAGTATATGATGTGGGTATCCAGATTGAGAATGATTTGCTGAAAAATGCATAAGACAACGACCTCAATGCCATAGAAATAGACATATCTCCGAGCCCAATCACTCATTAAAATATTTGGACTCGCTTAGGTTCAATCAGCACGGAAAAAATACACCTCTTCTCTTTTCATTTAGAGAGACCTCATAAAGACCAAAGCAATGAAGCTATCTCGTCATGCGACGTATGAGTCTAGACTTAGGATTTCATTTTCTGTCTTATTTCTCTTATCTGCCCAGTCTAATATATAATTTCCCTTTATTATATGTATGATTCATTTTCAATTAATAAATGAGTAATTATCTACTTATTCTTCAACCCTGCATTAATGAGCATCAATGGAAATCATGATTGTCGCCTTAAAAGAAAATAAATTTCTAATTCTCATGACTTCTCTAAATAAAGGGCAATGAACAAAGTGACATAAAAGAGGCATTCCTCCTTTCACCGTAGTCCTTTCTCCACTCCTTATCATCCATTTTAACCTAAACACATAACATCCCTCTCTCTTTAACCCACGTCATGGGAAGTACATTTGACATCAAATGAATGTAAAGGGCAAGCAAAAAAAAAAAAAAAGAGAGCAATAGCAAAAATCAAGGCAAAAAATAAAAAGAAAAAATAACTGAACAAAAAAAGAACTAAAAGCAAAAAATGGTGAAAAAAAGTGCAAAATATCGAAAAAAAAGAAGTGTTGCAAATAAGCCCATCAATAGCTTTGTCAAATGTACTTATTTCAAAACCTTTAACCTTCAACCCAAAACTCCAACTTTAACCAAAAGGCCTTGACCTCCATAACCAAAAACCATTACAAGTCAAATCATACCTCTGTAACAAGCCTTCTCAAACAACCCATAACTATATCACATCCCAATAAGCCATAAAGGACAAACCAAAGCTCGCTAGGTCGAAAATCCATAAGGGCGATTTAGGCAAAAGTCAGGGCATCTTCTCATTCATTAGCTTGAACTAACACTGATCTGATTCTGATAAAGATACGTAGCAAAACCTCACCTTGAGGTCCGACCGCTTTAAACTAAACCAAATCTACATCATTATCCATTCCTTCCAAAGACCGCTTCAAAATTAATGTCTAATTCATTGCAAATGGCTCCAAGCAAAATACTCAGCCACCAATTAAAATGTTAAGAGCTACGACTGGCCTGATTCCATCATGGATATGTAGGCAACCTCTTTTGAGGCCCGACCATTTTAATCCAAACATATTTTTTAAGGCTCGCCTAGGCCCATGAGAAAAGCGTGATAGCCTAAATCATGACTTTTCAATGCTCATCCTAACCTTTAGAACTAGACTGGGGTTCGAACCTGCATCATTAGCATACCTCATTGCGTGAGTCAATTCATTATGGCTCCGCCTTTTTCTTATTCTTATTCCTTGCCGTTTTTTAAACTACATTATCACCTTCTAGGCCAACCTTAGGATAACCTTTCAACACTCAGCGCTATAACCGTGTTTCATCCTTCGAGTGTTCCTTTCTTTGCCTTTCTTGTTTTTTATCTTTTTACCTTAGGAAACCTATATGAAATCTTTGGTCGAAACTTTCACTAATTAAGCGTGACGAGATATCTTCAAAATCAACCAATCAAGTCTGATACTTCATCAACTCCATCTTGCTGGGGGCTTCATCACTGGTCCACACAGAAAATCATAGGCTCCAAGTCCAGGCCTATTGTGATAAGGACTTCATGACAAGTCCATACAAAAGACTGTGGACTCCGGACCCATACGAGAAAAGAATACGAGAACCTAACTATTCTATGGGCTCACTTAGTCCCGTAGAAAACTAAAATCGAAGATTCGTTCTATAACACATTTGGAATCAAACATAACCTACATGGATCATCTTTGGGGGCTTCTTATTTCTCCTTTTTTAAAAATTAATTTTCAAAAGAAAAATTGAGCTTCTAGAGGAACAACAAAGCATCATATCATATCTCTGCATTAGTGTCATACCTCTGCATTAGTGTCATAACTCTGCATTTGCATTACATATCTGCATCATACAAACATTGTGTCCAACATTGCATGCATCCTTCGTCCTTAGTCATATGATCCTAGCATCAGTCATGGAGTCACACATCCATATTTACACATACGCACACAAAGATTTTTCAAGTCTAGTGTCACATCCTACATATACACACACATCTTATACACATTATGCAGTCTAGTGTCACACAGTTGCACACTTACACTCTATCCTCATAGTTTAGGTCATCAGTATGTCCTATCCCTTCTCGCTTTTTAGCGAATGAACTTTTGGTAAGTTATATCTCTCACTTTTTAGCGAATGAACTCTTCGTAAGTTATATTTCTCGCTTTTTAGCGAATGAACTTTTCGTAAGTTATATCTCTCGCTTTTTAGCGAATGAACTTTTCGTAAGTTATATTTCTCGATGTTGAGCGTATGAACTTTTCGCAAGTTATTCCTTCTCGCTTTGAGCGGATGAACTTTTCGCAAGTTATTCCTATTCCAATTGCTTTTAACCCAAATCAATCTACCTCGAATAATCCCTTTCATGCGAAAAAACTTTTGTAAGTTATTCTCTTCTTCCTCGCTTTTAAGCGAATGAACTTTTCGTAAGTGATGATTTTCTTTCTCGCTTTTAAGTGAATGAGCTTTTCGAAAGTTACTCCTTTCTATTTGCATGCTTGTGTTCGTTGCATTCACAGGTATCAAGACAACAACGCGGTCAAGTCCAGTGCTAGTCTTCAGTTAAGTATACCCATGGAGCGGGATGTAGCTCCATATATATAATCAGTTTACGGAAACTTTTGCTTGTTTTGCAGTACCGATGTTAAAAGAGTGATTTTAGATTGCAGAGCATCTAGAATCATTCTCCGTCCCGACACGTATACTTTAACTTTCGATTTTACAAGCCTCAGTCGAAGTGGGGGCTTCTGTAGACACATAATCGTGTCTCCCCATTTATTACCCTATGATGACTAATACCCCGCTCTAATTGGTCGGATCGAGGAAAGAATAAAGAACGAGTCTAAGATAAAATATTTTAAGCCCAAATCCATATTCTAACTCTTTTTATTAACCCATTTTCAGAAGCCTTTTTTATAAATAGTTTTACTTAGCCCACTTTCTCAAACGTTTTAAAAATAAAAAAGAACGTTTAATGAGTTGGACTATATAGCCTTTACTAAACATTGTAGTGCGGTCATTCAAAATAGGTCACCACCTAAAAAGAAAGACCCTTGTAGTTTCTCCATCCCCTACACTATTGGTCCTATTTATATTGATAAGGCTTTGTGTGACCTAGGTGCTAGTGTCAATGTCCTTCCTCTTTCCTTGTGTAAAAAACTCAACATGGGGAAACTTAAGTGTACCACTATGACCCTCCAAATGGCTGATCAATCTGTTAAGCACCCATTAGGTGTCTTAGAGGATGTCCCTCTTCGAGTGGGTAAGTTTACATTCCTGTTGATATTGTAGTGCTTGACATGGGTGAGGATCCAAAATCCCAATTATGTTAGGTAGACCCTTTTTGTGTACTGCAGGGGCAGTAATCGATCTAAGGGCGGGAAGTATAACACTGAATATTAGGGATTAACATGTGGCTTTTAATCTTAACATGGCTCGTGAGAGCCCTATGCTTGATAGTACATGTTGTAGAGTAGATGTCACAAATAAGATGATTCTTGAGTTTGGGCTCCTGAAGTGCCCACGGGACAATATGAGACCAGTGCGATTATAGGAACCAGGTGACTGTAGTACTAATGAGTTTATGAGAAGTTAGCTGGAGATGAGTTCCCACAAGTTACTGATGGTCTGTGTTACCCATGGGATGGTGGTAGTGGTACTAAGATCAAGGAGAAGGGCATTGTGAGTGAAGACAACATTTGCTTTGTCCTTATAGACCCTGCGTAGCTTAAGCTACTTTTGCTTCCTCTCGTTGCAATGAGGGCATTGCCAAGTTCAGCTCGGGGGAGGATGTCTCTTTTATATATGGTATCTCTTTCTCACTCTTTAGGTAATTAATTGCTTTCCTAGTTTAGTTTGGCATAGTTAGTTAGTTTTTTTATTTAAAAAATCAAAATCAAAAATACGAGTTCACTAGAAATTGAGAATCGAGTTGGATAGATGTTTCCCTTTTCCCCGAAACATCATATTACTTTTTTAACTTTGGATTATTGATGGGCATGAAACAATGATTGATCAACATAGCATGGCATTTTTGTACTTTGATATGATAAGAATCACAATTGTGGCACTCCCTATGTTCTACAAGCCTGATTAGATTTAAATGTGAGCTTTTGTGCCTTAAAACTACATATATTCCAGATTTTTTATTTCATGTGTGTGCCCACTCCATAAGGGACGCTAGAACTTGTGCTTTCTCTCCATTGCTGCATTGACTATATGATGGCTCAACAAAAATGATAATGACTCTTGTAGGAAATTGCACCACAAGACCAAAAGGCCTTCCCTACATTTATTTCCCCTAATTAACCACTCAGAGCTAAGCCTATTTGTTTTGATACCCACACTATGAGCTCCTCATTTTCCAAAAATACATCCATCTACCCTTGGTTGTGAAGTATTTAGGAATTGTGTATTGGTTGACATTTGTTGGATGGAATTGGTTATTGGTATGAATGAAAGTGAATGAGAAAATAAATTTGTACAAGAAAAAAAGGACTTCGCATTAGCATTTTTGAGTCCTAATTGTTGTTCTCCTCTATCCTTATTAGCTAGTATCTACAGTATAAAACTTTTATAAATGATACAAATAACAATTTTCAAGAAAAATGAAAAGAAAAAAAGTGAAAAACATTAAGTTGAAATTATTTGCTTGGATTCCACAAAAGGAGAAAGGAGATGTGAAAGAAAAAGAAAGACAATTGGTTGTAGTTGTGGTGATGCTTAATATATTGTGTGGGTTGTTTCATCAAAGTTGTAGTAATACTTCACTTCCTTGAACACCACGTTACCAAAATATTCACCGCACCTACTACAATTAACCCTATTACAACCTCTAGTGAGTCATATGATTAGTTTGCATGTATAGTTACCTAATGTGGAGAGATGGCTCAAGCCTATGGACTAACTTGGTGGAGTTTGGCAATTGAGTGTCGTTGATCACCCTTCAAACACATGAGTGTGAGAGTTGGGATGGAGCACCTTGGGTTGAATTAAAGCAGTCATTTTAACTGCTTGGAGAGTGTTTTACAGATGAGTGGAGAGCCCCCTTGTGAGGTCCTTCTCATTGATTTGTAGTGCATATCTAGTGGCCTCTTTTGATTCTTATCCGTGATTGATGCTTATTTGTTGAGCTCTATAGATTATAATTTGTGGTACGCTTGCATATGATCTAGAGGCGCCTAAATGTCTTTTGCAACAATTTTATGTTGGGGAGAAACGACTATCACTTCTTTGAACTCGTGATTTTCAGAAAAGTTTAGCTTAGGGACAAGCAAAAGTCTGGTTTGGGGGACTTTGATGTGCCTATTTTATATAGAGTTTTTACTCCCGTCCCTCATTGAATATTGGTCATAATTGCGCTCTTCGGAGCCATTTTTTAGTACTAATGTGCTCCTTGTAATGTGTTTGTAGCTTCCGGTTTATCATTATAGGAATTAGCATATTTTGGTGTATTTCCTACTCATTTGTACTACTACAAGAGGTGATGTACGAGCATTGAGTTGGAAGAGTTTTGAAGCAAAACGAATAGTGAAACAAGTACAAATATGACTCCCGTCCACTCTTTTGATGATAACTCAAGTTCTACATATCCAAATGCAATAATTTCAATTGGGTTAGATGCTACACTTCAAGAGCTTTCTAACGAGTGGTCACTTGCCTAATTTCGACGAATAATGAAGAAGATATGGCGCTTTAAAAGTAGAGAATTGTTCAGGCTGATGACTGCCCGGCCGGTCGAAATCCGCCCCGGCAGCCCCGGCGACTTTACTTAGCAAAAAATCATTGTTTGGAGAATATTTAGAATAAAATAAAAAATTTTGTTGCGAGCCCGGCCAGGCGGGATCTTGTCTGACCGGACGGGTCATTGTTTCACTTCTACGGCTGCCCGGGAGGGTCGATTTTTATGCGTTTGAGTGCACATGTTGCACTATTTACGGGTTTAATATAAATAACTCTTCTTTTATAGGAAAAAACCACGTTTTCATATTATTATTTAGTTTATTAGTTTTCTAAGCCCTCTTATTCTCTCAAGAATCTTAGTTTATTCTACTTTATGAGCACATTCAAGATTTCAATAGAGTAAATATTTTCAAGATTCGTTCTTCAATTGGTATTTGTCTCTCATCCTTTATTATTCTCTTTTTAATTCTTCCTTGTTATTCCATCATGTTGCTTGCTTATTTAATTTTGTGTGAGTAGTTTACTTTCTAGGGATTTGGGGATCTATGTATGCATATGAGGGATTGATTGAATGATTATTTAATTCGTTGAATTATTTGATTCTTGCAATTGAGTTATTTATGTTAATCTAGAAGCTTGGCCAGCTGTGTTGATTATTATTGCAATACAAATTTATAGACCGAGAGGTAGGATTTTGTATACGCTCTTAATAGTAGGCTTAGAGATCTATGATCATGCGAGAGCGGCTTAGTGAGCTTCGAGGGAGGTAATGTTCGAGAGAAATTACATGTGCCCTAGTTAGATTGATTTACTGAATTTCTTCAGTCGTTCTTGATTCCCTAAATTGCATACATGGTGAACCGTTTCCCTAGTCTTTCCCTTAATTGATATTTGTGATTTAATTATTTGCCATTAGTTTAGTAAACATGTCCTTTTTATTTTAGTTAGTATAATATTAGAGAGTTTAGACATTATAGTATAGATACGACTTTACCTATCAAATTTTGGCGTTGTTACTGGGGAGACGGTTTATTTCGATTCTATCTAAATTATAGTATTACACAAACTTACTCTGAAGAACACTTGTTGTAATAGCCCATGTTTTTAAAGCGTGTTTTAGGCAAAATTAATTATGTTTATTTGTCTAATTAAGCTTTAATATCAATGAGAGATTATTTGAGAATTATATTATTATATTCTTATTTGTGTTGTGGTATTTATGAATTAAAAATGTTTTGAAAATTGCTAATCTCAAATTAGATTTTTATTTTAAAAAGAAAACCCATTTCCTTCTTGTCTTTCGTGGCATTTGGTGGGGATGCCACAACATTGATTTGTTGTCCAATTTTCACTAAACATTGGCAAAGATAAAAGAAGCCCAAAGCCCCCAATTTTCTTCTCTCACTCTCGGTCCTTCTCCTCCTCCCTCTGTTCTCTCAGCTTCGACCTCCCCATCGGAGCTGCCACCATTCTTTCTCTCTTGTTCTGCCTTATTGCTGCTGTGCATGGTGTTGTTGTTGTGCGTTGGCGCTACTGGTGGTGGTTCAGCCGGCGCTGCAGCCACTGTTGCCGCAACCATTTCCTCTCTCTTCTTCGAGTTATGTTAGTGTGCTGCAGCTTCGTCGGATTTGCTGCCGCCCCATTCATTCTCAGTCGCCGGAATTCTGTCGATGTTGTCGTTCTTGTTAAGCTCTGCCATTTCTTTAGGAAGGTACAATTTTGGAGTTAGTTCTTACTCTTATTTCGTCAATTGAAATATGATTCTATATGAATTTAATTATCTAGACTTTCACTGGTATTTGAGCTCTAAATCTTGTGTTGATTAGCAAAATCAATTTCTAAAGATAAAAATTGAATCTTTACTCCTTGGTTAGTACATCGAGATGTGTTTTAAAGCTTTGCAATCCAAGTTTAGATCTTTTGTTAAGTTAGTTTATAAAAATCAGTTTTTAGAATATGAAGAAATGGGATTAATTAGATTATAGATTTTTGTTTGTTGAGAAGTTTTAGTGTTGATGATGGAATTGGAAATTGGCATATGAGATTTAAGTGAACTAGTATTTATTTAAAAGAATAGTAGTTGAATGAGATAAGTTTGACAATGATGAACAATTATGCTATTGTTATGAGGTGAATATTGGTGGAATTCAAGTCTCATTAGAGGAGCGACATTATGGATTCTTAGTGATGGAATGTGGATTAAGCGATATTTCAAAATGAGTATAAGGTACACATTGTCCCTCCACCTTATGAACTGAATTACGTTTTGCAAAATTGTATGTTGTATAAAATTGTATAAAATTAGAAACTCGGATTTTGACTTGGACTTGTTATGCCTTTATGATTTTAAGTTCAACTTTGGTTTGGAAGGAATGATTCCTGAGTTATAAGCTTGTTTGATTTCATAAATATGTGGTTTGACGCCAAGTGTTTCGCCTATATAAGGATTAGCCTTAATTTCCCCATTTATGGATTGAGATATGTTTACAAGCTTTTACTATTAAGTACAGTTTCATTCGAATATTTTGAAGTAAGTAAAAGTTGTCCAACAACATTAGCTTATGTGATACTAAGTCAATCATGTTTCAGACTAAAGTATATTTTGGTTTATGAATTCTAATAGTATAAGTGGTTCAGTGACCCACTTTCTAAGATATGATATGGAAGATATGGTTGGATTATATGTACTTAAGTAAGAGTTGTCGGTATATTTCTGAATGTATCTATTAGTAAAATATTATGCGCAATCTCGCATGCCTTACAAGAAGTAATTGACTTTGATTCGATGAGGTTGACAAGCTTATGGAACTCCACTATGTTTTACTATTATTCGTGTATATATATATATATATAGTTGTAAATATATAAAGCATAAAAGAGTTGATTCATACAAAGTTACTAGAAATTTGAGTATATTGTGATAATCAAGTGTCTTCCGTTTCAAGTATCCTATCTATTATGTGAAAAATAAGATTCACGATTTTGATGATAATTGTCTATCAACTTGAGGAATATAGATTTGGCTTTTGGGAATTATGGGTTTAAAAGTTGTGATTATAATACAAGATTTCAGAATATGTCTTATATGAGCTTGGCGTACTTGGGATTATTTGGGTCATGGAAAGTGTGAAATTGAGGATTTCAAAAGTAAACTATTGTTTGGAGATGTTCGCTATAGTATAAATTATATTTGTGAAAGATTTAGCTACACGCTTGGAATTTATGATAATTATTCGAGCTAGCAATAAATCCTATGGGAGATTAGATATAGTTTAAATTGGTAAAGTTATAAAGGAAGCTTTTGATTCTAATTTAGTAATGAGGAGAAGTTCATACTAAAAGTTAAATTATATTAAGTAGAGGTATGTTTGAGGAAACTTTGAAAATGGGTTCTAAGATTCATAATCTATGCTAAAATGGGTGTTGGATAAATATCCAGTTCGAGGAATTTTCTTTTGGAATATAAGATGGCATGTGAGGAAGATAAGATGGGCAACTAGGGTTGTTATATGAAAGTAAGAGTTTAACATGTGAAGGTTATATTAGGAATATAATAGCTCAGGATAGGAGTAGCAAATGGTGTAATAAAATTATAATATTAAGTTGTGAGTAATACTATATCCGAGTTAGCAATTTTATATTATGAGTATTAAACTAGGCAAAATTGAAAAAGGCAATATATTTTACTTTCTAAGTGGAAGAGGTAAATAATATAAAAATGGAAGGTCGGGGTGTATAGATCTTGTGCAATGAAGTCTTGGAAACTAGGCATATGATTTAACAATTATAGAAATATAGATCTGAGGTTAATTTGGATGTAAGTTTATATAACTGGGATTACAAAGTTCTAACAAGTAATTGAGTCAAGAAAAAAGAATAAGATTGGGAATATAAACAAGATTTCTGTAATGAGTTGATGGAATAGTAAAACAGTATAATGAAATTATAATTGTGAAGCTGTTAGAAACTCTATCCATGCTAGGAATATTATACTATGAGTATCAAACTAGGTTAAATTAAAAAGGTTATATGTTTTATTTTCTAACTAAAGGGTAGAGGGTATGAAAGGATGGCAGGGGGAGTATGTATAGGTTTTGTGCAATTGAGTGTTGGAAACTAGAGATATGAGTTCATAATAATGGAAATGTAGATATATGAGTAATTTGGACGTAAATTTATATAATTGGGATTATAAAGTTCAAAAAGATAGTTGAGACAAGAAAGAGAATAAAGTGAGGACACAAATTATATGTGTGTGACATTAAACTTGAGGTAATAAAGTTTGTTTTCGGATGTTATACTAGTTGAGTTACTAGAAGATCGGAAGCTTAAACATGACGGGTTCAATCATTAAGATGTAGGATTAATAAGTAAGTCGTGTTGGAGGAAGCATCAACTATCATATAAATACAAAGCTCAAGAAGCTATATATTCTTGTGTATCCAAATTACATAAACGGATCCGATGTTGTATGTTGTAAGCTTTGGGTATATATATGATATGTACTTTGAAGACTATGGATATGCGCAACTTAGAATTTGATGCTACATTTTAACTTCATGACGGTTATTGGAAAAGGATAACGTTCTACCGAGGTATGACAAGGATATTATAATTAGCGTGATCAACATAAGTATGAACATTGAGATTTGCTCAGGTTATGAGTTGTGTAGGTTGTGTGATAAGATTTAAGCGAAAGGCATTTCACAACATAGAATTTCGTAACAAAAGTATAAAGTGTACAAGACTTACATTCCAATTTGAGACTTTGATCGGTAAGCTATATTTTGGACCATATTTCTAAAGTCTGAAATTAAGTAATTTTTGTCAAATAGATTTTGTCAAAGCTTGATTTATGTTAAGTTGTCGGAAACTCTATGTATACTATGTTTATCAAGTAATCCAAGTTTTGTTATGGAGTACCAGAATGCAATTGTGTTATGAGATCTGAGTATATCGCATTTGAGAATAATGAATTTGAATTTTGGAAAATATGAAGTTATAAATTTTGTATTTTGATTCTGTTTCCGTAAGGGGAAGAAGCTGCTAGAGTAGTGATGAACAACATTATGTATTCTGTATATCTGTATTCTGGGGACATGTCCTGAAAAGTCTTGCAAGCAGTACATAACGGAAGAGGGAGACGTCCCTTGTAAAAGTTTAGAGAATTCGCCTAGAAGGCAACTCTATTTGTGTTCTCTTCCCCAGTATAATCTGATTTCTTATGATTTCTGAAAGAAAATAGAATAAGTATTTGAATACGTAAATGGTTTCCTGGAAAGTTAGTTCAAACTTTATTATGGAGGTAATGTTTTTCTCGCCCAAGTTTATGGAATTTATTAATTGAGTATAAGAATGATTTACTAAGAAAATCGTTAAGAACTCATGGAAGGAGTTAGCTATGTTATACATAATTGTATTAAAGATTTTTATATTTGAAATACAGGAGGGGGAGATATTGTTATGTCATAGAGTATGTCAGACATAATGGATTTTGGGATACCGTATTCGATTCTATGTAATCCTTGTGAGGTCTCCTTAATTGAATGTGTATATTATTTATCTTGTGAGATACTTTTATTATTATTTAAAACGAGTAATATGAAAAGTTGTTTATAAGTATCTGTTATATTATTCTCTCATTATGATTTCTCTATATCTTGACTTCTAATATTCGTATGATAATCTTAAATCTGTAAATGCGTTTTAAGCCACCAAAAAGATTTTCTGGTTGGACAGTGTGTACTCAGTTTCACTGATTTTGTTCTTGGAACCTGTCCTATGGTGGGGGCAGTGTTCATTGCTAGTGATTTTGCAGGTAATATCAGAACTCCGGGATGGATAGTGGAAATGGACATAAGTGTTATATGAAATGACTTTCGGATGAACAATGGTGGAGATTATATAGTTTAGCTAAGAAAATTTTTATGGTATATTATTTCATAGTTGTGGAGACTTGTTTTCGATTAATTCTTTGTATGAACATTTTGGAATGTTTTATTGTGGGCCTTGACCCAGGTCCAGGATCATTTTATAAGTTAAGTTTCCGCTGTAAGATAAGTTAATTTGAGGTTTATGAATGATAATTGAGATTTATGAATGTTAAGCATGATTAGCTAGCAGCTCGGAAGTGCGGGCTGTTACAGGTGGTATCAGAGCAAGGTTGTTTTAGAGTTGTCGTGATCTTCATATCATGGCATATGTGTTTAAGAAAAATATTTGGGATTGTTGAAATTGATTTGGGTTATTAGTAAGTTAAAAGTTGAGGAATTGAGATTGAGATATCGAAGGTTGATTATTGAGACTGAAAATTTACAATTGAAAAGTTGTATTGGGGTTTTAGCTTTGAGTGGCTCTTAGAGCGAAGAAGATCGAATTATAATGATTGAGATTGTGGATAATTTGGATTCGAAATTATTGATTATTTGTTTAGGAAGCAAATCTTTCAAGGTATTGGAGTTAAGTTTAGAGGTGAAGTGATATGATTTTCGTTAAAGATATTTTATGTGAACTTATTCGTTTTCGGATGTTCAAATTTTCTATTTTCAAGTTTCGAGGACGAAACTTATTTTAAGGGTGGTAAATAGTAATAGCCCATGTTTTTAAAGCGTGTTTTAGGCAAAATTAATTATGTTTATTAGTCTAAATAAGCTTTAATATCAATGAGAGATTATTTGAGAATTATATTATTATATTCTTATTTGTGTTGTGGAATATATGAATTAAAAATGTTTTGAAAATTGATAATCTAAAATCAGATTTTTATTTTAAAAAGAAAACCCATTTCCTTCTTGTCTTTCGTGGCATTTGGTGGGGATGCCACAACATTGATTTATTGTCCAATTTTCACTAAACATTGGCAAAGATAAAAGAAGCCCAAAGCCCCCAATTTTCTTCTCTCACTCTCGGTCCTTCTCCTCCTCCCTCTGTTCTCTCAGCTTCGACCTCCCCATCGGAGCTGCCACCATTTTTTCTCTCTTGTTCTGCCTTATTGCTGCTGTGCATGGTGTTGATGTTGTGCGTTGGCGCTACTGGTGGTGGTTCAGCCGGCGCTGCAGCCACTGTTGCCGCAACCATTTCCTCTATCTTCTTCGAGTTATGTTAGTGTGCTGCAGCTTCGTCGGATTTGCTGCCGCCCCATTCATTCTCAATCGCCGGAATTCTGTCGATGTTGTCGTTCTTGTTAAGCTATGCCATTTCTTTAGGAAGGTACAATTTTGGAGTTAGTTCTTACTCTTGTTTCATCAATTGAAATATGATTCTATATGAATTTAATTATCTAGACTTTCACTGGTATTTGAGCTCTAAATCTTGTGTTGATTAGCAAAATCAAAATCTAAAGATAAAAATTAAATCTTTACTCCTTGGTTAGTACATCGAGGTGTGTTTTAATGCTTTGCAATCCATGTTTAGATCTTTTGTTAAGTTAGTTTATAAAAATCAGTTTTTAGAATATGAAGAAATGGGATTAATTAGATTATAGATTTTTTTTTGTTGAGAAGTTTTAGTGTTGATGATGGAATTGGAAATAGGCATATGAGATTTAAGTGAACTAGTATTTATTTAAAAGAATAGTAGTTGAATGAGATAAGTTTGACAATGATTAACAATTATGCTATTGTTGTGAGGTGAATATTGGTGGAATTCAAGTCTCATTAGAGGAGCAACATTATGGATTCTTAGTGATGGAATGTGGATTAAGCGATATTTCAAGATGGGTATAAGGTACACATTGTCCCTCTACCTTATGAACTGAATTACGTTTTGCAAAATTGTATGTTGTATAAAGTTTCATGATTTGCCAATAAGAAACTCGGATTTTGACTTGGACTTGTTATGTCTTTATGATTTTAAGTTCAACTTTGGTTAGGAAGGAATGATTCCTGAGTTATAAGCTTGCTTGATTTCATAAATATGTGGTTTGACGCCAAGTGTTTCGCCTATATAAGGATTAGCCTTAAGTTCCCCATTTATGGATTGAGATATGTTTACAAGCTTTTACTATTAAGTACAGTTTCATTCGAATATTTTGAAGTAAGTAAAAGTTGTCCAACAACATTAGCTTATGTGATACTAACACTACAAGAAAAAGCTAAAATAACGACCGCTTCACAGCGACGGTGAAGAAAACGGTCGGTAATATAACATACAGCGACGGCTTAAAGCCGTTGGTGGTTACCGACTGTTTATAATGTATACAACGACGGCTAAACCGTCGGTGAGAAACAGCGACGGTTTAAAGCCATCGTTGTTTTGCTTAATGTAAATCTGAAATTTTTTTACCTTAGGCGACGGTCTTAAACGGTCGCTAATGTCGAAGGGGGTTAAAATCAAATTGCCTCTCTTCCAGTCGGGTTTATTTCACCAAATTAAAAGAGAGAGAAGCTTCCTCCAACCAACGAACGCCGACGAAACCACCTTCCTCCAACCAACGAAGGCCGGACGCCGAAGCTTTGCCGCCGTCTCGTTTTCCGCCGGTGAGCTTCGATTTCTTTTATCATTATTTTTTTTACTCTTGAAACCAAACCCTAAAAGTTGGGATTTTGGGATGTAGGTGGCGAAAACCACCGTTGGCCGCCGGAAAATCGTGTCCAAATCCAAATCTTTCTCCTTTCGCCGCCGGTAATACCCAAATCGTGCCTATTAAAAAAAAAATTTTTTGAATTTTGGCCACTCACTCCAAATCTTTTTCCTCCCCCCGACTTTGGCAATGTAGGTCGCCAAACACCACGGCCCGACTGCCGTCTGCCTGTGCCGGACCCCTGCCGCCTCTAGGTACTCTTTAATTTTTAAATTCTTTAATTTTAATAGTAAATCTAGTTTATATGGTTAATTGCTTAATTTTATGTATAAATTTTGCTAAATGCTTATAGGTTACCGTTTAATAATTGATTTTCTACATGATGTAGGATTACATAGCATTTTGGTGTTTCTCTTTGGCTTAATTGTAAGGTTAGTAGCAATTTTGACCATATTTTGTCTTCAATTTATATTGTTTTTGTTCATGTAAATTCTATATTTTTATTTTTGTGTAAGTTTTTCATCATGAAATGTAATGTATTAAAAAAACTTTTGTTTAGAGAATGTTAAAAACTATATAATTTATTAGTTTATATTACTTTGAAGATTAAGTTACTTTAATTGGATAAGTTTAAGTTACTATATAATTATCACAATATTCTTTATAATGGTTCATTTATTAAAGGTTATAAAAGTTAAAAACTATATAATTATCACAATAATTTATCTATTGCACATTCCTTTATTTAGTTTACACTACTTAAAATGTTTATATTGTTTTTGACATATTTGTTTTCGTGGAAATAGTTTGGATGATATTATAAATTTTATTTAAGTGTTTAAATAAATATGTTTGCATCATCATGTGCCTAGATACCCGTTCAAGGTATACTCATTAGGAGTATATCTTGAATAGTCCCCGATTGGGACTGTTCTTGGACGTTTGACCTCACTTAGGTGGTGAATGTATGCCTTTTTTTCAATTCTATGTAATTTCAGGTGATGTTGTTTCTCTATGTTGTTCTCTGGGTACATATGTAAGCTTTTACGAAGCTCACATTGTGTACTTGGAGAACTCATGGGAAATGCTGCCGGATTTTACGTAGAAGCGAATAGTTGGCATACATTCACTAGTGGGGTTAGACGTCGAAGAATGGGTTAGGTTGGAGTGATAAGGACCTTTGGACATTATTTTAGGCCCTATATGCATTTCACACAAATGTTTTAACTGTACGTATGTTGGTTGTTAATGAGTATTGTGATTGAAATGGTTTAGAATTGTAGAATTGGTCACCATGAAACGGAAGGAGCGTTGGTGGATGTATGATAGATATGACAATGGGCGTAACTTGAGGCCCGAGTTCTTGAGGGGGTTGATGAATTCATTGACTTTTGCAAAGCAAATCCCGAAAACCCAGGTAAGGATGAAGTTAGATGCCCGTGTCCGAAATACAAGAACAGACGTATGCATGACGCAGACACGGTTAAAGTGCATTTGTATAGCAACGGATTTATACCTGATTACTACGGTTGGTATTCTCATGGTGAAGAGTTACCTCAATCCACGCAAGAGCTATCTAATCCATACCGTGAAATGGTTTTCGATGCTCTTGGGAATAACCCGGAACCGTCCACTGTTGAAGAGCCTAGTGGAATGGAGGAGGAGCCTAATCCTCAAGCAAAGGTGTTTCTTGACCTATTAAAGACTTCTGAGGAACCGTTGTATGAAGGGAGCTCCATGTCTGTGTTGTAAATGGCATCTAGAATAGTATCTTTGAAGTGTGAGTACAATTTGCCACATAGGTGTGTTGATGCTTTTGCTTCATTAATGAAAGAAGCAATACCTAACAACAACAACATGAGTAACACATTTTACGATACGAAGAAGATCTTGGAGGGATTAGAGCTTTCCCACGAGAAGATTCATGCTTGCCCCAAAGGTTGTATGTTATTTTGGAGAACTGATGCACACTTGGACTGATGTAGAGTGTGCGATAGCGACAGATACAAGAGGACTTCTAAGGGGTCTTTAGTTCCAATGAAAGTTCTGATTTATTTCCCAATCACACCGAGATTGCAGAGGTTGTATGCAACAAAGAACGTTGCTGAAGAAATGACATGGCATGCCAAAAATCCAAGAGTCGAAGACAAAATGGCTCACCCTAGCGACAGTGAAGCTTGGAAGCATTTGGATAGATCCTTTGGCGAATTTGCATCTGAGCCTAGGAATGTTCGGCTCGGTTTGTGTACCGATGGGTTTGGTCCACATGGAAAGTTTGGGGGTCAATATTCATGTTGGCCGGTCATCTTAACCCCGTACAACTTGCCGCCATCGATGCGCATGAAAAAACCCTTCATGTTCCTTTCGTTGCTCGTTCCTGGTCCTAAAAATTCGAAGGGAAACTTGGATGTGTACATGCAACCCTTAATCGAGGAATTGAAGCAATTATGGGATGTTGGAGCAACTACTTATGACATTTCTAGGAAACAAAATTTCAATATGCGTGCCGCCATTCTTTGGACAATAAATGATTTTCCTGCCTACGGTATGCTATCTGGCTGGTCTACCGCTGGGAAAAAGGCCTGTCCTTATTGTATGGATAAATCCAAAGCTTTTTGGCTCGAGCATGGGGGTAAAGTCTCTTGGTTTGATTGTCACCGTCAATTCCTACCTCAAGATCATCCTTTTCGTAAAAATAAAGTAGCTTTTTGCAGAAATAAGGTTGAAAAAGGGTCTCCACCACACATCATGTCTGGGGAAGAGTTGTGGTCATGTGTTAAAGACATGCCAAAGGCTACAGATGGACCAGAAGCACTTAACACTTTGAAAAAGTTGAAAAAAGGGTGGTTTAAACAAAGCTGTCTTTGGGAGCTCCCATACTGGAAAACTCTGCATCTTCGTCACAACCTTGACGTCATGCACATTGAGAAAAACTTCTTCGACCAACTCATTCACACAGTTATGGATGTGAAAAAACATACAGCAGACACCGTTGCATCTAGAAAAGACATTGCTAAATTGTGCAAAAGGCCTCAACTTCATGTTACCAAGGATGCGAACGGAAAAGAAACTCCACCAAAAGCACCTTTCGCACTGGACAAGTCCCAAAGGATAGTATTATGCAACTGGGTCAGAGATTTGAAATTTCCCGATGGTTATGCTTCCGACTTAACAAGATGTGTGGACATGCAGTGCGGTAAGCTGCACTGTATGAAAAGCCATGACTGTCATGCCTTCATGGAAAGATTATTGCCGATTGCATTAAAGGAGTTGCTTCCGGTTCATGTGTGGAAAGTTGTTACTGAGATTAGCCTCTTTTTCCGTGATTTGTGTTGCTCCACCATCACAGTAAGTGACATGGAAAGATTGGAAAAGGACATAGCCGAGATCCTTTGTAAAATCGAAAAGATTTTCCCACCATCATTCTTCAATTCCATGGAACACTTACTAGTTCACCTTCCACGCGAAGCTAGGCTATGTGGTCCCGTGCACATCATGTTGGATGTATCCCTTTGAAAGGTACCTTATCCTTCATTTTCATATATCCTTTTTTATTGTTCTTCGCAATTGTGTAACTCTTTTCATAACCACCTTATTAGGTTCCTCAATCATTTGAAACGCAAAATTGGTAACAAGGCTCGTGTGGAGGGTTCTATTTGTAATGCGTACTTGTGTGAAGAGATTGCAAACTTCTGTTCAAACTACTTTCTGCAAGGAGTGGATACTAAGACACGAGATTTAGGCCGTAATGTAAATGA
This sequence comes from Beta corolliflora, assembly GCA_947648045.1. Taxonomy (NCBI): domain Eukaryota; kingdom Viridiplantae; phylum Streptophyta; class Magnoliopsida; order Caryophyllales; family Amaranthaceae; genus Beta; species Beta corolliflora. The sequence continues at coordinate 23,631 of CANSZD010002617.1, read as the reverse complement.
TTAAGTTGATAGGATGCTCGACGAAACTATCCCAGAGCTATTTAGGGTTAATTGTGGTCGGCCGTCTAATGCAGGTGGAACACGATTTTTAACTGAAGTGGAACTACAACGTGCACACCTATATGTGTTAGCAAATACAGGCATCTTGCAAGAATTTGAGAAGTAAAACACTTGTTATTAATCATACTATTTGTAAATTTAATTTTTATTTTTAATTTAGACATTAACAATTGTTATGTTGATAAGGGATTTCGAGGACCACATTCTTCAAATTCGACCTACTCTACGTACAGAATATGTGTGGGTGCAACATGAAGCAGAATACCTTGATTGGTTTAGATCGAAAGTGAGTTTGTGTGACTATTAAGTCTCGCTTGATACAAAGCTGTATTTAACATATGAATGGATTCCAATAGGTTTTTTAAGACAACCCCAATGATGATGTACTGTTTACTTTGGCAATGGGTCCTTCAACATCAGTTCGCACTTGGTATGGATACTATGTTAATGGATACAATTTCCAAACAAAAGGATCAAGCAAACACAAGTCCACCATGAATTATGGAGTGTGTGTGTCTAACGATGGAGGGAGTGATTTCTTTGGGATTCTAGATGATGTTATAGAATTGAAGTTTACTGGTGCCCTTAGGCAATATAGCACTGTTCTGTTCAAGTACAATTGGATGGACAATGTCAGGGGAATGAACATCGATCTATACAAGCTTGTTGAAGTCAACCACACCAAGAAATACCCCAAGTTTGATCCCTTTGTGCTATCATACCAGGTTAGCCAAGTATATTTCGCACCGTACCCAAGCTTGAAAAGAGATCGTGCTCAATGGTGGGATGTGTTTAGGACAAAGGCAAGGTCTGTGATTGATGCTCCCGTTGACTTCAACTTCCTTCAGGAGACAAGTGCTGGGACTCCAACTCTTTGTGATCCAAATGATATTCCCGATTATGAAGGGGGAGATGATGTCGAGTGTGTTCAAGGAGATGATGAAGAAATTTTGTTCGAAGTCCCCCTCAGGTGATGATGAAGAAGAGTCTAGTTTCGAGTCTGGAGAAAGCGAGGATGATGACGATGACGATGATGGTTTTTGGGATGACGATAGTGATGATGAACTAAGCGAGGATGGGAATTCACTTTGATTTGTTTTAGTATATCATAGCTTGTATTAAGGACAACATTTCAATTAAAATCTGTGACTTTTGTAATGAAATGTTGAAGATTACTTGTTATGATATTTCCATTTATTCATCACTAGTGGAAAAATAAGGAAGGGCTGCGGTCAAAACAGCCCTAAGGGCTGCGTTTTTGGCCAGCAGCCCTTTCCGTAGCGAATTCTTCTAAAAAATGAAGAGCTGCGGTTTTTGACCATGACCCTTCACTACCAAGGGCTGCGGTTTAGGCCCAAAAACGCAAACCCTTCCAGAATATGGAAGGGCTGCGTTTTGGGCCTAAACCGCACCCTTCTTTTAGACAAAGGTTGCGGTTTTGACCATAACCGCAACCCTTTTGACCAAAAAAAAAAAAATTTTTTTTTTTTTTTTGCATTTTTGTACTTCTAAATATATCAAGAAATTTACAACATAAACTGTAATATTGAAAAGCTACGCAAATGCTAAATACCTAACACCTAATTAGCAAGTATCTAATCATAATCATAATCATAATTTAAATCTTATTATCACCATTAAAAAACCTACAATACAACATAATTTCGAGAAAAACAAAAGATTGAGAGCAACTGCTACCTAACATCTAATCGAAGACAAAGTTGAACTTGAACTAAAAAAAAAATTACTTCAGCGATGGGAGAAACTAAATGTCGACCAAACCCTAGATCTGGATGCAGCGATGGCGAAGGCGACGAGACGGCGAGTGGTGTGATGGTGTTCGTTGTTGGTGCGCGCGAGGAGTGGCTGCGTGGTGTTGCTGTTGTTGCGTCGCTGAGAGAGAGAGAAATTAAGTGCCACGTGAAGAGAATTAAACTCCAAAAAATTACTAGAGAATGATGATTCAAAATTAAGAAGATCAAATATGTCTTTCAAATAGATAAATTTTGATGAACAAACAATTAGCATCATAAATATTAGATTTTGACATTTCGTAGCAAAAGATGACAACAGGAAATGAATTGTTCGATTCAACCTAATTTTTTATTATTTCAATTTCGAAGTGACGAAAACACATAAAAAACCCTAATTAAGAGAGAGAGAGAAACCTGGAAGAATTCCGGCGGAAATTCGGCAATGGAGTCGACGAAATTGTTGTGTTGTTGTGGTCTGTTGGCGTGAGAGAGAAGGGAGGAGGGTGAGAGAGATTTACCGGAGGAAGTGCGGCAGGCGGCGACGAATTTCGTAGGCGGAGGAACAGAGGTCGAGGAGAGATAGAGAGGAACGGAGGTCGACGAAGATTTTACTGTGTCGTCGCTGCTGTTGGAGTGACGGCGGAAGCAGTGTGCTTTGGTGCAGCAGCGTGCTTTGGCGGCGAACTCTAGCCGAGGTCGAAGAGAGAGAGGCAGGGAAGGAGATTGTGAGAGAGGAGAGAGGCAGGGAAGGAGAGAGAATGAGGGAGAGTAAAGGAGCGCTAGGGTTTAGAGATATTTTAAAAGCCTGCCCATAATTCCTTCCAAAATATTTAAAAGCCCACTGAAATAATGTTTTCGCGGGTGGGTTAAGGGATGCGGTTAGCCCAAAAACGCAGCCCTTCGTTTTACGAAGGGCCGCGTTTTTGGGCTAACCGCCCTCCTTCACTAAAAGGGCTGCGTTCCGCAGCCCTTACACCGCAGCCCTTGCGTTTTTTTCCACTAGTGCATTCTGGTATTATTTGTCCGAATTCTCTGTCTCAACATAGAGTAATGTGAAGAATTCTCGATTTTCCTTTCTTCATCCTTTTTTTAATGAAGTGCATCTGTTGGGTGATTGTATTTTGATGTTAGTTGTATGTCCCCCGTTAGTTTGTTAATGCCTTCCGGTTTCTTGAAAGCGTTGGCGTGAAGGGGGGAGTGCGGGGTGGGCAGGGTGGGGGTCACCAGGGTGGGGGTGCGGGGGTCGGTGAAGGGTTGGGCGAAGTGCGGGGGTCAGTGAAGGGGGTCGGTGAAGGGGGGGAGCGGGGGGGGGGGGGGGGGGAGGGGGGGGGGGGGGGGGGGGGGAGGCCTTAAACATCTTAAACATCATATATATAGTTACTTTAAACATCATATATATAGTTACTTTAATGTATTTATAAGTTGTTTTGATTGAAAATACACAATATAGGCAAGTTAGAACCATATATAGGCAAATATAGGGCATTTTAGGCCATTTTACTTGAAAAAGAATGAATATGAGTAGTTTGAAGTTAGTTTAAGTTATAAACACCTCAAACATCATATATATAGTTAGTTTAATGTATTTATAAGTTGTTTTGATTGAAAATACACAATATAGGCAAGTTAGAACCAAATATAGCCAATATAGGGCCTTTTAGGCCATTTTACTTGAAAATGAATGAATATGAGTAGTTTGAAGTTAGTTTAAGTTATAAACACCTCAAACATCATATATATAGTTATTTTAATGTATTTATAAGTTGTTTTGATTGAAAATACACAATATAGGCAAGTTAGAACCAAATATAGCCCTTTTGAGGCCATTTTAGGCCATTTTACTTGAAAAATGAATGAATATGAGTAGTTTGAAGTTAGTTTAAGTTATAAACACCTTAAACATCATATATATAGTTACTTTAATGTTTATAAGTTGTTTTGATTGAAAATACACAATATAGGCAAGTTAGAACCAAATATAGGCCAATTTAGGCCATTTTAGGCCATTTTACTTGAAAAAGAATGAATATGAGTAGTTTGATGTTAGTTTAAGTTATAAACACCTCAAACATCATATATATAGTTAGTTTAATTTATTTATAAGTAGTTTTGGTTGAAAATACACAATATAGGCAAGTTAGAACCATATATAGGCCTTTTGAGGCCATTTTAGGCCATTTTACTTGAAAAAGAATGAATATGAGTAGTTTGATGTTAGTTTAAGTTATAAACACCTCAAACATCATATATATAGTTAGTTTAATGTATTTATAAGTTGTTTTGATTGAAAATACACAATATAGGCATGTTAGAACCAAATATAGGCCTTTTGAGGCCATTTTAGGCCATTTTACTTGAAAAATAATGAATATGAGTAGTTTGAAGTTAGTTTAAGTTATAAACACCTTAAACATCATATATATAGTTACTTTAATGTATTTATAAGTTGTTTTGATTGAAAATACACAATATAGGCAAGTTAGAACCAAATATAGGCAAATATAGGGCATTTTAGGCCATTTTACTTGAAAATGAATGAATATGAGTAGTTTGAAGTTAGTTTAAGTTATAAACACCTCAAACATCATATATATAGTTAGTTTAATTTATTTATAAGTTGTTTTGATTGAAAATACACAATATAGGCAAGTTAGAACCATATATAGGCAAATATTGGGCCTTTTAGGTCATTTTACTTGAAAATGAATGAATATGAGTAGTTTGAAGTTAGTTTAAGTTATAAAAACCTCAAACATCATATATATAGTTAGTTTAATGTATTTATAAGTTGTTTTGATTGAAAATACACAATATAGGCAAGTTAGAACCAAATATAGGCCTTTTGAGGCCATTTTAGGCCATTTTACTTGAAAAATGAATGAATATGAGTAGTTTGAAGTTAGTTTAAGTTATAAACACCTTAAACATCATATATATAGTTACTTTAATGTATTTATAAGTTGTTTTGATTGAAAATACACAATATAGGCAAGTTAGAACCAAATATAGGCAAATATAGGGCATTTTAGGCCATTTTACTTGAAAAAGAATGAATATGAGTAGTTTGAAGTTAGTTTAAGTTATAAACACCTCAAACATCATATATATAGTTAGTTTAATGTATTTATAAGTTGTTTTGATTGAAAATACACAATATAGGCAAGTTAGAACCAAATATAGGCCTTTTGAGGCCATTTTAGGCCATTTTACTTGAAAAATAATGAATATGAGTAGTTTGAAGTTAGTTTAAGTTTTAAACACCTTAAACATCATATATATAGTTAGTTTAATGTATTTATAAGTAGTTTTGGTTGAAAATACACAATATAGGTAAGTTAGAACCATATATATGCAAATATAGGGCATTTTAGGCCATTTTACTTGAAAATGAATGAATATGAGTAGTTTGAAGTTAGTTTAAGTTATAAACACCTCAAACATCATATATATAGTTAGTTTAATGTATTTATAAGTTGTTTTGATTGAAAATACACAATATAGGCAAGTTAGAACCAAATATAGGCCTTTTGAGGCCATTTTAGGCCATTTTACTTGAAAAAGAATGAATATGAGTAGTTTGAAGTTAGTTTAAGTTATAAACACCTCAAACATCATATATATAGTTAGTTTAATGTATTTATAAGTTGTTTTGATTGAAAATACACAATATAGGCAAGTTAGAACCAAATATAGGCCTTTTGAGGCCATTTTAGGCCATTTTACTTGAAAATGAATGAATATGAGTAGTTTGAAGTTAGTTTAAGTTATAAACACCTTAAACATCATATATATAGTTACTTTAATGTATTTATAAGTTGTTTTGATTGAAAATACACAATATAGGCAAGTTAGAACCAAATATAGGCCTTTTGAGGCCATTTTACTTGAAAAAGAATGAATATTTGTAGTTTGAAGTTAGTTTAAGTTATAAACACCTCAAACATCATATATATAGTTTGTTTAATGTATTTATAAGTAGTTTTGATTGAAAATACACAATATAGGCAAGTTAGAACCAAATATAGCCCTTTTGAGGCCATTTTAGGCCATTTTACTTGAAAATGAATGAATATGAGTAGTTTGAAGTTTGTTTAAGTTATAAACACCTTAAACATCATATATATAGTTAGTTTAATGTATTTATAAGTAATTTTGGTTGAAAATACACAATATAGGCAAGTTAGAACCAAATATAGGCCTTTTGAGGCCATTTTACTTGAAAAAGAATGAATATGAGTAGTTTGAAGTTAGTTTAAGTTATAAACACCTTAAACATCATATATATAAGTTACTTTAATGTATTTATAAGTTGTTTTGATTGAAAATACACAATATCGGCAAGTTAGAACCAAATATAGGCCTTTTGAGGCCATTTTAGGCCATTTTACTTGAAAAAGAATGAATATGAGTAGTTTGAAGTTAGTTTAAGTTATAAACACCTCAAACATCATATATATAGTTAGTTTAATGTATTTATAAGTTGTTTTGATTGAAAATACACAATATAGGCAAGTTAGAACCAAATATAGGCCATTTGAGGCCATTTTAGGCCATTTTACTTGAAAATGAATGAATATGAGTAGTTTGAAGTTAGTTTAAGTTATAAACACCTTAAACATCATATATATAGTTAGTTTAATGTATTTATAAGTTGTTTTGATTGAAAATACACAATATAGGCAAGTTAGAACCAAATATAGGCATTTTGAGGCCATTTTAGGCCATTTTACTTGAAAATGAATGAATATGAGTAGTTTGAAGTTAGTTTAAGTTATAAACACCTCAAACATCATATATATAGTTAGTTTAATGTATTTATAAGTTGTTTTGATTGAAAATACACAATATAGGCAAGTTAGAACCAAATATAGGCCTTTTGAGGCCATTTTAGGCCATTTTACTTGAAAATGAATGAATATGAGTAGTTTGAAGTTAGTTTAAGTTATAAACACCTCAAACATCATATATATAGTTAGTTTAATGTATTTATAAGTAGTTTTGATTGAAAATACACAATATAGGCAAGTTAGAACCAAATATAGGCCTTTTGAGGCCATTTTAGGCCATTTTACTTGAAAATGAATGAATATGAGTAGTTTGAAGTTAGTTTAAGTTATAAACACCTTAAACATCATATATATAGTTAGTTTAATGTATTTATAAGTTGTTTTGATTGAAAATACACAATATAGGCAAGTTAGAACCAAATATAGGCTAATATAGGCCATTTTAGGCCATTTTACTTGAAAAAGAATGAATATGAGTAGTTTGAAGTTAGTTTAAGTTATAAACACCTCAAACATCATATATATAGTTAGTTTAATGTATTTATAAGTTGTTTTGATTGAAAATACACAATATAGGCAAGTTAGAACCAAATATAGGCCTTTTGAGGCCATTTTAGGCCATTTTACTTGAAAATGAATGAATATGAGTAGTTTGAAGTTAGTTTAAGTTATAAACACCTTAAACATCATATATATAGTTACTTTAATGTATTTATAAGTTGTTTTGATTGAAAATACACAATATAGGCAAGTTAGAACCAAATATAGGCCTTTTGAGGCCATTTTACTTGAAAAAGAATGAATATTTGTAGTTTGAAGTTAGTTTAAGTTATAAACACCTCAAACATCATATATATAGTTTGTTTAATGTATTTATAAGTAGTTTTGATTGAAAATACACAATATAGGCAAGTTAGAACCAAATATAGCCCTTTTGAGGCCATTTTAGGCCATTTTACTTGAAAATGAATGAATATGAGTAGTTTGAAGTTTGTTTAAGTTATAAACACCTTAAACATCATATATATAGTTAGTTTAATGTATTTATAAGTTGTTTTGATTGAAAATACACAATATAGGCAAGTTAGAACCAAATATAGGCCTTTTGAGGCCATTTTAGGCCATTTTACTTGAAAAATAATGAATATGAGTAGTTTGAAGTTAGTTTAAGTTATAAACACCTCAAACATCATATATATAGTTAGTTTAATGTATTTATAAGTTGTTTTGATTGAAAATACACAATATAGGCAAGTTAGAACCAAATATAGGGCATTTTAGGCCATTTTACTTGAAAAAGAATGAATATGAGTAGTTTGAAGTTAGTTTAAGTTATAAACACCTCAAACATCATATATATAGTTAGTTTAATGTATTTATAAGTTGTTTTGATTGAAAATACACAATATAGGCAAGTTAGAACCAAATATAGGCCTTTTGAGGCCATTTTAGGCCATTTTACTTGAAAAATGAATGAATATGAGTAGTTTGAAGTTAGTTTAAGTTATAAACACCTTAAACATCATATATATAGTTACTTTAATGTATTTATAAGTTGTTTTGATTGAAAATACACAATATAGGCAAGTTAGAACCAAATATATGCAAATATAGGGCATTTTAGGCCATTTTACTTGAAAAAGAATGAATATGAGTAGTTTGAAGTTAGTTTAAGTTATAAACACCTCAAACATCATATATATAGTTAGTTTAATGTATTTATAAGTTGTTTTGATTGAAAATACAAAATATAGGCAAGTTAGAACCATATATAGGCCTTTTGAGGCCATTTTAGGCCATTTTACTTGAAAATGAATGAATATGAGTAGTTTGAAGTTAGTTTAAGTTATAAACACCTTAAACATCATATATATAGTTAGTTTAATGTATTTATAAGTTGTTTTGATTGAAAATACACAATATAGGCAAGTTAGAACCAAATATAGGCCTTTTGGGGCATTTTAGGCCATTTTACTTGAAAAAGAATGAATATTTGTAGTTTGAAGTTAGTTTAAGTTATAAACACCTCAAACATCATATATATAGTTTGTTTAATGTATTTATAAGTAGTTTTGATTGAAAATACACAATATAGGCAAGTTAGAACCAAATATAGCCCTTTTGAGGCCATTTTAGGCCATTTTACTTGAAAATGAATGAATATGAGTAGTTTGAAGTTTGTTTAAGTTATAAACACCTTAAACATCATATATATAGTTAGTTTAATGTATTTATAAGTAATTTTGGTTGAAAATACACAATATAGGCAAGTTAGAACCATATATAGGCCTTTTGAGGCCATTTTAGGCCATTTTACTTGAAAAAGAATGAATATGAGTAGTTTGAAGTTAGTTTAAGTTATAAACACCTCAAACATCATATATATAGTTAGTTTAATGTAATTATAAGTTGTTTTGATTGAAAATACACAATATAGGCAAGTTAGAACCATATATAGGCAATATAGGCATTTTAGGCCATTTTACTTGAAAATGAATGAATATGAGTAGTTTGAAGTTAGTTTAAGTTATAAACACCTCAAACATCATATATATAGTTAGTTTAATGTATTTATAAGTTGTTTTGATTGAAAATACACAATATAGGCAAGTTAGAACCAAATATAGGCCTTTTGAGGCCATTTTAGGCCATTTTACTTGAAAAATGAATGAATATGAGTAGTTTGAAGTTAGTTCAAGTTTTAAACACCTTAAACATCATATATATAGTTAGTTTAATGTATTTATAAGTTGTTTTGATTGAAAATACACAATATAGGCAAGTTAGAACCAAATATAGGCAAATATAGGGCATTTTAGGCCATTTTACTTGAAAAAGAATGAATATGAGTAGTTTGAAGTTAGTTTAAGTTATAAACACCTCAAACATCATATATATAGTTAGTTTAATGTATTTATAAGTTGTTTTGATTGAAAATACACAATATAGGCAAGTTAGAACCAAATATAGGCAAATATAGGGCATTTTAGGCCATTTAATTTGAAAATGAATGAATATGAGTAGTTTGAAGTTAGTTTAAGTTATAAACACCTCAAACATCATATATATAGTATTAGTTTAATGTATTTATAAGTTGTTTTGATTGAAAATACACAATATAGGCAAGTTAGAACCAAATATAGGCTAGGCCATTTTAGGCCATTTTACTTGAAAAATGAATGAATATGAGTAGTTTGAAGTTAGTTTAAGTTATAAACACCTTAAACATCATATATATAGTTAGTTTAATGTATTTATAAGTTGTTTTGATTGAAAATACACAATATAGGCAAGTTAGAACCAAATATAGGCAAATATAGGGCATTTTAGGCCATTTTACTTGAAAAAGAATGAATATGAGTAGTTTGAAGTTAGTTTAAGTTATAAACACCTCAAACATCATATATATAGTTAGTTTAATGTATTTATAAGTTGTTTTGATTGAAAATACACAATATAAATACAAAAATATTTTATTTTTTATAAAAAATTAATAAAAATATAAATAATTATAAATAAAAAATGCTACCACAACCCCGCCGTTGTTTGTTTATTAGGTTTTTAATATATTTTTAAAAAAAATTTTTTTTTTAAAATTATAATTAAAATTTAGAAACCTAAACACCTAAAAATTTCCTCAGTTTCATTTTTTATATTATTAAAAATTAATTTGATATTTTTAATATTTTACATTTATAAAAAATTAAAAAAAAATAATTAAAATTAAAAACCGCGGAAAAAAAGAGGGGCTAAAAAAATATATATCGACAAATCTAGAAAAAAAAATGGAAAAAAAACTAAATAAAAAAGAAAAACCAACTAGATTAAATATATGCACGCAAAATAGATCCCTGTCGGGAAATAAAGTAGAAGTCTGCTTCAAAAAAAAATAACCCGACACATCTAGAAACAAAGCGAGATGCTGATAAATATTGACACTAAATGCATATAGTTAGACTAACGATATAGAAACTATAAGTTAGTTACCTAGTTGCCAAAAACCAAAAAAACTACACTTTGGCCAAGGGTGTCCGTAACACTACCGCCACCACCAAACCCCTGGGTCATCTTCTCCGTGTTGTGGAGGCGGGCCAGGTTGCAACTCGAGAACATGTGGCCGAAACTAGACATGTTCCTCATCATTTCCCACGAGGGCCCGCTTGAAACATGATTGGCTTAGTATCACATGATTGGCTTAGCCTTAATTTCCCATTTATGGATCGAGATATGTTTACAAGATTTTACTATTAAGCACGCTTCATTCGAATATTTTCAAGTAAGTAAAAGTTGTCCAACAACATTAGCTTATGTGATACTAAGCCAATCATGTTTCGGACTAAAGTATATTTTGGTTTATGAATCCTAATAGTATAAGTGGTTCAATGACCCACTTTCTAAGATATGATATGGAAGATATGGTTGGATTATAAGTACTTAAGTAAGAGTTGTCGGTGATATTTCGAATGTATCTATTAGTAAAATATTATGCGCAATCTCGCATGCCTTACAAGAAGTAATTGACTTTGATTCGATGAGGTTGACAAGCTTATGGAACTCCACTATGTTTTACTATTATTCGTGTGTGTATATATATATATATATATATATATATATATATATATATATATATATATATATATATATATATATATATATATATATATATATATATGTATAGTTGTAAATATATAAAGCATAAAAGAGTTGATTCATACAAAGTTACTAGAAATTTGAGTATATTGTGATAATCAAGTGTCTTCCCGTTTCAAGTATCCTATCTATTATGTGAAAAAAATACACGATTTTGATGATAATTGTCTATCAACTCGAGGAATATAGATTTGGCTTTTGAGAATTATGGGTTTAAAAGTTGTGATTATAATACAAGATTTCAGAATATGTCTTATATGAGCTTGGCGTACTTGGGATTATTTGGGTCATGGAAAGTGTGAAATTGAGGATTTCAAAAGTAAACTATTGTTTGGAGATGTTCGCTATAGTATAAATTATATTTGTGAAAGATTTAGCTACACGCTTGGAATTTATGATAATTATTCGAGCTAGCAATAAATCCTATGGGAGATTAGATATAGTTTAAATTGGTAAAGTTATAAAGGAAGCTTTTGATTCTAATTTAGTAATGAGGAGAAGTTCATACTAAAAGTTAAATTATATTAAGTAGAGGTATGTTTGAGGAAACTTTGAAAATGGGTTCTAAGATTCATAATCTATGCTAAAATGGGTGTTGGATAAATATCCAGTTCGAGGAATTTTCTTTTGGAATATAAGATGGCATGTGAGGAAGATAAGATGGGCAACTAGGGTTGTTATATGAAAGTAAGAGTTTAACATGTGAAGGTTATATTAGGAATATAATAGCTCAGATAGGAGTAGCAAATGGTGTAATAAAATTATAATATTAAGTTGTGAGTAATACTATATCCGAGTTAGCAATTTTTATATTATGAGTATTAAACTAGGCAAAATTGAAAAGGCAATATATTTTACTTTCTAAGTGGAAGAGGTAAAAATAATATAAAAATGGAAAGTCGGGACGTATAGATCTTGTGCAATGAAGTCTTGGAAACTAGGCATATGATTTAACAATGATAGAAATATAGAGCCGAGGTTCATTTGGATGTAAGTTTATATAACTCGGGATTACAAAGTTCTAACATGTAATTGAGTCAAGAAAAAGGAATAAGATCGGGGAATATAAACAAGATTTCGGAATGAGTTGATGGAATAGTAAAAACAAGATAATGAATATAATTGTGAAGCTTGTTAGAAACTCTATCCGGTGCTTGGAATATTATACTATGAGTATCAAACTAGGTTAAATTAAAAAGGTTAGATGTTTTATTTTCTAACTAAATGGTAGAGGGTGTAAAAGGACGGTGGGAGTATGTATAGGTTTTGTGCAATTGAGTGTTGGAAACTAGAGATATGAGTTCTTAATAATGGAAATGTAGATATATGAGTAATTTGGACGTAAATTTATATAATTGGGATTATAAAGTTCAAAAAGATAGTTGAGACAAGAAAGAGAATAAAGTGAGGACACAAATTATATGTGTGACATTAAACTTGAGGTAATAAAGTTTGTTTTCTGATGTTATACTAGTTGAGTTACTAGAAGATCGGAAGCTTAAACATGACGGGTTCAATCATTAAGATGTGGGATTAATAAGTAAGTCGTGTTGGAGGAAGCATCAACTATCATATAAATACAAAGCTCAAGAAGCTATATATTCTTATGTATCCAAATTACATAAACGGATCCTAAGATGTTGTACGTTGTAAGCTTTGGGTATATATATGATATGTACTTTGAAGACTATGGATATGCGCAACTTAGAATTTGATGCTACATTTTAACTTCATGACCGCTATTGGAAAAGGATAACGTTATATCGAGGTATGACAAGGATATTATAATTAGCGTGATCAACGTAAGTATGAACATTGAGATTTGCTCAGTTATGAGCCGTGAGGTTGTGTGGATAAGATTTATGCGAAAGGCATTTCACAACATAGAATTTCGTAACAAAAGTATAAAGTGTACAAGACTTACATTCCAATTTGAGACTTTGGATCCAGTCAAGTATTTTGGACCATATTTCTAAAGTCCGAAATTAAGTAATTTTTGTCAAATAGATTTTGTCAAAGCTTGATTTATGTTAAGTTGTCTGAAACTCTAAGTATACTATGTTTATCAAGTAATCCAAGTTTTGTTATGGAGTACCAGAGTAATGCAATTGTGTTATGAGATTCGAGTAGATCGGATTGAGAATAATGAATTTGAATTTCGGAAAATATGAAGTTATAAATTTTGTATTTTGATTCCGTTTCCGTAAGGGGAAGAGCTATTATAGCAATGATGAACAACATTGTGTATTCTGTATATTTGTATTCCTGGGGACATGTCCTTGAAAAGTCTTGCAAGCAAGTACATAACGGAAGAGGGAGACGTCCCTTGTAAAAGTTTAGAGAATTCGCACAGGAGGCAACTGCTCGTGTTCTCTTCCCCAAATATAATCCGATTCCTTATGATTTCTAAAAGAAAATAGAATAAGTATTTGAATACGTAAATGGTTTCCTGGAAAGTTAGTTCAAACTTTATTATGGAGGTAATGTTTTACTCGCCCAAGTTTATGGAATTTATTCACCGAGTATAAGAATGATTTACTAAGAAAATCGTTAAGAACTCATGGAAGGATTTAGCTATGTTATACATAATTGTATTAAAGATTTTATATTTGAAATACGGGAGGGGGGAGATATTGTTATGTCATAGAGTATGTCGACATAATGGATTTTGGGATACCGTATTCGATTCTATGGAATCCTTGTGAGGTCTCCTTAATTGAACGTGTATATTATTTATCTTATGAGATACTTTTATTATTATTTAAACGAGTAATATGAAAAGTTGTTTATAAGTATCTGTTATATTATTCTCTCATTATGATTTCTCTATATCTTGACTTCTAATATTCGTATGATAATCTTAATCAAATGCGTTTTAAGCCACCAAAAAGATTTTCGGGTTGGACAAGGTGTACTCGCTCACTGATTTTGTTCTTGGAACATGTCCTATGGGTGGGGGCAGTGTTCATTGCTAGTGATTTTGCGAGGTAATATCGTAACTCCGGATGGATAGTGGAAATGGACATAAGTGTTATATGAAATGACTTTCAGATGACAATGGTGGAGATTATATAGTTTAGCTAAGAAAATTTTTATGGTATATTATTACATATTGTGGAGACTTGTTTTAGATTAATTCTTTGTATGTACATTTTGGAATGTTGTATTGTGGGCCTTGACCGAGTCCGGGATCATTTTATAAGTTAAGTTTCGGATGTAAGATAAGTTAATTTGAGGTTTATGAATGTTAAGCATGATTAGCTAGCGGCTCGGAAGTGCGTTACACTTTGTTCTTCGGAGTATCTCACGTTTGTTTTAGTATTTTTGGTGTATCTAATTCCATTTGATCCGGAGATTTAAAATATTGCTCGTAGACTCGTAAAGAAAACTAAGCAAGCAAAATTGTTTGGGACACCTTTCCAAAACACCTACTCCACCATCATCACCGCAAGAAGAATTCCCCTCACCCTTATTTCTCTTACAATGGGTGAGAATGCTACCCGAACCTTCAAGATTATGCACAACCATCCCCGATAATGTACCCACCGTAGTACGGATGCCTATTGTAGCCGCTGCAAATTTTGAAATCAAGTCTCATGTGTCGAACATGGTTCAAAACAATCAATTTGCTTTGGGTTACCTTCGAAGACCCAGAACCAAGACCTACAACTGATTTTCACAATTTGTGGTAATCGAAAACAAGCCGCAGTGTTTTTGCGGGGAGATGAAAATGATTCTATTTGGCTTTTCCTTGTGAGATAAGCTTTGCCAGCGTATAACAAGTTACCTTCCTCCCATCACCACTTCCGGAAGAATTATCCAAAATTTTCCTCATCAAGTGGTATCCATATCAAAAGACCGCCGATACGCGCCATGAGATAGTGACTTTCACCCATGATCCCGGAGAGTCTTTGTATGAAGCTTGGGAGATATTTAAAGATTTGCGCGCCTTTGTCCTCATCATAATTTTGACAAGTGGAATTTGTCTCAAATTTTCTACACTAGAGTCATGCGGATACGTGAAGAGGGTAATTGATGGAGCTGTGGTGGGTTTTGCACCGATAAAGGCATTGATGAAGGGGTATAAACATTTAGAGAAGCTTACTATTGACCAAACGTCCACTATAAGGAAGGGGGCGAACATGATGTTGAAGCCTATTCCTTATTATGCCGACAAATTAGCGGCACTAAACCAAAAGATTGATTCTTTAAAGCTAGGAAACAATGAACCTTCCTCCCATATGAGTGTTAATGTTATGGCTAGTGCGTCCGGATGTAATACTTTTCAATGTGAAGTCTCTGCATATCTGGGCACAACTCTCAAGAAAGTGCCCCCATTCGAGATAACTTGACTTTCTTAGAACAGTCCGAATCAAATAGCAATGATTCGAAGCACTTCTTTTTACACTATATAGCGAAACCCCAAAGGACTCCATCGTATGGATATGGAAAATCTCCTACATCTTAGTGATGGGGGTAACTACGGAACCAAGTTCATGCGTTGCAATCCATGACCACATTATCCCAAGTCCCGATTCAATCCATACTCCCATACATACAATCATCGGGATGCGAGATCATCCAAACCTCTCTTATAGGAGTAATAACGTGTTGATTCTGCATCAACTATACACAACCTCAATAGCAACAACGGTTTTACCACGATCTCGGTTTCGGCAAGATGATTCCACAACAACAAATCTCCATTCGGATTTTAGAGAAATCGGTCTAGACAGCCAGCTAGCACACCTCTCCCGGACCGAGCTATCACTGAGCTCAAAATAATCTCAAAAATTTGATTAGGTGATCGACTTTAGCATGTCAAATTTTGATTAGGTGATACGACTCTTTAGCCTCGTCACAGACTAATGCTATGCACTTTTATAACCGATGTGATTATCATGTATGTGTCCCAGCATGACAAATTTAATACATTGTTATGGCATGCGTGGTTATTCCCGACCATGTTAATTATTGAGTCATTTTCAAGGAAAAACCACCAAAGCATGTGTTAATGCGTACAGGTTTAGTAGCTTTTTGCTAATGTGTCCGTATGTTGTTTTGTCATTTATGTGGCTTGTCACTTGATGGGTGGCAAGTATCCTAAATGTTTCGAGGTTGATACTATGAGTTAATCTTTTACAAGTTGAAGCCGATATGACTTGGGAGTAGTGTTATATTTGTTTTCGAGGCGAGAATGCTCGACTTTGTAATAGTTAATCAATTTATTTTCCATTGATGTATTTAAGAGTCGTAAGTGCTCCCGATTCTCTCTTGGGTGTTGCTCCGGGCAAAGCGTTGAGGCCGTTGTATTTTGAGTGTTGGAAATATTTTATTAATAAAAAATTGTAACAAGTTTAAATTATTTCCTTGTTTTAGGGTTGTTCTATTTTCAAAGGGAACTGCTTAAATTTTACAGAGGATTTTATTAAGATAAAGTCCGAGAATCCCGAGGCATTATTGTAATAGTTAATTGAATTTAATAGAGTATAGATTTGAGTTCCACACTCTCCGATGTAGTTTGGTGAGTGTGATGGTAATAGTTCGGGTTAGCTCCACCAAGTCCCTTCGATTATTGTTAATCCTTCGTAAGATGGTCTTGAAAATCCCGGGCCATTGCTGCATCTACTCCAAATCCAAGTTTGGGGTTTCAGGGGATCTAAAAGCACTTTTGTTATATCCATGTCTATATGGTTATGTGTTGTAGGAGAGAGAAATGTCTAGAGTGCATACATAGCATAATAGCTTTGGAATTTGCGACCTCCTTCCTGCAGTTTTTACTTTCGCATTGTTTGTACTAACCTAATTCCTCGACATCATCTTCCATTGCGCACAAGCATCTTGGTTGTCTCTTTGGGCAAGAGAGTTATGGACAACAGGATTTCCTTCGCTTTTGCGTAAGAAAGATGTCATGGACATCATCTTGTTACATTGCATCCCCTAGCCGTTAAATGTAAACCATTGTTGCACCCATTGGATTCACGCACAAGCTAGTGCATCATCCCTTGATAATATGCATGCATTTTCGCATCAAGCAATCCTCAAAATCCTATATATTCCACATTAATTACCTCGTTATGCGTTGAGTTGCTCTCAACTTAAAGAGTTCATTAAGGAACAATTTATTGAAATCGAAACTTGTTTGGCCCTATACAAGAAATTAGAACTTATTTAGCCCTATAAATTAAAAAGAAATTAGAACAATAACAAACATCACAATCGTAGTGATCACCGCACAAATTAAACTTGTCACTAATTGAGATTAAGTGGGTACTAAATGACCAATAATGCCAACAGAATGACTGAATGTATAGTGATAACCCTATCTAGTCTTGATAATGTACACAACAATTGAAAATGCCATAAGTGGTAACCAATAAAATTAAACTAGTTACTAAATGACATAAAATGGCCACTAAATATTCAAAGCAAGGCATAAGTGTTTGCACCAAAATTTCAATCACAAAGAGACCCATGCAAGGAAAACAAGTCTTTCTAGCGAAAAATAGTTCAAACTTTCCAAAATCATAACATAATTAATAATTATTACGCATATAAGAATTTCAATATCTATCAAGAAAAATAAAATAGCATAGAAGAGAGGCCCAAACAAGTAGAATAGCAGTTAAACTTACAAGAGTTGTATTAATGAACATGGACAAGGAGTACCGCCTAATATATTTTAGGAAATGCGGGGTTGGAGATCATTAGTGGATAGAGTTCACAAAGACAATAAGGTAGCTTGTATAACTTTTGGCACTCTATTTTTCTAAGAGGTTCAAGTTTTGTTTATGGATCAACATCAAAAGAACATGCCCATATTCTTAAAAACTTTAAGAATTGAATAATAGACACTAAAACATAATGGCAAAATTGACAGAACAAATCAGACTTTGGACGATCCGCTATTTTTAGTCCTAACTGATTATTTTTCGGTGGTCCCAACTATTGCTTATTTTTTTCAAAAATGGTCCCAACAAGTTAATAACTTGATATCACACGTAAAATGTGTTTTTCTATTCATTGTTTTCCCAAACCCCTCTCTCTCTCTCTCCTCTTATTTCCTCAACACTAATCACACAAAGTGCTCTCGCCACCACCACCACCATTATTTTGCCTCACTCCAAAGCTAAACACCAATTTCTTCCCCTTCTTTTAAATAAAAACTACTCACCTTTCCAATCTCCTTCTCTCTCCTTCCCACCATGACTACAACCTATTTCTTCCCCTTATTGATCATACAAGCCCTAAGAAGCCGAACTATATGCGAAGGATTCATGTCTCATATATGGCTTAAAATTTGTCTTTACCAATTGTTTCAGCGAGTTTAAGAATAATTTTATCTCACATTGTTGATTGTTTAAACCTTGATTTTCCGGGATTGAATAGCTATATCCCCTCACTCTGAAATTCCCCCATCTAAAAATATTTCTTCGATCACTTGATTGTCCCAACCTCGTTATTAACATGATTTATAATTGTCCCAATCTAAAAAAAAAAAAAAAAACCCTTTACTCCTTTCTCATTCAAAGGGGGCTTCATGGAAAATTAACCATTATCTATAATTGTTTTCATGAAATCGAAAATCGTTCGATGCTCGCAATGTAGTAGACGAGCATTACACCGTGTTCGGATTCTTTTCGCTTGGAGGAAGATCTTAGAGGCGTTAATAATGGTTTCTCGGGGTGGCAAGGTTGCCGCCATTGTTGAAAACTCAAGCTTTTTCTTACTCAAGATGATGATGATACATTGGGGAGGGGGTTCTGGGTGGCAGAGAGGAGGAAGGAGGGAGGAGAAAGAAAGAGGGGTGATGGGGAGGAGGCAAGACTACCGAAAGATATTTTTTTCAAAATTAACCTGAGTAAACCTAAGTGATAAGTCAACCGGGATTGTTTTGGAAAACATACCCTAAAGTTGGGGCCGAGAAATAATCAAAAGTTGGGACCGAAAATGGCGAAAACATACCCCAAAGTTGGGACCATCTGGTCGCTCTATCAATTTTTCCAAACATAATTTAAACATAAAAAGTTTAAAATGCCATATGTATTGTATAAATAGGTATATTTAGTGGCCATAAGTGGTGACCAATAAAATTAAACTAGTTACTAAATGACATAAAAGGGCCACTAATATTGTATTATAAAATAGTAATTAAATACTTATGCAAAGGAGACAATATATTTAAACCTAGGTTCACGACTTTTTCGGAGAACCATCTTTGTCATTCTCCATCACATGTTGCTTCACTCTTTTCTTTCCCTTTCCACAAGGTAATTGGTGGATGTTATGGCTAAGAGTTTTGAACATTTGATGGATTGTTATATCCTAGTTTCTACTTTGTTTCTTCTTATTGCCTTTTCTTTAGGTGTTTTTGAATGTTGGAGGTATGTGTCATATTTAACACTAATCAATAAATGACTAAAATTGGTTAACTATACAGTTTATTGTCACTAAATGAAATGAAGTAGAAACTAAATGTTCTTAAAATAGTGAAACCAAAATTACACCAATATCCATTAAATTAGTTCGATCGTATGACCTAAACATCACATTTAAACCTTCCAATCAATACAAACAAACCAACAACCACAAAGCATTTTTAAACATTCAAAACATAATACATCAATTTCATAAACATCAACTGTATGACCTAATCACTAGTGGGAAAAACATCAAAAGAACCGGCCAAAATAGGGATTACGTATCCGATTTTGTGCCGCAAGGGGTGGACACAGACATCAGCCTATGAGTGATCAACTCGATCCGGTCCAAAACTGCATCAGGTGATCACTAACTCCATCCCGTTTGGCAAGAAAACCAGAGTACTAATGAAGTTAACTTGCCTGCTTTTCTTAAACCAAATCGCTTTAGCTCAATATCAAATTAAAAGAAAACCAAAGATTGCATTCCCAACAACCAAAATTACGAAATATTTCCAGCCAGCAATTCATACTAAACTGAAATACGAATAATAATAAAATGAAATAAAATGATAACACTTAAACTTACAAATATAAATTACGAAAATGAAATGATAAAAATGATATAAAATATACGAAAATTTAGAATATAAATTACAAGATAAATAAGAACCCTAGATCTTATTACGAAAAATGAAAAGAAATGAACAAAATTAGAATATAAATTATAAGATATATAAGAACCCTAGATCTAATTACTAAAATGAAAAGAAATGAAAAAAAAAGAAAAAATTACAATTTTAATTTCAAGATAAAATAAGAACTCTAGATCTAATTACTTAAAATGAAATGAAAATAATTAAGAACGAAAATCAAAAGAAAAAAATATATAAAAACACATAAATCTCTAACCCTAGATCTAAATTTTAATCATGTACAGATGGTGAAGAGAAACGAGAGTATGAGTGAGAGGGAAGGGAGCAACACCGATGATGGTCTCTTCTTTTTCTTCATTGTTGTCCGTGATGGTTCCGTCTTCCTTCATGGTCGTCATCGATGGGTGGTGGTGGTGGTGGCGTGGCGTCGCGGTGATTTATGTTTAGAGGAAGGGCTGAGGAGGGTGGGGGTGGCGTGGCGTCGCGGTGATTTATGTTTAGAGGGAGGGTTGTGGAGGGTGGGTGGTGGCGTGGCGAAGGGAAAAGGAGAGTGAGAGAGGGTCGAGAGGTTGGTTGCTTACAATTGTTGGCTGGTGGGTCGGAGGGGATTAGGAGAGTTTGGCGGATTAGGGTTGAGTGAGAGGGTGGAGGGTCTGGGTCGTAGATGATGAAGATGAATGAGGAGAAAATTGTTGAAGATGTTGAAGACGGTTGCGAGATGAGAGGAAAAGAGGGTTAGGGTTTGGGAGGGAAATGAGAGAGGGAAGACGCGTGAAGCCGGGAGGGCATTAGAAAATGGGCTAAAGTGGGAGGTTTTATAAGTTGGCCATAACAACCGATCCGACCACTAAGTCATCAAACTCGGCTGGAGATAAGCGGTGAGAATGGGATGCAATTTGGGCTAGCGTAAATGCTCACCGATCCGATTTGGTTAGGAGTTCAACCGAATCGGCTCACTCTAACCGATGCGTTTTAGTAAAAATCGGATGAGTTTTGTTGTGTCATTTGACGTTTTTTCCACTAGTGAATACATCACAATTACACATGCAAAGTCGATTCTCAGAACAATAAGATAATGTGTGTAAAATTTATATGCTTGTTTAAGTCGATCGAGAGATGCGTTCAAAATATTCATCGAGTGGTCGATTTTTAGCTCACGGCCTTGCCATATTTCTTTATTTATGTTTGAAATTAAACTCCAAATCTGTTGAAATTTAAGGAGTCCAGATTAATATGCAATGTAGGTATTATATCCATGAACAAAGGTTGTTTTATGAGCAGATGAAAAAATTCAACAAAATAATAGAAATTTACCTTTTCACGAACCACAAATTCAACAAATTAAGCTTTGAAATCAGAATTTTCGCAAAATCTATGTTGATATAATTGATTTTCCGTATGATTTTTGCTCGTTTCCCTCATTTTTGAATTTTTCATTGAAATTTGGTGAATTTCAATTGCCCTTGGAGAAAGAGAGGAGATGTTGAAGAGAAACTGTCAACTAAAACGCATTCAATGTAACACCCCGGTAATTTTCACCCCTTTATTTTTGGTGTTAGTTTATTTTAAAATGATATTCTTTTTCGTAAAAAATAAATAATTTATTATTTTCTCTAGATCAATGATTTTTTATTCTTTATAATTTGGGAGCTGAATTATTTTTTTATTATTATATGGTGTGTTAATTTGTGCATTATATTTATATTTATAATATAATTTATTAGAATTATTTTCATTATTAAGTATTTTCAAAGTTTAGGCGCGATTTAAGAATTTATCGATTTATCGCGTAGCGCTTTGAAGCATGGACCCTTGTTGATTTGGGCGGGAATTTTTGTTGGTGTGTTAGGCTTGACAGCCGGCCAAGGAGATGGAGAAGGAGAGCTCCTCTTCTTTTCTTTTCTTTTTATTTTTTTTCCTTGTGACTCTTTGCTTAGCTTTGTAACTCCTATAACCCCCTAATCATTCTCCTTCATTAAAACCCTTTATTTCAACCATTAAACATCCATAAAATTCTGATTTTTATTCAAAGAAGTTCAGCATCATTTGCATTAAACCCTCACCGTTTTTCAAGAAAAGGAAGAGAGAAAAGGAAGAGGAAAAGAATAGAAAGGTTCAACCCGGTTTTTTCTTGTTCGCACCTTCACGAAAATAACCGTAGCCGGGAGATCTAACCGTTGGATCGTCTTAAATTTTGGACACAACGTTTATAACGTCTTGTTCTACATGCTTTTGATCATCGGGAATCATGGTCGTAACGAGCAAGGCGAAACAAGAGTTTTCAACGCCCGAGAAGAAATGCTTAGTGACTTGTTGCTACAATTCTCGTTCGTTATGCCTTGGGGTTAGAGGAGGATTTGGATTGCATGCTTAACTCGTGAGTGTGTCTCTTTAGACTCAGCTCTCCTCCCGACGTTCCGGTAACTAGTTGTTATCTTAGAACCATAGTGATTAGGGTATTATTCGGTATTAGATTACTACGCTAGAAATTATTTAAAATACTTTTTGAATGAAATTTTGACGAAATTTGACATGAATATACTTGATACATGCTATGTTAATACTGTGTGAGAGAAAATAATTTTCGCATGATTTTTTTAGTATTTATTTGATTTAATTGGTGTTTTGTGCGTTTTTTGGCTAAATTGCATAATAATTATGGAACGACTGATAAAATTGATGAAATTATTTTTCTTAGATCATGTTACATACGTAGTATGTAATCCATGCCTTATAATAATTTTTTTCTACTTTTTACTATTTTATTTAATTGATATATCTGTTTCTGTAATTTCGGTTCTGTCAGTATATTAATCAAAAAAATTATTTGTAGAGGTAGAAAAATTAATTTCTTTGAATATTATGTATTTCCGTGAGTTTTTACATGTTATGTAAATTTTGGTAATTTTTTGGCGTCTGTTTATATTTTTAATTATTATAATGGCTTATTTGAGGAATCTGTATATTAATGGTTAAAAATACTTTAAAGTCCGAAAATTATAAATAAAAATTTTATCATGTCAGTAGAGCCATTGGGTCGTATGATAATTTTTTTATTGATTTTATTGCTCGACATTATCAGTTTAATAATTATTATGGTGTTTTTGTTGTGAAATTGAGGATACACTTTTAAATTATTTGAGGACTTGTAAATGAGAAATAATTCATAATTTAATATATTCTGGGTTGCTGATTTTCAGTAGTATACAGTATGTATCATTGGGTAACCATATGTTTATGTTTGATTTATGAAAGGAAATGATTAATTGTTACTACTCTTTTAATGAATATGATTTAGAGTTAA